>OZ034967.1:55465264-55886764 GCA_964030785.1 Siderastrea siderea
GGTTGCCTAATGAACAAACCGGAAGATGTCCTGTTTTATCCACTGCTAGTCCTGTTGGTTCATTTAACTCTCCGTCCCTACTCCCATAGCTCCCAAATTCATACAAAAATTGCCAATTGCTGTTGTACACCTTAATGAGATGGGCATCACGATCAGAGACAAAAATTTTATCCTCATAATACAAACAGCCAACTGGCATGTCTAACCATCCCCTCCCAATTGCCTTACAAATATTTCCTTCAGGTGAAATAAACTTAATGCATTCGTTTCCTGCATCGCAGACAACAATATTTCCTTGGGAATCTAGGGCTATACCCCTGGGTTGACTAAGCGATTTGCCACTATAAAATGCTGTAACATATTCTCCCTTGGCACTAAAAAGTAATATTTTGTTATTTCCTCTGTTTGCCACATTAACCCTACCTTCATTATCGATACATATTCCGGTTGGTTCATCATGCTGATTCTGTCCAAAAGACTTAATAAAGTCTCCCTTTTCATTTAAAACTATAATGCGGTTGTTGCTGAGATCAGTTACGAAGATTTCATTCGAGTCACTCACAGCCACTCCCCAAGGGTGTTTTACAATAGTATTGTCAAAACCTCCCCAGTCCTTCTCCAATGAAACGTACCGGAGTAAAGGATCGTTCCTTGATGCAAATTGGTAAAAATTCTTTGATGTTTTCTCCATTTACTTGAATGGTTAGTACATGTTGTCCAGCATGGCTTGAAATAAAGGAAATAACCTACCTGCCATTATTATTGTCAACAATTTTTATTTCGGCAGAAACTTTTTTATTTTGAGGTGAAATGATGCCAACGTCAATGTAATCTCCCGGACAGTAACATTGTTTTCTTTCAGAATTCCGTGTGTTCACTTCAATCTCTGTTTCCAACCCTGCTGTACTTGTAGCGGCTTGAGATCCTTCAACTGAACATTGGCTTGCTTCTGTTGCAGTTTCTTCGAAGTGTCCAATACTTGATTCTTGAAGCATTTGAGAGATTGCTTGGTTTTCCCAAAACACGGTGATAGGACTTTTCTCGTCATTTAAAAATAATTATTGATGTCACATCTTTTAGTTTAGCTTTCTGCAGTCCTTGAAAAAGTCCATCTATTGGTGCGTTGGTTCTTACAAGATCTGCTTCTGTGCTGTGTTGAACGAGACTTCGAATCTGTGAGATGGATTGCCCCCTCTTGTCCAGCTGATCCTGAAATTCATCTATTTGTTTCCTTAGGTGTTCTTGGGCTTTCTTTGTTTGATTTTCCACTTCAGCTATTGATTCTTGCTCTTTTTGTCGTAGAATCAAGATGAGAGATTCCACTGTTTGTTGAAACTTTTCCTTGTTAATTTTCGAGCAGTGTTCAAGTAGACGGGACTTTTCTTCTAATTCTCGAATGTAACTCTGGATATGGTTTTTGACGGCTCCATTGCAGCGTCAAGTTTACTAGAGATGTCGTTCTTCAAAGCTCTTGCGGTAATTTCTAAATGTTCCAAATCATGTTTATTGTGGTCAACAATAGCACAAGTCTGACATACAGGAACTTTACACACTTTACAATAAAACTTGAGAATTTCTCTCTCGTGGAGCTCTCTCTGGCAAAATACTGGCCTCTTCAAAACATCCTCAAAATCCTTATCTTGAAAATCTTTGAGCGAAAGGACGCGATGATCTTTGTTACTACGCAGAATGTTGTGTCCATTGAGACACACGTCGCACCAGAAACCACCACAATGGAAACAATAAGATGCTTCCTCGTTTTTCTTGTCACAATTTCCACAAGTCACTCTCGAAGTGTTGCACTCCTTGATGGCCAAAATATCGAGGAGATTCTTGACGTAACAACAGCTAGGTAGAGTTTCCATCGTGCCACTCCCGGGAACAACGACTTCAGTCTGGCAAATGAGACATTTAATCTTGCCATTGCGGGCGTTCGCCCTTGCCAAGTTGTTCAGACATTCAAGACAGAAAATATGTAAGCAAGGCAGTTGTTTGGGATTTGTGTACAAGTGAATACACACAGAGCAGGTTACTTCTTCTTTTAGATTGTGCTTCAAGGTTGGAACATCCATCGTGAAAACCTACGGTGACCGAAAGTCCACTTTACAGCTTTAGACACCTCACCCTCGAAATTTCGAGTTCTTCGAGGTCTCGTGATGATTTCTCAGAAACGGGTATTTACGCAAATTTTAATTTGCGTAAATCTCGTTCTTGATTGGTTTCGTTTATCGAACCCATCACGCGAACCAAAGAATTGTCACGCGAACTGAGAAATTGTGACGCGTACCTTCACGCATGCAAAGCTAAAGGTGGATATACGAGTGTTGGAAGGTGAATTAATTGGCTCATCTCGACAAAAGTCCTTAAAACAAATGTAATAAGCTGTTTCAGTGGTGCACAACACTGCCTAAACTGCACTTAAAATTAGGTCCCAAATTCTTCCCAGTTTCAAAAACTACGATCCGAGCCCTTTACTATTAAATCTCAAAAACTCCACCAGACGCAAGGCCTCCTCCTAATCTCAAAAACTAAGACCTAAGACCTGTTCCTAATCTCAGAGAAACTAAGACAAAAGACACCTTTCCAATTTCAAAAAACTGTAACACCTGATACCCCTACCCAAACTGAAAACCAATAAGTCACTTCCCCCCCCCCCCCCGGCTAATCTGAGCCTCGTGAGTTAATTTCGGGAAAGTGAAATGATATGATATGATGATGATATTCGAGCGTGACTTAATCAAGGCTAAGCTTAGTTTGTCCTTGTAGAGTTTGATATCTGCATCAGCTGCAAATGGCCCAATGGAAATCATTTCATTCCATGATGCTACTGGATAACTGGACAAGGCATAGTGATTTTAAACCCAGGAATTTTCCAGGAATTTTGTCGAGAGGTTGTTAGAAGTGAACGTGGACAAAGAAGTGATATCCACATTAGTTTGTGGGCATCTGTGAGGAAAATATCCTCTGCTATATTGCAGTGATATATGATATGACTATACATGATCTTGTATAAATAAGTGTTGCTGTTGTTGGCAAGCGTTTCCAACGCGCGGAAAAATCCACAAAAACGCCCGCTACGCAGGCATTCACAGTGTCGTGATTGTAGTTGATACTGTGGCTTATTACGCGAATCTGACAAATTGTCCCTCAAACCAAATTATCATCACGCGATCCCTGCAGTTGTCACGGGAATCGAGCGAGTAAATTGTCACACGAACCATGCACCGTAGTTGTTCCGTTTGTTCGAGGGTAGAGTTCATCTTGTGAATTCCCCAGGGTATGACAGCAAACCCTCTTTGAGCTTTTTTACAACTAGGCCTCCATGTCTACAAACTGCATGGTTCGCGTGACATAACTTTAGTTCACGTGATCGATAGAAAACGATTACAAACGATAGCATAAATTAGCTATTTTATGTGTTTGTCCGTTTGCAGCGAACTCGTCTTGTCGATTGGCGCGGTGTGATTCATAACCTAAAGAATGAAATGACTTACACGGCCTGTGTTCTCCTGTAAACAAATCCCTAACAGTTGCCTTGAGCCTTGCCTAAGTAACTTGGCAAGAACGAAGCCCGCCATATGGCAAGATCAAATGTTGAATTTGCCGGACTGAAGTCGCTGGGAGCCGCTGTGCCTGAGAATGGCACGATGGAAACTCAGCCTAGCTGTTTGTACGTGGAAAATCCGCTCGATATTTTGGCCGTCAAAGAATGCAATACTTTAAAGGTGACTTGTGGAAATTGTGATGAGAAACACGAGGAAGCGTCGTACTGTTTTCATTGCGACAAATTTTGGTGCCAAGGTTGTTTGAACGCACACAACATTTTGAAGGAAAACAAAGATCACCGCGTTCTTGCTGTCAAACATTTTAAAGATAAGGACTTTGAAGATGTTCTTAGTAAAGAGAGAATCCATGGAACTGCGCTGAAGAGTAATATCGCTTCAAGGCTTGACGCTGCAAAGAAATCGTCCAAGACAATTTCCGGTTACATTCAACGACTGGAGGAAACCTCACGTCTACTTGAATATCGCTCGAAAACTATCAAGGAACAGATACAACAAACCACTAAATCACTGATCATGACCCTGCAACAAAAAGAACAAGAGTTATTAGCTGAAGAGGAAAATGAGACAAAAAAAGCCTTAGAACAGCTCAGGAAACAAAAAGGTCAATTTCAGGATCAGTTGATCAAGGGCGAGCAATCCATCTCACATATTGAGTATCTTCTTCAATGCCGCACCGGAGAAGAACTTGAAAGGAACAAAACATTCATAGATGAGCTTTTCAGAGGACTCCCGGAAGAGCCGCACGATCCAAGTATGCCATCAACCAATGACTGGAAGACTGTGTCTATGTTTATGCAAAACGAAAAAGTCTCTGAAAGCCTCCTCGAATTGGGAATCGGTCACCTAGTTACCAACAAAAGCGCAACAGAAGCAAATCAATGTTCAGTGGAAGTATTTCAAGCCGCTACAGCAGGGCTGGAAACAGAGATTGAAGTGATCACACGGAACTCTGAAGGAGAACAATGCTATTTTCCTGGAGACTATGTAACTGTAGAATTAATTTCACCTCAAGATCAAAACACTGCTGTTGAAATGAAAATAATTAACAAGAATAATGGCAGCTACATAGGTTCCCTTATTCCAAGTGAAGCTGGACAACATTTACTAACCGTTCAAGTAAATGGAGAAAACATTAGAGAATTTCCACCGATTGAAATCAAAGAACGATCATTTGTGCCTTTGAGATTTATTGCAAAAAGAAGCATTCAGAACAGTGAAACTCTCACAGAGATTTCACCTCTCAGCAAAAGTGCTGTAGCACTGGCCCCGCCAAACAATTTGAGCCACCCCTGGGGAGTGGCCTCAAACGACCCTAATGAGATCTTTGTAAGTGATATGGACAATAATAGAATTGTAGTTTTCAATGAAAAAGGGGAGTTTATCAGGTCCTTTGGACAGAGTTTGCTATATAAACCAACCGGGATGTGCATCGATAATGAAGGTAGGGTTTATGTGGCAAACAGAGGAAATAACAAAATATTACTTTTCAATGCCGAGGGGGAATACATCACGGCAGTTCACAATGGTGAATTATTTCAGGAACCTCGACAAATATCACTTAACGCACAAGGAAATCTCTTTGTCTGTGACGTGGGAAATCAGTGTATTCAGTTAATTTCTCCCAACGGAAGCATTTTGAAAACTATAGGGAAGGGTGGGCTTCGTAAGCCAGTTGGATGTTTGTGTTATGAAGATAAAGTTTTTGTGTCAGATTATGATGCCCATCTTATTAAGGTTTACAATGTCAGCGATGGGAGATTTCTGTATGAGTTCGGCAGACATGACACTGTGGATGTAGAACTAAATGAACCAATTGGACTAGCGGTGGATAAAGAAAGGCACCTCCTAGTTTGTTCAGGGTATTCATTTGATAACCCGCACAGAATACTTGTATATACTTTAGACGGAAAGTTTGTCACAATGTTTGGAGGATTATGTGGGAGAGGTTTAGGACAATTCATAGTGCCCACTTCTGTTACGGTTTTAAAAAGTGGTCGCATTGTTGTTTGCGAGTTTGAGAACTGTCGTTTACAAATGTTTGAATAGGTGTGGACAAACAATGGTCCTCGGATTATACAACAGATTACAGCGTTCAACACCATTACAAGCCAGTGCGTGACAGGGCGATGGAAACTGAACAATTAGTCGAGTAAAAGTTAACAAATATAACGAATTTCAGTTGTGGTGCTGAGTGGATTCAAATCGTTTTTCAGCACACCGACTTTAAAAAGGAGCAATTAATTTGCCCTGCTAGCTAGAGTTTTCTGAAGTGCGAAGCTCTTTGATATTTACAATCCAGCGCAATATTCGGCTTGGGGCCTGCTGCCGCAGGATAGCAATTTAAATTTGCTTTATGGCCAACCATGTTAACGAATGCTTAGTAGAAAGTAAACGGCTTAATTGATCAAGCGTTTCCTCAAGTTACGGGTACTACAGAAAGAGCATTTTACAAAACCGTTACAATCATTTTTCATGGGTTCAAATTAGTCTGTCAATGGGTATCATGTCCCGGCACCATTTTAATAAGAAATATATATAATTTTACCTACATAACACACGGAACTAAGTATAGTTAAACTTTTGTATGTAATTTCCGTGATTGAATAACCTGATACTACGTCACAGTGCTCAGGATAATGTAGTCCCAATTTCTCAAAACAAATTGAGAAGTTTTAGTCGCAGCTCAAAAAATAGAGCAGTGGTATAAAAAAAGACTGAAAAAGGAGGTCGTATCAAGCGTTTTGAATGGACATCCCAATATTGTAATTTAGTTCATTGCAATATTCAGAACAAAATCCTGTCAGCCATAGCACACCTAAAAAAAATATATAAGCCCAAACAAATATAAAGAAACACGAGTAATAGTGGAATAAAGTAGTGGTAACAATATCTTATGTCGTTTTTTAGGCCTTTATGTCGTGTTACATCGCAATTTCAGAGCGTTTAGGTCATTCAAGATTCTCTGTATATAACAACGTCTTTAATATCGGCAATCGTGTCTCCTGTGCGGTCGGCATTTGTCATGAGTTTGGATGTCGGATGAATTCGACACCTGAGAAGTCACACACGAAAACCAACCGCAAAGGAGATACACTCCAGTGGCCATAAACTGTGGGCCATTTTTTTCTCAGTTTTAATCATTTTTGCTTTATTTTCTTGTTTTTGCTGACTAGAGCCTTCAATTCTGCGTCTTTGTTTTAAAATTCCTTCAGCCTTGTCGAACACGTACTTGTGAATACTTTTAAAATTTGATTCATTGCACCTCAATTTTGCAAGTTGCTACAAAGTATCGCTCAGCCATATGTACCTGAGCTAGCCAGGCATATGTGGCAATTATCCCATTATATATATAAGTCATAAATAACAAACAGTCCTTTATAAGGAAACAGGGCCACAAAACCGAATTTGGGAAAAATAAACAAGAAAGAAAGAGATCACAATAAACCCAGCAAATCTGACCCAGCTGACTAAGAACGCGACATTCCTTTTCTTTCTTGCAAAATGTTGCGAGCGTTCTTTGCATCAAAATTTGCCGCACTGAAAACAATAAGACGCTTCCTCTTTTTTCTTATCATAGTTTCCAGTTTTAAAGGCTACTGTCTACCGTATACCTCAAATCCCGGGCCTACCCTGTTTCATCACGCGTGACCAGCCCAAGGAACGTATGAGCAGGAGGGTGTTTCATTTGGTGTTAAAAATTAATTTCACGCGGATGAAAATATTAAAAAATGCAGAAAAAAAAATAACAATTACTCATCTTAATCCCAAGCAGTATATATGAGTATTTGTCCGCCAGTACAGCATGAAAATAGCAGAAATAGCAGCGACAATGAAGCGAACTTCCTTACGATATGTATAAGTTCAGTGGTGCAAAGGTTTCAGTAATTATGTCATAAGGGATTGATATCCTTTGTGGTTTTTGTGCTGTCGCTGTTTAGGCATCGCAACTGAACTGTTCGAAACTGACTTTTTCCGGATTTTGAAATCAGCTCAAGGTTAGATCAGTTTTCGCACCCACTCACTTTTAAACAAAATAAATCACATGAATCACAAAACATTATTTATTGATTGATTTACTTTTGTAGGAATTCTTCAGCTAGACGTCTACCTTAGCTTTGGGTTCTGCTATGATAACTGAAAAAGAAAATTGCCAAACGAAAGTTTTCGTCGTTGTGAAGTTTAATATTTGCTAAACGACAGCTAAATTACTGACCAATACTGACCAAACACATTAGGGAAAAAAAATCAGAAACCTACAATCCTTGACAAAACTATTAACAAGAAACGACAGTTCACACGAATCTTGTGCATGACACTTTTCGGACCAAAATAACATTCATCGGTGGGGTATAGTGGGAGGTTACTTTACTTTAAGTTGCTAGGCACACAGATATAAACGTGGCATAATTATTCAAACATTTGTAAACGACAGTTTCCAAACTCACAAACAACAATGCGACCGTTTTTTAAAACCGTGACAGAACTAGGGTGTTTAAAGTGCTCCAGCTGTTTCCCATATGATCCTCCAAACATTGTGACTAACTTTCCATTCAAAGTATATACATGAATTCTGTGCGGGCTATTTAATAAATATCCCGAGCAAACTAGAAGATGTCCTGCTTTATCCATCGCTAGCCCACTTGGTCCATATAACTCTACATCCACATTCCCGTATCTACCAAATTCATACAGAAATCTCCCATCGCTATTACTGTAAACCTTAATAAGGTGGGCCTCACGATCTGACACAAAAACTTTATCTTCATAACACAAACAGTCAAACGGTTTGCACAACTCGCCCTTGCCTATTGTCTTTAAAATGCTACCGTTGGGAGAAATGAACTGAACACATTGATTTCCTGAATAACAGACAAAGAAATTTCCTTGTGCAGTTATTGATATTCCCCGGGGTTCTTGAAATGATTCACTATTGTGAACTTCCGTAACCAATTCTCCCCTGGAATTAAAAGTAAGATTTTATTACTACCTCTGTTTACTACAAAAATCCTATTTTCCTTATCGATGCATATGCCTGCTGGCTTATTCAGCGATTTCTGTCCAAACGACCTGATAAACTCCCCTTTTTCGTTAAAAACTAGGATTCGATTATTGTCCATATCGCTTACAAAGATCTCATTTGAGTCATTTGAAGTCACGCCCCAGGGGTGATTTAATTTGTTCTTCTTGTTGCCCATCCTGGAAGCTACAGCCACAAGTGTCTGGTCCAGTGTTTGGTTCGCTAGAAGTGTCTGGCGGAGAGATTGACCTTCAATAGGTCCCTCTGGAATAATCCCGCAGGTCTATAGGCACGTTCCTAAATGCCAATCGGTGAAAAATCGACAATGGTTTCTCCATTTACTTGAACGGTCAGTAGATGTTTTCCAGCCACACTTGGTGTTTATTTATCGGGGATTTGTACAAGTTCGATTTGCGTCCAGCAGTTGACGGCTTACAGTTCGAGTGTTCGTCAAATCACTGCAAAATAGTGATGAGTGATTATAGTATTAGTTCCTGAAGGTGCAGCAAATGAAACAAAGCAAGGCTGAAAAACGTACCCCTAATTCCGGACAAAATCATCGACGGACGTAACAAGAGTTCGTTTAACTATACGAAACTATGCGAAAGAAAAAACTACAGCTTTTGAAATAAGAATTAATAAATGTCGAGGCGTGCCCCTTGGGGCTGCACGGGGGCACGCCACATTACGTAAGTTCAGTTCTCGCCGTTTTCTTTGTTAACACTCCCGGGGCGAAGGGTGCTGCCTCAGACGAGGTAGCAAAACTTTAACTTCTCACAGACTACTTCCCGGTCATTGCTGTTTCCTCAAGAAGACATAACTTTGTAACCGGTCGCGTAAGAAATCCACTTTGGGTCTTGACCTCAACCTTTCTGACTCTTCCATCACTACTTGGATGAACTTTGACCACTCGAGCAAGAGGCCAGTGGTCTCGAGCTACATTTGGCTCCATAACGAGTACGACATCGCCTTCTTCCAATTTTCTGGATTCGGTAGTCCAGTTGGGTCTAACGATCAGGTTTGGTAAGTACTTACGGCGCCAACGTTCCCAGAACATATTGGCGAGGGCAAGTGCTTGTCGATATTTCTTTCTGGAATTGATTTCTCGTTCTTGTACATCAGCAATCGGAGGCGACGAGGATGATCTTTGAATTAGGAAGGAATTCGGAGTAATAGCCGTCAGGTCCTGTGGATCGTCACTTGGTGTGGTAAGTGGTCGATTATCGAGCGTTGCTTCGACAACAGCAAGAGAGGTAGTCAGCGCTTCTTGAGTTAGCACCTGTCCGTGCAACACAACGGTAAGAGCTTGCTTCACCGATCTGATGAGACGTTCCACCACGCCATTCATGTGCGACACCGTTGGTGGGTTGAAGATCCACTCTGTGTTTGATCTCAACATTGAATCCCTGATCTTTTCATGGTCGAAGTTGTTTACAGCTTCACGCATCTCCCTTGCAGCTCCAATAAAATTGGTTCCTTGATCACTTGTCAGAGTCCTTGGATAGCCTCGTCTACTTCCGAAACGGAAAAAGCAGCTCAGAAAGGAATCCGTCTCAAGAGTCTCAACAACATCTAAGTAGACAGCTCGAACTGTGGCACAGGTGAAAATTACTCCCCATCTCTTGATTTGACTTCTACGCTCTTTCACCTTGATCGGCACAAACAAGTCAACAAGCGCGTGGAAGAAGGGCGGACAGTAAGGCGTTACCCGACGTTCGGGTAGTGCTGACATCATAGGAGGTCTGGGTCGGCTTTTCTTTCTTTTACAGACCAGGCAAGATTGGCTGAATTTCTTGACAGCCGATTTACCACCGACAATCCAGTAACGGTGTCTGATTTCATTGCAGACGTAGTCCACTGGCCCATGAGCAAGTTGGGTGTGGTAGTGCGCAATCAATAACTGGCCAAACCTTGATTTGGAGTCCACAACAATCGGATGCTTAGCATCGAAGTCTATCGGTGCATTTTCCAACCTTCCTTTGGCACGCAAAAGCCCCTTGTCATCAATAAACGGAGTTATCTTCACTAGCTTAGAGTTCTTGGGTATAGGCTCTCCTCGTACTAAGCAATCGATTTCACGGCCAAATGACTCTCGCTGAGCAACGCGGATGAGAACATTCTCAGCTTGCTGAAGCTCTTCCACGCTTGGAGAACGGTTCACTAACACGCTGGCTTTGGTAAGTGTTGACTTGAACTTCTGAACACATAGTAATACACACGCCACTACTCTCTTGGCTTTCCAGAGCGTTAAGTAGTCCTCGAGATCAATTAGACTGCTTTCCAAGAAAACGCATACCGTCCCTGAATGCGCAGATTTTCTCAGTTCTGAGGGGTCATCGCATACTTGTTCAGTCGGGCCGCGTGGCCATTCGTTCACTGGATCACGTAAAAATGCTGGACCTAGTTGCCAAGAGCTGTCATGATCAAGACAAGGCGGCGACGCTCCTCTAGTTCCAATGTCAGCCACATTAATTTCAGTTGGAACGTACCGGATATTTACGTTAACGCCATTCTGCTCAAGAGACTCTACCTTTTCTTGGAAGTCAACGATTCTGTGTGTTACATAATCTTTGTAACGCCTGCTTGGCTGGGTAAACCAGTGTCTGCAGATGAGGGAGTCTGTCCACAATACAATCCTTTGCACTTTGACGCTGCTTTCTTCAACAATCGTGGCGGCTAAGTTTATGCCCATCCTGACCGCATCCAGCTCAAGCCTTGGGATGGTAATTCTCTTAAGTGGGGTTACACGAACACGGGATGACACCAGAGAAACGCCCACTTCGCCGTTTTCATAACAAAAACGATAGTATTCCACTGCACGTTTTGCTTGCATTGAACTGTCAGCGAACACATGGAGCTGGAAGTCATCTGCGGCTTCCTTTCGCCTTCGGTAGCAACGGGGAAATCTCAACTCATCCAGTGAATTTGCTTCACTCTCGAACTTAGACCACTCATGTAATTTCTCTTCATCAATGACATCATCCCAGTCCAGTTTTAAAGGCCACAGTCCTTGGAGAAACATTCTTCCCCGAATAACAAAGGGTGAGACAAGTCCAAGTGGATCCCAGATGGACGAGACGAAACTGAGAATTTCTCTTGGAGTTTTTGCAGGTTTTTTCGTCGGGGCAGTTATCCTAAATGTGTCTGTTGATGGTTCGTAGACAACACCAAGGGTTCGAAAAGCTGGGCTCCCCTGAGGCCCAATCTCCTTTACCTCAGCTCGGTCAGATTTGGGAATCTCAGCCAAAACGTCAGGTGAGTTCGAGGCCCATTTAGTCAGGTGAAAACCTCCTCGTTTCATAACTTCCGAGAGGTCTTTGCAAAGACATGCAGCTTCTTCTTTAGACTCAACCGACTCTAGTGTGTCATCCATGTGTCTGTTGTTTTCAAGTGACGCGGCAGCTCGGGGGAATTCTTCTCGATGTTCCTCAGCATTCACTAGTACCGTGTAGTTTGCACAGGCTGGAGCAGAGCACTCTCCAAAAATTCGTTTCTCATACTGATAAACATCTGGAACCTGAGAGTTATCACTCCTACACAGGAAGCGAAGGGCTGGCTTGTTTTCTTGACGTAAACGAAGCATAAGGTACATACCTTTAGCATCAGCACACAAGGTGATTAGTCCTTCAAGTATTCCAAACAGGGAACCCAACAGGTCTGTACCTCATAAAATAAAGTCATTCAAGCACTTTCCTTGACACTTTGCAGCAGCATTATACACCCGTCTAACTTTCCTGGCTTCTTTGGGTTTCTGACCGGATGGTGCAGGAGATAATGGACCATTGTTGATGACGAACTCTCAACACTGGCTACTTCTTCCTTCGAATTTTTCCTGATGTATCCATTGGTTACATCACTCACGATAGAGGCGTCATAAGCTGATTTTAGGGCAGGTTCCCGCTCTAACCTTTTTTCCAATGCTCCGAGATGCGCTTCGGCAACTTTTCTGTTGTTAGGGATGACTGGAGCGGAATCCCGCCACAAAATGCCAGACTCGAAAGCATTCATTCCAGGTATCCTCTTAGTATTCTCTTTCAGGAGTTTGTATGCCTTCTCATCTTCTATGGACCTTATCTCATTCTTCCGCTTGGGAACTGGAATAGCTTCGTCATTGAACCATTTCTCGAAATGCTGGCTGATACTAAGGCTATCTTCTACGCCTGCGTCTACGCCAGAGTCTACGCTGATACGACACACTTGAATGGTGCGTGAATGAGCAGGAACATGTGAGAATGCTACCATCCTAGCTTCGTTCTGATGGCTGTAGGAGACCCTCGGGGACCTTCTCTGCACTCCAATGGTATTTGAAGGCGATACTCGGGAAGTCCAAGGATGCTCCCAATCTTAGAGGCGTCAGTACACTGCAACGGCAAGTTTTGCAAGTGAGGGTACTTCTCCTTATCGGCCGGCCAGTCAACTACGTACTCTGGGCTGTTTAGGGCCGGAACTGTCAGAGCTGAATGAGTTGTATAACGCCTCTGACGTCTGCCAACTCCTGAGATACCAAGAGAGTCCACAGGAAAAGAACGGACAACTTCACTCGTATTTGTTCCTCCCAACGAAATCTCTCCTAGCTCTCCGGTGAAACCAACTTTCTCAGCTAATGCCTGAAGAACCAACGTTGCGTTTGAACCCGTATCTAACAAACACAAGGTCTTAAGTCTCTGACCATTAGGGCCATAGAGGAACACTGGAATGAGTGGGTGAGCAACTTGACAGGGAGCAATCTGAGCGCAAGCAGAGTACGGCATATGTTCAGTGCTAGAGGACCTTTGTGGTTCGGTTTCTGTAGCCAAGGTCTGCGTTGCTGAAATCCCTGTCGTTGTTGGAGTCACTGTTGCTGCTGTTGCCGCCGTTGAGGTCTGGATTGAGCTAGCATCTTGTACCTGATTTGAAGGCGTGGCTTCCCGGAAACGGTTTTCCCTTGAGTTGATTTCATGAAGCAAGGTATGATGGTGACCTTTACATCCACCGACTTGACAGTTGACGGTAGCTTTCCAATCTTTCCGCAAATGTTTAGCGAAGTAAGAGAAACAAAGTCCCTTTTCTACCATTAGTTTGAAACGCTCAGATGGAGAAAGCCGCTTGAACATTCGACACTGAGACACCGAATGGCCTTTCTTGAAATGGAACGGGCAAGTAGAAACCAAAGACGTCATATCTGTCTTAAACGATCTTGTCTTGTGAGAAGATTTCCCTTCTGATTTGAGCTTTGAAGAAGAAGGATCCAAGTTTCCCTGAGCAATATCCCATGTGTGTGTATGATCCTCAAGCCACTTCCCGAACGATCTCAACGTTCTTCTTTCTGGGTGCACTTTTATGATGTCTATCCATCTGGTCTTTAACAACGTCGGCAACTTCTCCAAAACATCTTCCACGTACGAATCAGACAGGAGATCACCAGTGCGCCCCAACGATTTGAAAACAGAGATCAAAGAAGTGACTTTGTCCGTCAGTGACCGCAACTGAGCGGCATTTTTCTCCAGTACACTTGGGCTCGACTTCAAAGCTCTTCTATATGACTGCACAATCTTGATAGGATCACCAAACCTCTTCTCCAGTATTCTCCATGCCTCATAGTATTCCGAACTGTTTGGCAAAATTCCTTGAAGGGCTGTCTCTGCTTCTCCTTTAACGTTTGTTAACAATAAGTTCAGTAACTCGTTTTCGTTGTAGTAGCCCTGTTCCTCCAGTTGCTTGAATGAGGCACGGAACCCTGAGTATTTACCATAGTCTCCACTGAATGGCTTAATGTTCGGTTTCTGGGTTTTGAGAATTGCCTCCGCAACTTTCAATATCGGATCACTAGGTTGACTGGCAGTACGTATCCCAGAACCCTTTTGGGCGGATGAATCTGCCATTTTGCTGAACATCCGATCAACTTTGTCCTTTACACTCTCCTGCGGAAGGCTTTCAATATCCTTACGATGACCACCATTTTGACTTAAATCATCTCCCATGCGGCTGGCTGCCAGCTGATGGCGACGCTCGATGCTCGCAATCTTCTTTTCCACTTGATGACGCTTGTCTAATTCTTCTATTTTCAACTCCTCCAAACGTTTCTCATATTCTAATTTAATTTGCTGGATTTCGCGTTTAAATTCCTGTTCTTTCCACTGTAACTTCGCCTCGAGTTCTTTTCTTTCCAATTCCTTGCGAAGAATTGTCTTTTCCTCTTCTTGTCTTAGAAGGAGAGCTTGTTCGCTTTTCGCTGTTTCAATATCAGCCTGATTAATATTCATGTCAGCACTCATGGCAGGTTTTCCAAATTCAATATCAGGCTGATTAATATTCATGTCAGCACTCATGGCGGGCTTTCCAAATTCAATTCCTCTAGGCGCCGAAACCTTGCGTAACGACAACGGAATCGATGTAATCGACGACGGTGGCTCGTTTATTCTTTCCTTTAAATGCTCATCGATACGCTGTCGAAGATCTTCAACTTCGTTCTCAAGTCGTTCTGCCGCTGTTTGTTCTCTTTGTTGTTCCGCAGCCTCGAGTAGAGCAAAGAACCGAAAATTTATTGTCCTTATTTCCTCCCACGTTTCGAAAACTTGTTCCAATAACAAACGCATCACTGCACGACTTCCGCGAAACTCCAGAATGCGCTTCAACTTTTCCATTGTTTGATGTAACTTGTTTACCGTGCTTCGGCGGACGAACCTCAGTTCCCTTTTCGCCGCTTCGATTTCCTTTTCCGTCAAGGGAAGTTCCGTTGCGGGAAGTTCAGCCTGTTCCTTTCCAAGCTCCTCATCTCGTAAAGCGAAGGCCATGTCCGTCACCAACACGTAGTCAAGTCCCTAGCTCGCAATAACAAGCTTAGGGTGATTTGACTGTTTATTTATCGGGGATTTGTACAAGTTCGATTTGCGTCCAGCAGTAATGACGGCTTACAGTTCGAGTGTTCGTCAAATCACTGCAAAACAGTGATGAGTGATTCTAGTATTAGTTCCTGAAGGTACAGCAAATGAAACAAAGCAAGGCTGAAAAACTTACCCCTAATTCCGGACAAAATCATCGACGGACGTAACAAGAGTTCGTTTAACTATGCGAAACTATGCGAAAGAAAAAACTACAGCTTTTGAAATAAGAATTAATAAATGTCGAGGAGTGCCCCTTGGGGCTGCACGGGGGCACGCCACCTTACGTAAGTTCAGTTCTCGCCGTCAGTCTTTGTTAACACTTGGAATAAAGGAAACTATGTAGCTTAGTGGCTAGATCACCGATTTTCAATTTCTGGAGGCACTCGGCACTTTCTTCGTTTTTCACAAAAGCGGTAACAGTTTTCCAGTCGATTGTTGATTTCACATCTTGTGGTTCCTGGAGTCCTTGGAAAAGCTCATCCATGACAGTTTTGGTTCTTACAAGTTCTGCTCCGGTGCTGCGTTCAACGAGACGTTCAATTTGTGAGATCGAATGCTCCCTCTTTTCCAAATGATCTTGCAATTTATCTTTGTGTCTCCTGAGTTGTTCTTGGGCTTTCTTTGTCTGATTTTCCACTATTGCCTCCCCTTCTTTATGTCGAAGAGTCAAGCTCAGTGACTCGGCTGTCTGCTGTATCTGTTCCTTGTTAATTTTCGAACGATAATCCAATAGACGTGACTTTTTATCTAGTTCTCTGATGTGACTGGAAATTGTGTTCGATGATTCCTTTGCTGTAATCAGATATAGAAGTGATATTGTTCTTGACAACTTTTGGAATTAATTCTTCAGCGTTCTGCTGCCCTTGCTCAACAGTATCACAAGTTTGGCTCATGGGGGTATCGCACACTGTGCAATAAAACTTGAATATTGGTCTCTTTGAGTACACCTTCAAAGTCCATGTCTTGAAAATCTTTGAGAGCTAGAACACGATGTTCTTTGTTTTCCTTCAAAATGTTGTGTGCATTCAAACAATCTTTGCACCAAAATTTTCCGCAATTTCCCTGCTAGCAGAGGCCCCTTTTCCTTTGTATTCGCTGAGCTGACGGGCGGGACGAAGAGAATACAAAGGAAAAGGGGCCTCTGCTAGCAGGGAATTCCGCAGTGAAAACAATACGTCTTTTCCTCGTGTTTCTCATCACAGTTTCCACAAGTCACTTTTGAAGTATTGCACTCTTTGATGGCCAAAGTATCGAGCAGATTTTTCACGTACAAAGAGCTTGGCAGAGTTTCTGTCCAGCCATTCTCGTGCACGGCGACTTCAACATCGCAGAGCGGACATTTGATGTTGTTTTATGATGGGCGCTGGTTCTTGCTAAGTTGTTGAGACATTCAAGGTAGAAAACGTGAAGGCAGGGCAGTTGTTTGGGATTTGTATACACGTTACTACAAAGTACGCAGGTCACTTCGTCCTTCAGGTTGTGTATTAGTGTAGAGACATCCATGTTGAATACTAAGGAAAGGAATCGAATATATCTAAAATGCCACGAATTAAATATTCCACAAGGCTGAGTGATTGAAGTAACTTAGCTACTTAGAATTGAATTAATCAAGCAAAGAAACAATGCTCACGCGAATCGCACATTTTTCACGCGAACTACACAATGGTCACGCGAAGCGCACAACTATCAGACAATGGTCTCGGTGTTTTCTCCATGTGGGATTAAAACTGAAATGATTCATGGAGGTCCCGACTGTTTATGAACCATTGAAAACTTACCTTTTTGATACAAAATAACTTTACATTACAACAAGAAATTGACTCAGGGTCCGTTTAGGTTTGATTTCCTCACTAACTGAATCACTTTTAAACTGAAACAAACAAATAAAACAGATGAAACAAAATTGCGTGATGTTGCCACTGAAAGCATAGAAAACATCCCATTTCAATCTTCAGTGTTGCACCAGAGTTTAGCTGTCGACACCACATGTTATCTGTTCGATCAACTTTATTTAGCTATTCCTTATTTACTGATTGATTTTTCCAGTCATTAAGTTCTAATTTCAAATAAACTGTTTATACAAACTCATAGATTGACCTTGTTTTGATATGGTGTTCTATTTCAACTACAGGATGACACAGGCGACGAAGAAAAGAACTGAAATCAGATACTGTGATGTACAAACAAGACTGTTAGGTAAATAGACTCTAACATACATAAAAAAAATGCAACCTCATTGAACTACAAACCGGGCTACATACTCAGCCGATTGACATATTTGCACCTATTAGCTATAACAGAGAAAAAGTATCATTTCAGGAATTAAGTTTGAAAACAATTATCCCATAATCACCATAATGAACAGAAGTTGCTTTTCAATTAACTTATGACTAAATTCAAACATTCCAGGTTATTTGGATTTTAATTTCATGGATCGGCTGAAGAAAGCTAGAGTTGAGTTAGATCGATGCACCGAATCTGATTTCTTCATGTTGTTGCATTGAAACTAGTTATTGTTCAATTTCTGTCGAGCTGCCTTGGCATTTAGCGTGATTAGTTTTTCTTTTTTTCTGATTGGACCCACTAGTTCATCAGGTATTCCTTTAATTTCGCCAGAGAGTTAAGAACCCTCTATTTAATCTGTGAGGAAATTGCTTTGCTTGCATCATTATTCAAAAATTTGTAAACGATGATTTCCCATATCGCAAACAACAATGCGACCGTTTTTTAAAACCGTAACAGAACAAGGTACTTTGAATTGCCCTAACCCTGTCCCACATGCTCCGCTTCCAAACATTGTGACAAGCTTTCCATCTAAAGTATATACATGTACTCTATTCGGGATATTTGGTGAATCTGATCCCGAACAAACCAAAAGATGCCCTGATTTGTCTACTGCGAGTCCAGTTGGTCTGTTTAACTCTACATCCACAGTCCCATATCTGCCAAACTCATACAAAAATCTCCCATCACTACAATTGTAAACCTTAATAAGATGGGCATCATAATCTGACACAAAAACTTTATTTTCTTGACACAAACAGCTAACTGGCTTGCGTAAGTCACCCTTTCCTATTGTTTTTAAAACGCTTCCGTTGGGAGAAATGAACTGAACACATTGATTTCCCACGTCACAGACAAAGAGATTTCCCTGTGTATCAAGTGATATCCCCCGTGTATATTTAAATGATTCCCCGTTGTGAACTGCCGTGATATATTCTCCCTTGGGATTAAAAAGTAATATTTTGTTATTAGCTCTGTTTCCCACAAAAATCCTACCTTCATTATCAATGCATATCCCGGTTGGCTTATTTAGCAATTTGTGTCCGAAGGACCTGATAAACTCCCCTTTTTCATTAAAAACTACTATTCGGTTATTGTCCATGTTGCTTACAAAGATCTCATTCGAGTCATTTGAGGCCACTCCCCAGGGGTGGCTTAAACTGTTCTTTTCAATCCGCTTAGGAGCCAGACCCACAACACTGTGAGGTGTGTCAGTCGCCGAAGGACTCTGTTTCAGCCTTTCATCCTGATTTCTTTCTTTTCCAATAAATCTTACGGGCACGAAGGCTCGTTCTTTAACTTCGATCGGTGGAAATTCTCTAACGCTCTCTCCATTTACTCGAATGGTTGGTAAATAGTGTCCAGCCTCACTTGGAATAAACGAAACTATGTAGCTGCCATTATTCTTGTTTATGATTCTCATTTCAACAGCAGTGTTTTGATCTTGAGGTGAAATTAATTCTACAGTTATATAATCTCCAGGACAATAGCATTGTTCTCCTTCAGAGTTCCGTGTGATCACTTCAACCTCTGTTTCCAGCCCTGCTGTAGCGGCTTGAAATCCCTCCACTGAGCATTGAGTTGCTTCTGTTGCGCTTTTGTTGGTAACTAGGTGACCGATTCCTAATTCTTGGAGGCTTTCAGAGACTTTTTCGTTTTTCATAAACACGGGCACAGCTTTCCAGTCACTGGTTGATGGCATACCTGGATCGTGTGGCTCTTGAAGTCCTTGGAAGAGCTCGTCTATTAATGTTTTGTTCCTTTCAAGTTCTGCCGCCGTTCGGCGTTGGATAAGACTATCAATATGCAAGATGGATTGCTCCCTTTTGGTCAACAGATCCTGAAGTTGATCTTTTTGTTTACTGAGGTATTCTTGAGCTTTGTTTGTCTGAATTTCCACTTCCGCTAATGAGTCTTGCTCTTTTTGCCGCAGGGTCAAGATGAGCGATTTGGCTGTTTGTTGTATCTGTCCCCTGTTAATTTTTAAACGATAATCTAGAAGTCGTGACTTTTCTTCCAGTAGTCGAATGTAACTGGAAATTGTGTTTGATTCTTCCTTGGCAGCATCAAGTTTAGAAGAGATGTTGTTCTTTACTGTTGTTACAGATACTTGTGGATCTTCATCATGCTGCTTTGCTCGAGAAAAGCATTAGTTTGGGACACTGGGATATCTGGTCGCTTGAGGACACCTTCAAAGTCCTCATCTTGAAAATCTTTGAGCGAAAGGACGCGATGTTCTTTGTTTTCCTTCAAAATATCGTGCGCGTTCAAGCAATCTTGACACCAAAATTTTCCGCATTGAAAACAATAAGACGCTTCCTCGCTTTTCTTGTCGCAATTTCCACAAGACACCTTTGAAGTCTTGCACTCTTTGATGTCCAAGATATCGAGCAGATTTTTCACGTGGAGACAGCTCGGCAGAGTTTCCATCGAACCACACTCGGGTACAGCGACTTCAGTCTGGCAGAGAGGACATTTGATATTGCCACGATGGACACTGGCTCGAGCCAAGTTGTCGAGACATTCGAGGCAGAAAACGTGAAAGCAGGGCAGTTGTTTGGGATTTGTATACAAGTTACTACACACCGAGCAGGTTACCTCTTCTCTAAGGTTGTGTATTAGGGTGGTGACATCCATTTTGTAGATTGGCGTACGACGAAAGGAATCGAATTCAAACTGCTATCAACTGAATAATCAACACGACTGTGTGAGGGAGTCTCGTAATTTTTTAGAAATTAAATTCAATATCTTGTTTGCGTTTGGCATTTTTCTTGACTCATCAAGCGGATCAAAGAGTGGCATACGGCACGTTTATCACGCAAACTGGACAACTGTCACGCGAACCTTCTTGTTTACAGACTATAAACCTGCGAACCACGCAGTCACCGCTTCCGTCTCATGTAGCAGGGGGGAAGTGGGTAAGGACACAGACCGTGAGAAGTCGGTTTTTTTACCCTCAGACCCCATGCGCGAGGGGAAATGTACCAGTAATTTAAATCAACAGCAAAGACAAGGAGTACATCGCGTAAAGCACGATCGTCTAGCACTGCTCGCCTTCTGAACCAATATATTTACGCATCGCAAAGGAAGCGGTGTGACAACGAACACCCCGCACGAACACGCCCGTGCACTCAGATAGGAAATAGCCTCCACACAAGGACGAGGCCACACCAAGGGAACATCAGCTAGTCGTGTCTAGATCTGATTCTCTCTTCTTCTTACACTGTGAGGGGCCCTGGGAACGATCGCAATTTTAATCACTTTTTTAAAAGGGATTTAAAATGTTCAAGACAACTTTTAACCAATTAAAATGTACAGTATAATTGAAATTTTATACTTTTCTATTTATTAGTTACACAAATCCCATAACTCTGCAATAAAAACTTGCTTTACGAAAAGATAGTTCCTATATTTGTGGTAAATAGAAAATTGTATAAAAGTCGCAGTTTTACAATCATGCAAAATAAGAAGAAAAAGATCTCCCATAAATTATTCAGTTACCTATATAAAATGCAGAGGGATTCTTAAATATAACTGGCCTTCATATCAAAGGGATTATGATATCAAGTACAAGTGGGACTTTTTTGTGGTTAACCCTTTAAGTTGTGATATAAACTAAAATGCACATTCTCCTTACTGTTCTTCATACATTTCTTATTGAACAAGTAAGGAGAATTCGTCTTAATATCAAAACAGCTCAGTATCTTTGGGAATCATTTCCTTTAATCTTATCACTTGTATGTTTGAACAAGTAGTGAAAATGTAAAGAGAAATTTCATTTTCGTCACTGTTAGGGCTTAAAAGGTCAAGATTATTTATGTCCCCCATCAATCTCCTTCCTTGAGCCTCCTTTTCTATTGGTCGGCAAGGCAGTATCAAGGACAAGAGAAGAAAGTGTGAACGTGACTACCTTGAAACCATAAAAGTCTTACTTATTCTTAATTAATGTTGCACGGTACTGTGATCGACACAAAATTATTGTTGCTTCGATCATTTATTTTCTAAACAGAATGTATGCTGCAGCCATCAGCCTAAAGCAACTCTATATTCATAATCTCATAGTTCTTTGCAATTGTCTTGTGAGTTCCTTGCAAATGACATCAACAACATTCTAAAATATGAACTACTGGTTCAACAAGGCTGTAGTCCGGGAAAAAAAGCCCCACTGCGTCAATTGCGCTTACGATACCAGTGTTATTACTGAAACAATTGTACTTGAGATTTTAAACAGATAAGACTTTTCCGAATTTCTAAAAATGTCAAATCTGTTCAAGACTATTTTAAAGTTTCTATTGATGTAAATACACATTTTGGCTTCTTTTCCAGGAAGGCATATTTTATATACACCAAAACCTAGATAGGTCTTTAACTCTTTATATTTCACTTTCATATTGAAATAGTATAGACTACGAGCAGTCTCTCTTTCCACTCAGCGATAGTCGAACAAAAAGAACACACCTGCCCCGTGGTAACGTTACGCGCGTGTAGTGTCTCTTCCTGGCCCACCACACTAGCGGCTAATTACGCACGCATTATGTTTCCAAGCGGCAAGCGATTTTCACGCTTCCTCGCGTGTTCTCTTTGCTCGCCTATCCTGAGGGGAAAGAGAGACTGCTCGTATAAATAAGTAATGATGGGAACGTGTTTTATTTTGTGAGCACCTTTGTGGCTGCCATCTGATGTTGCTGTTCCCAGCCTAATGTGAACAATTAAATTTAACGTTGTTGCAAATTGAAGAAAATAGAACGTCGCACACGTGTTTACATTAAACCTAATGCAAACAAAAAAAGGGGAACCGGGGAAAGTTTGAGCGGCAGGTGGAGATTTACATATTAAGACGGATTCCGCTCAACGTTCGAGCAATAAGTGCAAAAAATATTTACCAAAAAACTACTCATAGCACGGTAACATTTTAAATGCTATTTGAAACATTTCACTCTAGTTCAATTGCCCAAGTGACCCCGCGATGAAATTCTCAAGCAATCTCAAGAAAATTAATTTCAAATCTCGTAAAAGTATGCTAAAAACGGGCGCCATTTTGTTTTGAACTGACATGAAGCATCTTTTTAACTGAAATATGGATAACTTCAAATCCAATTTTCTCTCGCGGGGTCAGCTTGGGAGCAAAAGTAACGATAAGTTCTTCTTATCTGTTCTCAAAATGTGACAGTGCTGCAAGTATTTTTTTGGTAACTTAATTTTTGCACTCACTACTCGAACGTTGAGCGGAAATCGTCTTAAATACTTTGAATTCTCACAAACTCTCTTGTTCATAGTACTTGATACTCCCTCAACTGCTTCCAACAGTCAAATAAAACCGCTGGTTTGAATTACAGGACAGTTACTTGGCTCATAAGCATGAATTACACGGTGAATTTCACTTTCTGGAAATATTTTTTGGCCTTGCTATCTGCTAGATACAGCTACCCACTCCAACATAAAGCCTACTTCTCAGTCATGGAAGTCGAGTCTCAAATCCAACTGATGTACAAATTAACTATCGATATAAGACCAGGATGTACAGCCAACTTTAATGCAACTGGCCCCTGTGCTGGTACTCTGGGTGACAGAGGAATTTCTCATACGCAAAGTCGGTATTTGATATCTCATCATAAGTGCCGAGCAAGATTGATCAGCCTTCAGCCGACTTTTCCTCAGTATAGTACTGGATTAAATGCGGTATTAACCCATTGGTTCTTAACCTTCATGCAATACCTTTTAACTTACTATCTCGGCCCACTTTAGTGATAGCGCCTATGTCTATAATGTTTTGAATATCTGGCGGTTTTCCAAAGAATTATCAAAGATGAGTGTCCAATGTCTCTTCACTCTCCAGTTGTTCATCACTTCCCTCAGAGGATTTCTGTTCACTGCTTGACTCGGCAGCAATGTCTTTTTCATGTTCCTCTTTCCCATCTGTTGTTTCTGATTCTGTGAGTGAAGAACTCTTAGGTGGACTCTGTTGTTTTTCCTCTGTTACTTCTTCTTTTACCATAATCTCACTTTCCTTTCCTTCTCTTTCTGGTCCTCCTCTTTCTCCACTGATCGTTGTTCGCCCTTGTCGATCTGCTTCCTGTTCCTCTTCGCCTTTCATTTCTCCCTCTGGTTTAGACTGTTTCTCATCTACATTTCCATCACCTCCCTCCAAGAGCGAACTTGACTCTTCTTTTCCCTCGTCTAATTTCTTTTCCACTTCCTTAACACTTTCTTCTTTTTCTTCCTTCTCCACACCTTCCTCTTCCAAGCCCTCTTCTTTTTGCGTTTTACTCTCCCCTCCCTCTGCAACCTTTTGGTCTTCTTTCTGCTCCTCCCCATACTGTTCAGGAAACAACTCCTCAAGCAGTTCTGAATTGCGTAATTTCCACTCGTGAATCGATTGCCGGTTTATTTCTGGCTGGGAAAGAAGTTCATCTAGTTGGGATAGACGCTGTTCTTTATCCTGCAAATGTATGAAAGTTGTTCTAGATTATTACTCGGCCGTCAGGACGGGTCTAGTAATATCCGGTTTTTTTTGGTGGTCACTTGCTCCAGACCTCCAGTTTTCGCTCGGCCAAACAAATACTCATCGCGTCGGTTAGGGCTCGTATCTTGAGTGGCCGTAACATATTTTGTGCCCTAGGGAGGGGACAACAACGGTGGGGTCTAATGCCCCTGGGGCTTTTCTAATTCCATATTACACAGATTATTACTAAATATATTGATGTATAGAGGTAGGTTTACACACGTTCAACTGCTTGATGCAAGCATAAGCACAAGGATAGTCACAATACTATCACGATGAGAACAAGCACAAGGTGACATTCAAACGTGCAGTGCCATTGAGTCAAAAGAGTTCAGAATGCCATTTTCTTGTACTTCAGCCTGGTACCCAGGCGTTCTCTTCTCGCTCACGGGACTTGGCGCGAAATTTTGTGACGTCACTGCATGGCACTCGGGGAACCTCATTCGGTGACGTCACGACATTTCGCACCAAGTCGAATCGAGTGAGCGGTAGGAGAACGCCTGGGTACTAGGCTGCTTGTACTTGTATTTGCTTCGGACATTCAAGGACTGATTGTGGCGAATTTGGTATTTTAAGCCAAACGAAAGTTATGGACGAGATCTTACAGTTTTATTAAAAAAACAACCAAAATTCAAATTCTAATAACAAAAACTGCAGGCGCTATTGCAAAAAAAAAATGTATTTTCGAGTAAAAATTAATAAAGTTTAGATTTCAAAAGTTTTACAATAGCTATTTTTCTTGATTGTCTCCTTAAGATTTCATTCAATTCAAAAATATCACCACAGGTTTGTAGTGCGAGGTCCCATAAACATGTGTGAAATGTTTTCGCGATTTTTAAACTGGTGTGAGAAAAAAAGGAGAATTAAGGGGGGGGGGGGGAGTTGATGAATTTTAGAAAAATTTGAAAATATTTGTAAAGGTCAGTTAGTAAAAATGTGTACATGCAGACGCATGGCCATAATTAGTTGTCAACTTAACCTACCTTCAGAGTTCTTTCCAGTGTTTTAAGCTTGACGATTGCCTTGTCACTATCCTGCCTTGATGAAAAAGCCCGCATTCTCTGCTCACCATCCCACACTGGTTCACCCACTATTGACAGCCGTGCTCGTTTGATATTTCGACCCATCATCATCAACTCATCACCAACAGCAGCAGACAGTGACTTGATGGACCCTGTGTCACTGGAGGTTGACTTTATGGACCCTCTGTCGTTAGGCTTTGACTTAGGGCTCTTTAGAGACTTTTCTTCCTCACGCTCTGGAGTGACAGTCCATGTTTGTTTCCGGTGCAGTGAGAAGTACCATTTGGTTTTGGATGAGGACATTGGTGGACTACAGCTCTCTTCTGGTACTGCTGCTTCCGGTGGTTCAATTTCCAATGGTACGGTAGAGCTAGTTTCTGATGGAGTCGTTCCCGGTCTTCCCGATGCTTCTTCCTTGACTTCTAGTTTTAATTGGTCTGTGTCTGAAGTCTGTAGAGATGACTGCACGTCTGTTTCGACCACAGATACCACTGTTGATGTCTCTACTGTTTCAGAGACTTCCATGGAGGTTGTTACTGTTTCTACAACAGTAACTGAGCTTTCTGTTGTCGTGTCGCTTAGAGTTGCATCCGTTTCATCCACAGTAGATGTGGTGTCTGTGGGTAAGTGTTGCTTTTCAGGTTCAGCTGCGATTTCATCAGAGACCTTGGAACTCTCTTCTCCTTCTTTACCCTCATCATGTGAAACAACTGGGACCGTTTCATCAGAGATTTGTTCAGAAGTGGATACCTCTACAGAAGATGAAGAAGACTCAACAACCACTTTTTCACTTCCCACAAACACCTTATCCACCACCACAGTGATGATTTTTTCTATTGTTCTGGTTTCTTCTGTTTCAGTCTTTTCCACTGGTGCGTCCACCGAGGGTTCACAAACTGGATGTGAGTCACTGGGTGCTAGGGGTTCTTCGTCACTAGGTGCTGGGGGCTCCTCACTAGGAGATTGGGGCTCATTACTAGGTGCTTGGGGTTCATCGCTAGGTAATTAGGGTTCATCGCTAGGTATGCGGGGTGTGTCACTAGGTACTTGAGGTTCCTTACTAGGTGCTTGGGGTTCCTAGCTAGATGCTTGGGGTTCATCGCTAGGTGCCTGAGGTGTGTCACTAGGTGCTTTGACTTCATCACTAGGTGCTTGGGGTGTGTCACTTGGTGCTGGCTGTACATCGTTAGGTGTTGGATGTTCACGACTAGATGCCAAGGGTGCATCGCTTGGTGCTGGAGGTGTATCACTTGCTACAGGCCGCTTTTCGCTAGGTGCTGGCTGAACATCAGTGGGTGTTGATTGCTCACCACTAGGTGCTAGTGATGTATCACTAGGTGCAAGGGGTGTGTCGCTAGCTGCTGCCTGATCATCCCTAGGTGCTGTTTGTTCTTTAATGGGTGCTGGATGCGTCTCACTAGACAAAGCGGTTTCTTTACCTTTCTCCTCAGTTTCTTTTAGTGCTTTGGTGAAAGATCCAGATGTAGACCTTCGCCGGGTGGCCTTCAGGTCCTCCTCCTCTTCTAAAAAGTCATGAAGCCCTCCAACAGCTGCAATAAAGTAACATCATGTTATATCAGGAAGCTACAACGTAGATGTGGTGGAGGTTGAAAAAAGGTGACACTGCAGAGCTCAATTTTTTGTTTTTCTCTGGGAAGGGCAAGGGGAAGCTGATAACTCATTTGTTCATAGGTTAAAAAGGTGAACACTGGAAAATAATGCTGAATACCTTTCATATCCAAATAGAGGTGCGAGCCAGCTTACGGGTTGGGAGAGAGAGGACTTCAGTCTTTGGTGTATGAGCTATCAGATTTCAGAAAAGGGGGATACTTTTTATTGGAAGACGTTTTGCCTCCAAAAATTATCTCTATGAAAACAAGTCAAGAAGCCATGTGGTAAGTCCAACTGTGTCGCGTTTTTGCACACTCAAATGTGCGTAGAGATTCTCGTAGAGCATTACGCTTCTACGGCCGTCTATTTTATATTTATGTCAAAACGTATAATTGTAGATCGTAGATCGTAGAGTAATGTTTTACTAGACAATGCACTGAAACGGGAAAAAAACGTATAGCTGTAGATCGAAGAGTAATGTTTTACTAGACAATGCACTGAAATGGGAAAAAAACATATAGTTGTAGATCGTAGATCGTAGAGTAATGTTTTACTAGACAAGACAATGCACTGAAATGGGAAAGGGGATTACTAAAACACTTCACTGGTTCTACAACTTACTTGTGTTCTACACCTGAGGACGATTGTCCGCACTACGTTTGTACAACTCACTTTGCTTTTACACCACTGGACGATTCTACGCATCTACGATGCTACTGTACGCCGACTGTCAGTTTTATTTTACACCACCGTACGTTTCTACGCATCTACGTTTCTACGGCTCACTTTACATCGTAACAGCGTACTAAACAGAAGCCCAGGGTTAAACCGACACAGCGTAATAAAATGAACCGGGGAACAGGTTCACGTGTGTATAATATTGGATGTAACGTTGTAGGATTGCCTTTCATCCAACATTTATTGGCAAACTTTGATGAAGAAATTTTTGTTTTTGTCATCTTGTTGAAAATTTTTAATTAACACTTTTTCATGTACTTATAGTGTTTGCTGTGACGATGGTAATTCTTGTTCCGCCAAGAAAATAATAGGCAATCAATTCGTCCAACACAAGAAAAACACGACGTTTCCGTGTGACGACATTACTACATAAATTTAACCTGTTTGCTGGAACATGAGTCGGTCGGTACACCCAACTACTTATCAGTCGTCCAATATCATATCTGTTAACAAGTTACGTGTTACGAGGCTAAGATGTTACGATATTACGATGTTAAGAATTTAAGATGTTACGATGTTACTCCTACGATGTTACGCTCTTAACGATGTTACGCTGTTGCAATGTTACGATATTACACTGTTACGATCTTACGCTCTTACCATGTTACGCTCTTACCATGTTACGCTGTTACGATGTTACGACCGCGTGTAGACTTCCTCTATGTACCGACCGAAACGAGGCCGTTAAATCAGGAATCAGGGGCACCCAATGAGACAAAGTTTAGCAAAATACTTGAATATTATTTTTGTTTCAGAGCTTTTTAAAGGCATCTTTGTGTAAGCTAATACAAATTAATCTGTTCGGCGTTTTTAGCTGAAAATTTTTCGTCCTTGCCCGATAAACTTATCACTGAACGGAGGTGACAGTGCTGTTACTTGAAAATCACGAGACCGTCAAATGCCCCGGGGTAGACTAATGCCCGGCCCCCGGGAAGGACAATGAGGAAAAATGCCCCACTAATGCCCGGAGGGGGATGGCACTGCTGGAATTGACTGATGCATAACACAGCACGGAATAATGCATTTACGAATACAGTCGAAGCTCTCGTAAGCTACCACCTCGGGAATTCAGAAAAGTGGTCGCAACTAGAAATGGTCGCTTACGAGAATGGGCTCTCGCAAGCGACCACGTAATAAAACAAAAGTGGGTGGTTGCTCACGAGAGCTTTTAGTAGAAGGCTTTGAATGTGGTGTTGGTTATCGATAGTATTGTATTAACATTATTAAATAGTTTTTTATTGCCTATTACAAAAGAGGTTCGTGTATGTACAAGTCAAAGAACCATTAGCGCTTATGTTTTGTATTACTCTGAGTGAATGCTTTTATTTAAGTGTTGACTGAGTGGTCGCTTACGAGAACTTAAAAACAAAGGAAAAGACCAGCTGGTAATTCACAAAAGTGGTCGCGGTCGCTTACGGGAATGGTCATTCTCGTCCCCAGAGCTACACGGCTTTTTTTAAATTACGTCTCTTGTATAGCTCTGGTAACGGCCAAAAATTTAATTTTTTTTGATTGGCCGATTCAAACTGTATGCGCAATAACGTAAAAATTTTTTGGCTTCTACGCATAACGTTTTATTTCCGATTGAATTAATCAGGGCATTAATTAATATATTGACTTGATCAATTTCCACGCAAAGAAAGCGGCTTAGGGCAGATTAAGCGACCAAGTTTTGAATTCAAAGTGTTGAGATTGTCGCTAATTACCAGCGATTCTTTCCTCGCTACAAAACTACAGCTTGTCCATAAATAAACTTACATGTAACTGTCTCATCAACTTTTGTAATGACCTCTTGATGTCGATGTTTAAAAACTTGGGCTGGAAATTTTCGATGGGTCAAAACGTAATACAGTATAGCGTTTAGGGGTGGCGAAACGATAAGTACACAGTTGACATTCTCATACAACAGAAACCAGACGAATGTAATAAAATAACTGTACAATTCAATATAACGCAAATGCAATAATATTATACCTTTAATCAGGCAAGATACAAATCCAAAACCTGTGAGCAAAATGCAGGGACAATCGTTCTTCTGAACAACTACGGCACGAAAGGCAGCTTCTTAAGTTTGTTCCTTTTAAAGCTCCAGGTTTTCCGCTAATTGCAGGAGATTAAGAGGGTCCCGAACAGCTTTTAGTCGATCCATAAAGCACCACGAATCGATCGATAGGAATTCAAATTTCTCAGTTGTTGTCAGAATATTGTCATGCCCAGAGCTCCACGGACGAGAACGGAGCAGGCGCAATAGCACCTTAACGAATTAGACATGCGCTACCGGATGTCGTGAATTTCACGACATCCGGTAATGGCTGATATCCCACCGCTGACAGAACAGATCGTAGGCTCTGGGAACGAGAATGGGGAATGGTCGCTTACGAGAGCTTTCAATTACAGAGTTTAAGTGACAATTCAAACCGGGGTTTCACAACTGTGGTCGTAACTGGAGCTGGCCGCTTACGAGAGTGGCCGCAAGGAGAGCTTTGACTGTATTTGTATCGTGCGTAAAGAAACGTAAATTTAAGGGCTTTTCCTTACGCATCGGTTCCGCGGCGCGTAAAGACGCGTAAACTCACAGAACGCGTAAAGGCCGTGTAAAGGACAATAAAGATGCGTAAAATACAAACATGAAGATGGATGTAATTACAGGTTATTATTTATGGAAACAGGGAAAGAAATGAAATTTTTACGTCTCCATGTTCATCCATGAATTTCGGCTGTATTTTGTCCCGCTTTTCTGTGAACACTTTACGCTTCTTTAACGCTCTTTACACTTCTTTACTCACTGGTCTTTACGTTCTTTACGGTTATTTATCCTTCTTTACGCACAACTTATCTTCTAAATTGAAGATTCTTATATTGCGGAAAGATGGACAGAAATGAAATATGAAGTGATTATCAACGATTTTTTCGTTGCATTTTGAACGTGTCCATGATAATAGTCTTGACAATGACTGATCAATATTATGCCGGAATGTGACTTGTCAGAGAAAAAGCGTTTAAGAGGAGCCCAATGCTCCTCTTAACCAGGAGTTAGTCAGGATATTTTATAAAAAATATCATGAGGAATGCGAGTTTTTCTTATTATCATCGCGAGAATTCAAGGCAGTTTATGACTGATTATAACAGAAAACGTCTCAGTGTAAACTTCAGTTTATCTTTTCACGTTTTCACACAGTGTTAAACTCAGTGGGTGAAAACAACAACAACAACAAGAAATTCTGAAGAATTTACAGGCGGCGCATAGTCTCTCACCCCCCTCCCCTTTTCTTAAGTAGTTCATGGTTTCCGGTGACCTGTTATGGACAATTTGCACTTCCGGTATGTAAGGAATTAAATGTATGCATGCAACGTGAGAACTTTGTTTGTTTGTAACCAGTGACCTCTGGACGACTCTTTCAAATCGTTCCTAAACCGTGATATCGTTAAGCTACAACAGGAGGAAACGTTTTTTGCTCAGAAAGCTTTACTTCTCCTCTTTTGAGCTCAAACTTCATTTTGTCTAGTATTCTTGATTTCACGTAGGGATTCAGACCAATTTTTTATCGCCAGAAAGCTGTGTTTCTAGAGACATCTGGAAGACATATTCACGTCAATGCTGAGATAGCTAACTGACTCGTGAGGGCGACCCTAAAACGCGGAATGACGGAACGGTGGAACGGCGGAACGGCGGAAAATTACCCCAAATCCTAAAACGCGGAATGGCGGAAAATCACCCCAAATCCTAAAACGCGGAATGGCGGAAAATCCTATAACGCAGAATGGCGGAAAATCCTAAAACGCGGAATGGCGGAAAATCACCCCACATCCTAAAACGCGGAACGGCGGAAAATCACCCATAATCCTAAAACGCGGAACGGCGGAAAATCACCCATAATCCTAAGACGTGGGAAAGAAAATTACATGGCACTGATTCGCTTGACGAAAAAACAGTCAGGCTAAGCCAAATGGCGCTAATGTTCAGCTGCAAGGTTTCCCGCGAGCCCTCACCTGTACAGTGCGAATTGTGACTAACTTCATATTCCCATACTTCACCCCCGCCTTCAACAGTTTACTACCGTAAAACACAACAGAAGACATCTGCAGATATTGCACTTCTCTTCCTGATTCTCTTTTATTTAATTGTTTATCATAAACATTGGTTACTCAGTAACTTAGATAATCTCAAAGTCACAGCGTCAAAAATAAACGATTTAACTGTTTTATTGTAGTCACTCAATCGTTTATCAGTCGAGTCGTTAATCAAGATTTGTTATTTTTTAAATCAAAAATATATTTTGATATTTTTATTCAGTTTCATAAGTCGTGACTTATTTCGTCTACTAAAACAAAGTCCAAAATTACAATAATAAATCATAAAAAACATTAAAAGGTCATAAAAAATCATGCTGGGCTAACATTAACGTAACACTAACTTTAACGGGAATTAATATTAACAGCAACTGTCCATATATGCAGTGCTTTGTGTTTCGTAACCTAAGCCTAAAATAGCAATGGATTAATTTTGGTAATTCAATTAATATGAAAGGAAAATATCGAGCGATTGAATCGAACGATAGGCTAAAACGTAACAAAACTATACTTTAGCTATTTAGTTTGCAAAAAATGAATGAAATTCTAACAGGATAACCTTTCTATTCTTTTATTTTGAAGAACGATGCCTGACTTTCGATTCGCTTTCTGATGTATTTTAAAAACTGTCGTGTAGATCCATTTAGGAGACTTATACAGATTTTTGAAACAGCGGTAGAAAGCGTGGAAATGCTAGGCTGCTAAGCTGAAGTAAATATGGCAGCTTTTTGTAGGAAGAAAGCAATGGAAAGAAATCGTTCTTCGCCTCCTTCAGGGCATTCGCGAGCCCAGATGAAGGTTGAGTTTATTCGTGAAAAAGCCTTTTTTCGGTGTTAATTTGCGGCCTCCTATGTTATCGGGGAAGGCTATATTTTACCTATTTAAAAAGATCGTAGACTGAAGATAATTTTAAAGTGGTCGGCACCGTTGAAAGCATGAAACACACGGGCAGCTCAAAGCTTAGAAATAAATTTTTTTTTCTTTAATTATATTTAATTATTTTAGTTAAATTCGGTTTAATTTTTCTTGGGAAAACAAAGTTACCCTAGACCCTCGACATGGTACCCTCGACCCTCGACATGAAACCCTCGACCCTCTCTACCCTCGACAAAAAGATAGACTCCTAATTAATACGTTACGTACTCTGCTTTACTCAGAGTTTCAGTCAACATAATGAAAACAATGCCACTACATAAAAACCGTGAATTTTTGGCAGTACGAATGTGTGAACTCTGGGTATGCGTGTACAGATATCTTGTTTATCAATGTCTTTAAATCACGCCATTGCCGTCTATATTCTTTCGGTCATCTGTAGATGATAAGCATTGAATCAATTTGGGGGTCGCTACTATCGCGGGCATCGTTACTTTCGGAGGGTCGTTACTTTCAGGGATTTATTAGCTTCCTCAAATTTTTAACGTTCCGCGTTTTAGGATTATGGGTGATTTTCCGCCGTTCCGCGTTTTAGGATGTGGGGTGATTTTCCGCCATTCCGCGTTTTAGGATTTTCCGCCATTCCGCGTTATAGGATTTTCCGCCATTCCGCGTTTTAGGATTTGGGGTGATCTTCCGCCATTCCGCGTTTTAGGATTTGGGGTAATTTTCCGCCGTTCCGCCGTTCCGTCATTCCGCCATTCCTCGTTTTAGGGTCGCCCACTCGTGACGTTTATATTTTTGCGTGTTAACCCGTGCTCTAATACAGACTAAAATTAATGAAACTTTATTAAATTAGTTTGAAACCGTGGAAAGACATAAACGAAAGACTGAGAGGTCTTAGACAAGTTTAGACAGCCAAAATTCTAAAAATTGGACAGAACCGAAAAGCAGAAATGTATTTCTGACCTGGTGCGACGGAATCAATTTAGATTGGTGATACTCAGGCCTTGTTTGTTATTTGATTGAGATTTCATCACCACCGATTTTTTTTTTGTTTACTGTTTTCCTTTTATTTTATTGTTATAGGTTTTTGGGACGCTATTTATTAAACTATAGAAGTTAGTTCCAGCTTTGATTCTGGAAGGGCCGGGTTTACAGTAGGCTCAGTCTCCAGCCGTGAGTGTCTCGATGCGCCCGCGATTCTCGGCGAGAATCGCGGGCGCATCGAGACACTCACGGATGGAGACTGAGCCTGGGTTTACAGTGGCAGGTATAGATTGCTTTCCGTCTCGTGCACTGAGAGAACGCACCTGAGAGCGGATGGGCATTGGCCGGACGCGCACAACTCCCAAGTTCCCACTAGCCTTTGTGATCACTGCCCATTGAAAACGAAATCTCCTCAAAAACAGCGAAATAAACATTTCAACGCTTACCTTTACTCAACTTCAATACGCCGCGAAACTCAAAACATCAAAATTACGTTTCACATGCAAGAATGGTCATGTCACGAACAAATCGTCCCGTATTTAAAACATTACCTTTCAATCTCGTAAAATCCACCTCATTATAAGGAGCTGACTGTTTAGATGACAAACATAACAGCAAGGCTGATCTGACTACGTAGAAAGATTTGACTCTGCAAGACATCAACACGACACTAATAGAACTTCAACAGAGCAGGGTTGCAGCCGTAGACAGCTGTTTCGCTCTTCTTAGAGCTCATCAGTACGTCATAACAAGATGGCGAAAATGTCGTAAAAATACCCGTACACTCTGTTAAAAGCCCTAAACGGGGACGCACGGCCACCAGATCACGCCATCACGTGTCGAGAAAAGTTGTTGGAAGTCCAAGTGTCGTGTTGATGTCTCGCAGAGCCAAAGATAGGATGAACAAAACCAACCTTATATAGAAACATGGATAAAATCATGCTATAAAGAACAGCATATCGGATCTATAAAAAAAAGACCTACGGTCCAAAAAACATACATACAGTAGAACAATATCAGTAAAGGACCGCAAACGAAAATGCTGCACGTGTACGTAGGATCTAGTAAACCAGACCTAATCAGCCAAGAAATACTCAAATGACAAACATAACAGCAAGGCTGATCTGACCACGTAGAAAGATTTGACTCTGCAAGACATCAACACGACACTAATAGAACTTCAACAGAGCAGGGTTGCAGCCGCGCGCAGGGTTGCAGGGTTGCAGAGCCCGCGCGGAGACTAAGTCTACTGACTTCCGTAAATTCAGGAATGTGCGTTGCATTTTATGAGACGGCCGCACGTGCCTAGCACGTGCACCGCCTAACAACAAAACAAAACAAACTGGATTGAAGCCGTTCAAAAATTCGCCGGAAATAGTTCTGGCCCCAGTTGTTCAAAAGTTGGATAGCGCTATCCACCGGATAAATCACTATCCAGTGGATAAGTGTTAGAGAAACCAATTGCGTTATCCACTGGATAGAGATTTATCCGGTGGATAGCGCTATCCAACTTTTGAACAACTGGGCCCCTGGTGTTTCTTTCTTGCCCGCAGCACAGCTCTAGGAAAACTGGAAACGAGGTTAGGCAGCGGATTTGACCAGCGGTTTCCGTGTTAGCGTCACTTCGTGGCGACCCAGGAGGGAGTGATGAACTTGGGCCTGGGCACAAGCGCCGGTATTGGCGAATGAAAAACCGAGGTGTCTGGCCATCGTGACGTCACATACAAGTCTGCCCCGGGAAGTCAAAGGAAAGTTAACAAATGGCTTCCTCGCAAATGTTTACAGTCCAGTTTCTCAAAAATAACTGATCAAAAAAATAAAAGAACGAAAGTTATGCTGCATGCTATAACATAAAAAGTATTCTTAATGTAAATTGGTCCTCAAAACAAAATAACAAATTGGCGATAAGACTCAAAAGATTTCATGGACGCTTTGGTCGATCGATTGAAATCGTGATCAAGATCACCTTTCGGAAGCTGTATCTCACAAACCCTAAGATGTGTCGCTTGGAGACAAAAACATAACTTTTATATGTATAAACTCTTTCCAATTTTAGGAAAATAAAATTATGTAACAATTTCATTAAAATGATCAGTGGCTTTAAACATCATTAAAATGTGGAGAAGAATACTCCAATACAAAGAAACGTTTACTGTGAATTCATGTGCTTGGTTCGAAGTTAATAATGGGCCACAGTAATTCCTTACTTTGCTAAGCTATCTTGTAAAAAACGACAAAGACGACAACATTTGCTCGAGGCGAGGCAAAACTGCTGACGCGCCGGCTTTCCGGCCAAATTTGTGCTGATGACTGATTGCACTCTTATTGAATAATTATAAAAAACCACAGTCTAACAAAAACGCCAACTTTCTCAGGTTACCGATGTTAAGGGTTAACAAGGCTCTCTCTTTACTAGAATGGTCCTCAGTTTGACTGTTTTAAAATCAATTAATCTTTGAAAATCAAATGACAGGACCAATTCAATTTATTTGCGAAACGGTCATCGTCAGTTGTGGATCAAGTAGACGGTCAAACTCTTTCTAAAACACTGTGCAACCTGGACAGCAACTGAATCTAGAGGAAACTGGAGGTATTGAGAATAAATCACGGAATCACTGATCCAGATGGTACTCAAATATATTTATTAGTTTTCATAAAAAAGTGCAGAACCAGATCAGCGAAAGCTTGCTTCCTCGGGCGTCCGCATAATTTGCGAGCTGATTCAGATTTTTATGCTGTTCTGCAAAAGTGTCGTTTACACGGGTTAAATGAGGTGGCAAAAATTTACTAAGTTCAATTACTCTTTCCCTAGCAATTAAATGTCACTATTCTTTCCTTATACAGAAGATGGAAGCAAATACTGTAAGAAAAGTTAACTTTTAAGTGCTAAACATACCCTTCTAGGTTCGCCTGCTATTATACTCAGCTAAACAAACGGACTGATCATTTTTTTGGCAAATACTATACCAATTGTGTCAACTTGGGTGCTTTTGTTAAGCTATAGGCTAGTCCGTAGCCAAGTTTCAAGTTTCCCTGTGGTATATAACTGAATTAAACACACTTTTTCGGACGCGGACAATAACAATTTCCCCGCATAATTCTTCGATCGCGGAGAGTAAACATGACTCTTAAAACATTATTTAAATGTGATTTTAACGTTAAGACAAAGAGCCACTTACCTATATCGAAAAAAGGGATGACTAAAATTCCATTACCCAAGAAAACAAGCTTCGCTGAAGGCTCAATGGCGCAAAAAGTACGTTTGTAGCCCAAACTCTAACATCAGTTTGCCAGCGCCATTTTTGAAGACTCGGCAAACTCGCGCGCTTTTCACGTCGTGACGTCACGATGGCCAGACACCTCGAACCAGCCGAGCGGCGAGTTCATCACTCCCTCCTGTGGCGACCATTTTGAAATTACACGAAGGTGAGATGTTATTTTCTTCAACGTCCAACGAGAATTTGCTCCGTTTAATTGCTGGAATAGTTCTTGTAGTTAGCCTTCGAAGACAAGGAGGACACTTTGCAAAATAATGGTGGTCTGTGAACCGCTGGTGATCGCTCGAAGACACGTGTAGAGTAACCACTTGCATCGCACGCAAATGTGAAATTACTGATTCGTGGATTTATAAACTGGCGGGATATTTGAACCTGAAGACGCTTCGATGGGGCTGGTAAAGGTTTTTTCTCCTATTCTGGATTGGATCTACCCACTGACAGAAGACAATTACAGATTTGTAACCAAGGTAAGCCGTCTTTCTTTTAGTCTAAATGTAGATGATGTAGCTTATGTTTTCAGTTTTGTTAACGAACTTCACTCAACCCTTTCTCTCTTCCAAGAGTGCCACATTTTAACAATTAAACTAAGAAAATTTTCGAAATATTGCCTATTACGTGTACCTTGCTGAAAGCTTTGAGAAGGGACCGATTACATGAGCAGGCCTGGGCTGGTTAGCAGGGCTGGCGGGTAGCGACAAAACGTGGGGTAGGCCATGGGGTAGGCTATGGTGTAGGCCATGGCCTATGCTATGGCCTACCGGCAGTCAATTTCATAAATGCGAGGGTATTGTACCTATTAAAGCAAAAATACAAATAAGGTACATTTTGGCTCTTAAACATAAGAGTGAACCTTGTATATGACTATTATGTGAGTGAGAATTATATTAGCTTACATATCTATTGCTTGATGAAGAACAATGTCAAGAAAGCCTACAGTGATGGCTTATGATTGTGATGTTACAAATTGCGTGACTTCATGGAGAATGTTGTTATATTCAGTTGCTGGTAATTCTACTTGTCTACCATTAAATATGGAAAATAAGTCAGTTGTAATAATTATTTAATTATACTGGTTTATAGCACAACGTCAGGTCTATTTAAATAGTCTGTAACTTTGCTTTGCACTAACTTTTTTAGTTTCAGCTCAGCCAGACGGACTAAAATGAAAATATTCAATACACTGTACAAAGATAATCACTGTCCGTAAAGCGAGCAGAGCTTGTTTAATTTTTTTGGGAGCTAATATCACTGGGGTCAGAGAAAAGTGTCCGTTGTATTTGTCCGTATTAACATATAAAGCGGGCTAATGGAAGAAACAAAATGTATGAGCCTTCTGTCGGGACAAAATTACAGTAAAATAATATTGTCTGTAATAGCTTAAAGCGGGTGTCTATAAAGCGGGGTTCCAAGAATGTACTCTTATCAGTTCCTTCTTACTGCTCCCCATAAAGAAGAACATTTTCTGGCAGATACAAGTTCACGCTATGTACTGTAGTTTTCAACAAACATACGGTGTTTTGTATTTGATGAAAAACATGGGCTCCTTGATGATTAATTGGGGAGGAATGCGTGACTTGCCAAAAAATACCTGAATAGGAAACCATGACAAACATTATAAGTTACATTGCGTTCAAAAGCCGGCAAACTTGTACAGTTGCAAAGTAAGCAATTTAGCTGACGTGAAAAGGAAACTTCTGATCAACACATTACTGCAATTTCATACAGTAGTTTTCTATGATGAAATTATGAACATATGAAATTCATATACTTGAACTGCGGAATGAAGAAATAAATGTAAAGAAGATCCTCGCAGTTATTAACGCAACTTATGCAGTTGCGAAAAGAAAGCCTGAAAAAATCAGGCTTGCCGGGATTCGAACCCTGACCTCTGCAATACAGGTGCAGCGCTCTAACCAATTGAGCTAACAAGCCAACTGGGAGCTGGTCATTAAATTGGTTCGTAATATACCCGGGAAAGATGAAGGTGAAATTATGAACATATGAAATTCATATATTTGAACTGCAGAATGAAGAAATAAATGTAAAGAAGATCCTCGTAGTTATTAATGCAACTTATGCAGTTGCGAAAAGAAAGCCTGAAAAAATCAGGCTTGCCGGGATTTGAACCCCGATCTCTGCGATACCGGAGCAGCGCTCTAACCAACTGAGCTAACAAGCCAACTGGGAGCTGGTCATTAAATTGGTTCGTAATATACCCGAGAAAGATGAAGGTGAAATTATGAACATATGAAATTCATATATTTGAACTGCGGAATGAAGAAATAAATGTAAAGAAGATCCTCGCAGTTAGTAACGCAACTTATGCAGTTGCAAAAAGATAGCCTGAAAAAATCAGGCTTGCCGGGATTCGAACCCTGACCTCTGCGATACCGGTGCAGCGCTCTAACCAATTGAGCTGACAAGCCAACTGGGAGCTGGTCATTAAATTGGTTCGTAATACACCCGGGAAAGATGAAGGTGAAATTATGAACATATGAAATTCATATATTTGAACTGCGGAATGAAGAAACGATAGCACAGAAACGATAGCACAGCAACCTTGATTTGGAGCCACATACCCCTTTATTATCTTCAGGATGTAGGAGGTTTGTTCCTCCTTCAATGTAACTTTGACTTAAAGCTGCTCAAAACAGATATACCGATTGATTTTTACAAAGAAGCCCTAAAAGCCTGGCAAAAAATAAACAGTAGAACGTCCCGCACCCAAGAACAAGTATTAAACGAAATTGTTTGGAACAATCGCTTCATTAAAATAGAGGGTTATTCAGTTTATTACAAAAAATGGCACGAGGCAGGCGTAACCAAAGTTGAAGACATTTTTCTAGACAACACTTTCCTACCATTTAATGATTTCTGCAACAAATATAAAAACTAACTTCTTAAAATACTATGGCTTATGCCATGCAGTCCCTCAAGAGTGGGTAGACATTCTTAAAGGAAAGGCCGTTGTTCCCGTGGAAAAAAGTGCGGATCAGGACAAAATACCGTTAGATCAAATATCCTGCAAGCTTGCGACCAAATTTCTGGTTAAAAACAAATTTGTAGCTCCCACAGCTGAACGACGGATGAGAAATGTCAATCTAGACGAGGTGACGATACAACGAATCTACAGTCTTCCTTTTAAGGTCACTACAGACTGTCACCAGACTTTCAATTTTCCAGTTTAAAATAGTCCATCACATTTTACCCACTAACGCGTCGCTACGTCGGGACTCACTCAGAGAGAATGATAAATGCCACCTCTGTAAAGAAAGAGAAACCTTAATTCATCTTTTTGTCACCTGCCCCATAGTACAGATTTTCTGGTCTTGCTTCGTTAATTGGTGGAACACTAAAAACCAAGATGAAATTAATCTTGATGAAAACGTAATTATATACGGTGTAACTACCAACTTCCCTCTTCGCCTTGGTTTAAACATCTGCTTGATAATAGCAAAACAATATATATATACCACTTCAAGAAAGGAAGAAGATTACTACTGGGATGCTTTTATGACTATTCTGACAAATAAAATTGAAATTGAGAAACATAAAGCCAAGCTACAAATAATTATTTAAAAAGGAAAGTAGGCACCAAAAGGAAACCCTCGCACAATCTGTGCACATAATCTATTTAGACAAATTTAGATACTTTATGTTATATATCTTTTATTAATGAAAGTGCCGAAGATATTAAAGGTTGTTACTAGTAGGTTTTATTATTTTTAAAGAGGAATGAAGGGGAGAAAAAAAATATTGTTAAATTATAGCACTAGTTGTAGTTGTAGTTGTAATTATTATCGATTGTATTTACTTTTGTTAACGTCTATGTAATTTTTTTCTTTTATTCAAGTTTTTGTAAGTAGTGTACTGTACTGTTTTGTTTTTGTGTAAATGCATAAATGAAAAAAAAATGTAAAAAATGAAGAAATAAATGTAAAGAAGATTCTCGCAGTTATTAACGCAACTTATGCAGTTGCGAAAAGAAAGCCTGAAAAATGACCAGCTCCCAGTTGGCTTGTTAGCTCAATTGGTTAGAGCGCTGCACCGGTATTGCAGAGGTCAGGGTTCAAATCCCGGCAAGCCTGATTTTTTCAGGCTTTCTTTTCGCAACTGCATAAGTTGCATTAATAACTGCGAGGATCTTCTTTACATTTATTTCTTCATTCCAAAGTTCAAATATAGGAATTTCGTATGTTCATAATTTCACCGTCATCTTTCCCAGGTATGTTACGAACCAATTTAATGACCAGCTCCCAGTTGGCTTGTTAGCTCAATTGGTTAGAGCGCTGCACCGGTATCGCAGAGGTCAGAGTTTGAATCCCGGCAAGCCTGATTTTTTCAGGCTTTCTTTTCACAACTGCATAAGTTGCGTTAATAACTGCGAGGATCTTCTTTACATTTATTTCTTCATTCCAAAGTTCAAATATATGAATTTCGTATGTTCATAATTTCACCTTCATCTTTCCCAGGTATGTTACGAACCAATTTAATGACCAGCTCCCAGTTGGCTTGTTAGCTCAGTTGGTTAGAGCGCTGCACCGGTATCGCAGAGGTCAGAGTTTGAATCCCGGCAAGCCTGATTTTTTCAGGCTTTCTTTTCATAACTGCATAAGTTGCGTTAATAACTGCGAGGATCTTCTTTACATTTATTTCTTCATTCCAAAGTTCAAATATATGAATTTCATAATTGTTCATAATTTCACCTTCATCTTTCCCGGGTATATTACGAACCAATTTAATGACCAGCTCCCAGTTGGCTTGTTAGCTCAATTGGTTAGAGCGCTGCACCGGTATCGCAGAGGTCAGGGTTCGCATCCCAGCAAGCCTGATTTTTTCAGGCTTTCTTTTTGCAACTGCATAAGTTGCGTTAATAACTGCGACGATCTTCTTTACATTTAATTTTGTATGAACTAACCATGTAAAGTCCCATCGGAACATGCTCCTGGTTCCCTAAGTCCTGATAGACATGCATGAGGTAAAAGCAGTCGGGGGGGATGTTACTCCATTATCTGACCTTAACAGGGACGTGTGGCCTAATAGGGTATGGTTTTCACACGGTTTTGTCTTAAATGTGGTAAGGGTAAACTCAGTTACCGCAAACAGCTCAACCACTCTATAAAGCTGTAAATAGATTTCTAATTATCAATGTATTAAGATAAGAAACAGTTTATCATTACCCCATTCTAGTCTAAGACAGGGTATAATTTTGGGTTAAATGGTTCCTGAAATAATCTGTTCTGTCAAAATCAGCGATTTCTGTCTTAAATAGGGTCAGGGTTTGACCCGCCTCCCTACTCGAGCATTTGTTGAGCCCCCCCCCCCCCCCACCCCACCGCAAGGAAAAGCGGTTGTTTCTTTCAAGGTGGTTAAACGTTTTGATGACCGTATTAACTTAAGAAATGAAGTTGTGCATGCACATGAAAGCTACAGGAAAAATTCTTTCGTCCGTAAGAAATTTCTATGTAAATGAAATTGTAGTAAAACTGTTCGAACAAGGCATTCTTAGGATAATTCACTGCTACTAGGCAATAGGGGTGACCTTATTGTGTAGCTTAGGCCATTTTTTAGGTTTACAATGTGCTGTTTTTAGGAACTGTTTTCAGAAAATTGACCACCAGTAGGCCATAGGATAGGCCATGGCCTACCCCACGTTTTGTCGCTACCCCAGGGCTGGCTCAGTTTGCCAAAGTAAACTTCCAATGTCAGCCGGGATAGCCAGGATGTCAGCATTGCAATGCACTTGCTGGAATCCCAGCTGGCGAGGCTGAAAATTTTCCATGTTATCTTGTGGGGTGTTCCAAAAACATGGGATCGGGGTCGGGGTGCGGGGTCAAAAACACCAAAAAAATAATAACAAGAGATGAAATAAAAAGAAAATAGCTTAATGCATACAAAAATACAATTTGAATTTACCAGTAAAATATATAAATAAAGAGAACATTGAATATTTGCATTTCACGCGAACCAATTTCACGCAGCAGAATAATATTGTGCACTACACATTCGATAACAGATCAACCAAAGGATATTATAGATGGGGTCAGTTGAAACTTTGAAACAAAATGGGATGTCGTGACTTTCAAAACGAACATTACAGCAAAGAGTTGAGCACTTGTTCTGTGTGTTCTGTACTCGCAGTTTTTCGAAATAACTCTCCCTGCGGTGTTGCAGACAATGAACTGAAGCCAAAATTCAAGAATTCAAGATTGTATTGATGCTCAGATCAATGAGAAGATTGACGATGTGTAGATTGCAAATTTACGGGAACAATTCCGCAAGCAGTGCACGATTTTATTCACGTGTGTGAAATTAACATGTTGGGAACTGCTAACTCTATTGGCTCCGATCGCTCGAGGTACCATTCAGTTGCATATTTATTAAAAATCCAAAAACACAAGTAATCTTTTTTCCCAGAGAAACTGAAGTGAACAATTGGCTGTGCACGTCTAGTCATAGACATGGCTGTTTAGTGATGGACCGATTTTCTTTTTGAAGGGGGCTGGGGGGGCGGAGGGGGTGGTTGACAAATACGAAAACAAAATTCCTGCACAGTGTCTGCAGCAGAAATAAAAATCGTGCATAGTGGCACAAGCAAAGAAATACATCGCAAGCTAGTGATATAAAATTCAGACAAAGCTTTTAACCGTGAAAACAAGTTCCTGCAGAAAAAAAATTGCCCACCCCATCCCTCCTATCAAATACACAATGGTCCATCCCTTACAGGCACTGGCATCTCCTAGGCAATAAAAATGGTGCCTGATTTTATTTTCGTGTGTGAAATCAACATCCTGCGAACCGCTAATTCTGATTCGCTTGGATTGCTCGACATACGCTTCAGCTGTGTTTTGTTTTGGTCACAGAAGCGGTGAAAATGCATCAGAAATGAAATAAAATTTTTAAAAAAGAGAGTGAAAAAAGAGTGTCCCACAGAGACCTCACGATTTTTGCAAATGACAAAATTTCCCCTTATTTATTTATTTATTTATCCACTTATTTATTGGTTCACCTGACAGTCAAATCTTCAATTCTCGCTCTATTTTTATATTCTATTGTATTTTTTAATTGTGTTTTTGTATGTGTTTTGCTATTTTTATTTTGGCTGTTTTATTATTATTGTTATATTTTTATTTTTTCGGTTTGGGTTGACCCCGCACCCCGACCCCACATTTTCAGAACACCCTTATCTTGTGTACCAGGTCGGGGTGACCTGCCTCTTGTAATACCAGGCTGAATAGTAATCTCCGCTAACTGAGTCAGCCCGACTCGTGTAATCAGCCCCCAAATATTGAGTTGTCGAAGCAAACAACTATGATTGAAAAATTACTTTAATGCTGTACAAGTCCTGCACCATACCTTTGTTTGCGATTTAGAACTGCATCAGTCTAGACAACTGATGCACCCCATTAAAAGTTACAGGTGTTACCATAAGCAATCCCTGACACTTGATTTCCCAAAAATAAATGGTTAACTTGCACTTTTGTTTACTTATGTTTCATTCCTTGTTTGATTGTCTTCTTTTGTTACTGTCTTATCATCCCTTACTCAAATATTAAATCAGTAAGTTGAATTCGAGAGAACACATCACCTAGAATCAGGGTCCCTTGAGGGTTGTTATTTCAACAGGAAAAAAATGATTGTGGGTTACCTTGCCCCATTATCAAGTCACTCCCTGTAGAGTCACTCCCTTACAGCATTTGACATAAATAGCTTGTATGAACATTGGTGGCCCAAGCATGTAGAATGACATGCAACTGTTGTTGTGTTTTTTTATCAAAGATTACATGCACTCTTAAAGTACACTTTTAATAATGAACACTTGAAGTAGACCAAATAATGGCTCAAGCAAACCAACATTGCATTCCATATGTGGTATTTTACTCTTTTGTTAAGTTTTCAAAGTGAAAATATAATACTGTAAATGAGGTGTAAAGCCAGAAAGAATTTGATAATTAAATTATAACATTATAATTGTTGGTGCATGTGAATAATCATTTACGGTAGCTATGTTTTAAATTGATGAATTATTGGGGAGCTTTGTTCATTGTTGTTTCAGATGTTTCATGATTACTGTATCAAATTTCTAGATGTAGGTGAGCTTACACCAAGCCAGACATGAGTACTGAACAGTTGAAACATGTCCATATGTTCACTAATTTCTTATTACTTGTTAACACAGTCATAGACCTCGGGGTAGAGAAACTTAGATAGTATAAAGTTGTATTCAAGGGATTTTAAATGATTTTTGTGGAGCCAGTAAATCTAATCATTAAATTATTCCCAGCCTTTCACTTCATTATTTTACAGTATTAAACTTCCATTTTGAAAAACTGTTGTGAAAGAACGGTCGGGAGGAAAATAAAGGTGGGCATGTCACAATGTCATGGTTGTGGGTAGGATCAAAATCCTCACGCAAATTTGACTTACAAAATACAGTACAGTAAGCAAGGCAGCTAAGCGAATGAAGGACTTGGCTTAAAATAACCTTTTTATAGCTAGACACATATCTGATGCTAAGCCAATCGAAAATGGCATACCACAGCGTTACAGGAACCCTCAGTACATACAACGAGACATGAGTAGATGTATTTATTACTTTCAGCCATACAGAACAAACGTTTCAAGTGTTCCAGACAATGTTGAAACTGGACTTGAGAAATTTACCTTTGTACCAGTCTGTTCCATTGTGCTTGCGATATAACAAAGGCATAATACTGTTGGACGTTCACGGCTCGTTGCATGGCACGAGTTGCACGCAGACAATAACAAACCCAAGGAGGCTCTGGTGCGTCACCCTCCATTAACTGTGATTTATGGTTGACCTCTTTAAATCTTTATTAAAACATGGCCCCAAAACAGTTTCAAACATACATACATAATGTAGTTCAAACTATTACATGTATCAGTCATTGTGGGAAGCAATTTATTCTGTTGATTTTCTCTTCAGAGCAACCTTGAATGTATGTCTAGCGTATACATCAAGACAAGGGATATCCAGTGCAGTGAAATTAATGGCTGAAGGAGTTGAATTTGGGCTACTTAAATCCAGGTAAGAGTAATTTAGCCATTGTTGCCCATTATAGTTACATGTAACAATAATTTTATAATAGATTGTTAATTTTTTTTCTGTAAATTATTACTCTGTTCTTGGTATTGATCAATGATACCAATGGAACAATATTATTAAGTTAGTTTCGGTTTGTGCCTGTTACATGTACATGTGCTTTGCTTGCCAGAAAACTACACGTAAAGTAATTGTTATGTTTTCCAAGGGGTTCAATATCATGTATGTTTGAGCACAATTCAAATCAGTTTTCTTGAGCACTAACAGTTCCATAATGGCCTGTCAAAAGCTTCATTACAAAACGTGTAATGTTTGATACCAAATATTCAAATAAGGACATGCTTTTGGTGACATGGATGCAACTGATGGTATTAAATTTGTAATGAGTGATCTGCTACAGCAGTGGAATCCACCTCAGGCAATATTAATTTTTAATAAATCCTCAGTGACATCAGTGAGTCTCTGTTAGAGAAATGTCTCTACACATCACAGTCTCCACACCCAGACATGTTAATAAGGACATCAGGAGAAGTGCGATTTAATTAGTGACTTCCTGTTATGCCAGGTAAGTTGTGGCTGCTGTCTTTGAGTTTCAAGGACTCAAACGATCAACAATGACAGTGGCATTTGCAGATTTCAGAACACAAACTTACAGCTACTTAAAGACTACAAATTAATTTGGAGAAGATTAAGCCTACATAAGGCCTATTAAGACTACCAAAGGTGATGTAGGTGCCTAATCTTGACCTATGCAGGTCTAATGTAGATTAAATCTAATCCTGATTGGGCCTCATCTGTTAAGTCCTGAAATTAGTGTTAGTCTGTGGTCTGCAAATGTCACACCTCTGTGTCCCCATAATTATTGTTTGTTCATAAAGCATAGCGCACTTGATTTTATGTCCTCCACCTCTCATCATAATCTTGGTTTCCGCATTCCATGTCATACCAACATAAACCTGCAGCTGCCATAGCTCTTCATATAGGTCTTCCTCATTCCTCTTCCTTTGCAGGTTCCAGGAGACTGGAACCCGTAAAGGTTCCTTGAAGCATAGGGGTTTGCACATTTAAAAGTGACGAGGCAGTGTAAAGGAAGCTTTAATCTGACATGCCCATGAAATACCAGTCTGGCACCCAACGGTTCGTTTCGGGGAATATCTGTTCGGAGGGCCTAAAATCACCTGAGATTTTCGGATTTAATTGCAGCGAAAGCTAGAGATTTCTTTGGCGAAACAGTGCGTTGGACTTCCGTAACAAGAGGACTTATCAGTTCCTATTGTTTTCGGAGGGACAGATACGTCATTTAGAGTGCTAAATAAAGACAGCTAGCATTTTCGCAGAGCCATGAGTGGCTTGGAAATTCGGTGGACAGGACTCTCTTTCCTAGAATTTTCTGCGGCCTAAATTGTCAGCTAAAAAATCTGGACAGATCAATCTGTATTAGCCTACACAAATATCCCTTTTAAAAGCTCTGAAACAATCTAAGAAAGCAGAAAGTGATATTTCAGGTATTTTGCTAAAAATTTCTCGTTGGGTGCCCCTGACCAGTGGACCAAAACTAAAGCCAAAAGAATTCCCACAGTCCAGTACAAAACCCCCATTGCCACAATACCCATACAGTTTCTTTAGTTACTACCCTAAAAAGGGAGAGGGGGAGGAGTATCAAACCCCAACAACTAAATGGTTAATTTCAACCGCCCCCCCCCCTCCCCTGGCCAAATGAGCTTTGCACTTTCCTGTCACTCTTAACCCATGATTAATGTGACGTGTGAGAGTAATTAAGCTTCTTCCTCCTTGTATGTTGAGTTTCTCTATTCAGACTTTTGTGCCCACTTGTGTTTTGCTTCTCAGGGACTCAGCTGCATGTGTCACTGAGAGAAAATTAGAGAAACTGAATGTAGCCTACTTCCAGATTGTGTACCTCATTTATTAACAGAAGGGTGTGATTAAGAACTTATAGAGAGATAAGATTTTCTAGAATGGCTTGTTTCTGTTACGTTATTATCTTGTTTGATTGGGCAATTCCAGAAAATATCCATACACCACGACGGACGGCTTTTTGGAATTCCGAGGGCAAGGGGGGGTTCTTTGAACTGGAATTCTGAAGGCATGGGGGGGGTACTTACATTTGGAATTCTGAAGGCATGGGGGGGTACTTACATTTGGAATTCTGAAGGCTTAAAACTTTAAATTTTGTGGACGTTACCAGTTCGTAAATGAAGCACGACCGAACGACGCGACACTGATGACGACCGCGAAAGTGCAGGATACAAGAGAAGCATCCATAGATCTGGCATGTGTTGAAGAAAGCCGATAAAACTTGGGTTGTACATCAAATTCATGAATTTCTTGATGATGAATTTCAGATTAATAAAATACGAACAGATCTTTGTTCGCGTATGTACTGTAAACATCGCTCTCGTCGGCTGGACGGCGAAAACTCGCACCAGTCCCTTGCTTCTTTATTTAGGAACGCCTGCTTGATTTTGTACTTTGAGAGAGACACAAAAATACAAAAATATACCCAGCAAGAAATTGGATTGGGCGCGACTGCTGACCCTGCAGGCTCAAATTCAATATGGCGGATGTGTCAGAGCACGCGATCGCCTTCGATCGTAATATCTTCCGAGTGTACAAACTTATATCACACAATATTTTTATTTTAATGTTCTGTAGCAGTTTGGTATAATGTAAAATTTCTGTAGGTTGTAGCTGTTGCACAAAGGTAAGCAGAAATCATTTTTTTTCCAATTTTTTCCCGCAAAAGTGGAGTGATGTGAAACCGATTGACGTAAAATAGCCCAAGTTGGGCATTTTGTGAACACATTTGGTAATTCCGAAGGGTTTGAGGAAAAAAGGGAAATTCCGAGGGGGAGGGGGGTTAACGATTATGGAATTCTGAGGGCATGGGGGGGTAACGCATTTTGGAATTTCCGAAGGCAATGCAAGGGGGGGTTAAAATATTGAAGCCGTCCGTCGTGGTGTATGGATATTTTCTGGAATTGCCCATTCCACTGTAGTGCTCCTTATTCCAGTTTGTCATTTCTTAAAGTTTTATGGCCTGAGTTTTCCGTGTGGGATTTCTATGGTGCCATCATCTCATTCCAGTGGAATTATAAAACCTTCAAGGTAGGCTGTTCTGCTACACTTGCATGATTTAAACCAACAGCGTTACAAAAATACATTGTAATAAGGCGGCAAATATGGAACACTTATGATATCTTAACATCTGCCTAAGTTGTGGACATAGACATAGACATATGAAAGGTGTACTGCCGGTGGCTTCAGATATGATCTTTTAATAATAGAATGAAAAGAATTAGTAAGGGTAGTTTTCATCCTCAATCCTTGTCAAGGGATGACTGGCATGACTTGATGTACATGTATGGAGGGGTGTTTAATGCTGTTGACCTAATGCAAGCCGAAAAAGGCTGTTTTCGATCTGTACAGATGGAAAACTTTTCTCAACATGAAAGAGAGTTGAGTCAATGCAAAAAAGGAGTCTCATTACTGATTAGAGACCTCAAATTAATTTTTTTGTAGTGTGCTTGCTGTCTGCCTCAACTATACCATCGCCAATTTGCATACCCTGTATCAAGAGATTGAGAACATTATTTGTATTGTCGACCAGAATACCGAAAGGATAAAGTTTTCATGTACCTTTCATGTAGTTTTCATGTATAATTTACTCAAAGAAAATGGCAAAAATTCTTGAAACTAAAATCTTCTGAGGTAATTGTGAAATTTTTTTGTTGGTAACATGTGCTATATAGTGTCACATCAGTGTGGGCTTTAGTAATAGGCTTTTGTTAGTGTTGACCCTTGGGCAATTAGTAAATGCTTAATTAACCAATCAGAGTGCATGCATTTGTTGTTACATGTATGTTATAATGGTGTATAGGAGGTGAGGAAGAAGGCATTTGTATTTTGCTTCTTTTAACCCATGTTAATTTACTGTTTATCAACCTTTATAGGATGCTATTGATAGCAATTTAAGAAAGCAATCGCAAGCTGAATTGTAGTGGGAACTACAGTGTGTTTTAGATGAAATGTCAGGAGAATCTGCTGCAATCACCAATGGCAAAGGCCATGTGTTAAGCACAAGACCAACATTGGAACAGAATGGTGCAGCAACTGACCATATAGCCTATTCAAATGGTTGTCATGCTCCTCATACAAACAGGTGGAATTTCAAAGAACTACTGACAAGACCTCACATTCAACAAAGACTGAATGCTTATAAAGAATCAAAAGAGGCTAGAATAGACAAATTCCTTGCACATTTTGCACATTTGGAAAACAAACAAATGCAATATTTAGAGCACATTTGCCCAAAATTCTTGTGAGAGGCATTTGGGCATTTTGCATTCGTTAGCAAGTGTTGGTCTGACTAGAGGTACTCTAAATGTTCAAAGTTTGCAAATTTGGTCAAAATAACAGTTTTTTCTTTGAAATTATCTTCTGATGACCTTAAATAAAGTAATTATAATAATTATTGGAATTTATATACCCGGGCAATCACAAAAAATACAACCAACAGGAAGTGCCCAAGACACACACAAAAAAAAACATGTATACCCTATGTTGTGGTGGTTTTTGTTTCATGTCTGTTTGGTACAAAAACCCTTACTGGTTGGTTGTAGCATGTTGCAATGTCACAAAGCAGAGAAAATTCAAAACCGAAGGGAACATTTCACATTATTGTGACAGTCAATCAAAAACAGTTCTAAACTATTTATTTTATTTGTGTGCACTGTGCTGAATTGACAGGGTGACTTAAAATTGTCAAAGTGAAGAAAGTAAGGTGACAATGTGATTTTATGATTTCTAAAATTTAATGAAAGGACAGAATTGGACAAATCTGTAAAGAAATAGAAAAAATATGAAGGTGACAACCTCATCTCTTTGATCTATCTTGTTTACCAAAAAACAGTTTTTAGGTAATTCATTGGGTTTTTTGGAGGGGGTGGAGGGTATTGCTTACAAAAATGATAAATATTGGTGGGTTTCACTGGTGGGCAAAGTTAAAACAGAGCACAACAGAAATACCTGTTTAATTCATGTTATTTTATTCTGCAACTTGAATGCTAGGTTCCATGTCTCCCTCTTGTTTACAGTGTACGTTTAATCTGTTTATTAACTAGAAATACATTTTTACCTATTCAAGCTTTTGCCTTGCAAGACTTCCAGAATACCAATTTAACAAAAAAGTGAATATCTCGATTTCTAAACTATTTAATACAAGCTAAATGGCTCTGTGGCTTTCACTTGAATGGCCACAGACTTAAGGAGTTTATCCTCTGACTAAAAAGTTAGAACTACTTTGTACATCGTAATAAACAGTACCACAGGAAAGTACTTCTGTTAATAGAGCTTTCATTATAATGAAAGCTGGTTCTAAGAGTTAGAACCAGCTTGAACTAGACTTAGAGGAGTCTCTTTCTTTATGTGTAACACACGTGTCATTTTCCTCCCAGTAAGCGATAATTATTAGCACTTGCTTGTGTGTTCTTTTCTCTTAACTATCCCTGAGTGGAAAGAGAGACTTCTCAGAGTCTAACTTGAACACCATAAGGATGTTTACCATCTTAACTGTGTACTCCCATCCTTAGATTCTGGTTCAAGATTAAAAAAATCACACTGCATTTACACAGTCAAACTGTTTTCATAGAGAATGAGTTTTCCTCTGGATGAATGAAAAATGAGAGAGCCACAATCATTGCCACATTTAGATGATACCTTGACTATATTAGTTCTCATTCAAAAACGAATCTTAATTAGAAACAAACTTTTTAGTTTTCTGTTGGTGTCCTTCACCTTGTAATAATTATTTGAAGATCTGTAGACGACTATTTTCTAACTCGGAAACAAAAATTTGACCATTTTTTACTACAGAAACACCACATGGTCTGTTCAATTGTCCCACTTCTTTTCCATATTCCCCAAACTTGGTGACAAACTTTCCATCTAGAGTAAAAACCTGCACTTGATGATTACCAAAGGAACAAACAAGAAGATGTCCTGCTTTGTCCACTGCCAGTCCTGTTGGCTCATTTAACTCTCCATTTCCATCCCCATAACTCCCAAATTCATACAGAAAACTCCCATCACTATCATAAACCTTAATGAGATGGGCACGATGATCAGACACAAAAATTTTATCCTCATAGTGCAAACAGCTACCTGGCATGTGTAACCAGCCCATTCCTATTGCCTTAAAAATATTCCCATCAGGAGAAATAAACTTGATGGACTTATTTTCCGCATCACAGACAATGAGATTTCCCTGTCCATTAAGTGATATTCCTCGTGGTGCCTTAAGGGATTCACCCTCGTGGATTGTTCTAACATATTCTCCACTGGGATTAAAAAGTAATATTTTGTTATTACCTTTGTTTGCCACGAGAACCCTACCTTCAATATCAATGCATATCCCAGTTGGCTTATGAAGCAGATTCTGTCCAAAGGCCCTTATAAGCTCCCCCTTTTCATTTAAAACTACAATGTGGTTATTGATTGTATCAGTTACAAATATTTCATTTAAGGCATTGACAGCCACTCCCCAGGGACTCAACAGTTTCTCGTTGTCAATAAACCCTACAGGCGTAAAGGATCGTTCTTTAATGTCAGTGGGTGGAAATTTTCTGATGGTCTCTCCATTCACTCGAACTGTTAAAATAAGTTGTCCAGTCTCCCTTGGAATAAAGGAAACTATGTAGCTGCCATTATTCCTGTCAATGATTGTTATTTCGGCATCGAGTTTTTCGCCTTGTGTTGACGTGACATGATCAACAGCAATGTAATCCCCCGGGCAATAGGACTGTTCCCCCTGGGAATTCCGTGTGATCACTTCGATCTCTGTTTCCAGCCCCGCTGTACCTCCCTCAAATCCTCCTACTGAACAGTGAGTTGCTACCGTTGCAGATTGTTTAAGCTGTCCAATTCTTGACTCTTGAAGGATGTGAGAGAATTCTTCATTCTTCCAAAACATGGCCCATCCGGTGGTCGATAATAATGCGTCAGGAACTGTATCTAGAGGTTTGAGTTCGCTAAAATGTTCATCAATAGCTGTTTTAGACATTACAAGTTCTGCTCCTGTACTTCGTTCAAGAAGACGCCTAGCTTGTCTGATTAATTCTTCATCCTTTCTCAGTTCAACTTGCAAATCGGCTATCTCCTTCATGTTACTTTCTACCAGTGTCTTTGTCTCGTTTTCTACTTTTGCTATCAATTCCTCTTCCTTTCGTTGAATGCTGATGATAAATGATTTGGCTGTTTCCTGTATTTGACCTTTAACAGTTTGCGAACGATGTTCAAGTACCCGGGAAACTTCTTCAAATTCTCGAATGTAACTGGATATAGTTTTCGACGCTTCCATTGCAGCGTCAAGCTTAGTAGAGATGTTGTTCTTCGTTGCTCTTGCAGTTACTTCTAAATGTTCCACATCGTGCTTATTGTGGTCGACAATAACACATGTGTGACACACGGGAACTTCACAAACTTTACAATAAAACTTGAGTATCTCTTTCTCGTGGAGTTCCTTTTGGCAAAACGCTGGCCGCTTAAGAACATCTTCAAAGTCCTCATCTTGAAAATCTTTGAGCGAAAGGACGCGATGTTCTTTGTTAGCACGAAGAATATTGTGTCCGTTGAGGCACAATTTGCACCAGAAACCCCCACAATGAAAACAGTAAGAGACTTCCTCGCTTTTCTCATCACAGTTTCCACAAGTCACCTTTGAAGTGTTACGCTGTTTGATTGCCAGAGTATCGAGCAGATTTTTCACGTAAAAACAGCTGGGCAGAGTTTCCATCGTGCCACTCTCGGGGACAGCGACTTCTATCTGGCAAATCGGGCATTTAATCTTGCCATGGCGGGCGCTCGTCCTTGCTAAGTCGTTAAGACATTCAAGACAGAAAATATGTAAGCAGGGCAGCTGTTTGGGATTTGTGTACAAGTGGATACACACAGAGCAGGTTACTTCTTCTTTAAGGTTGTGCATCAAGGTTGGAACATCCATTTTGGAGACTAACGAGTGAGTTTCGACGAACGAAGTTCCACTTCAGACACCTCACCCTCGGACAAGACCACTTCTTTGGATTCGAAGTCTCGTGATTTCTCAGAAAGTGAAATGTATTCATATAACTATTTACGCAAATTTATGATCTCGCTTTGGATTGGTTTACTGGGGAACAGACAATTGTCGCGCGGACCCAAAATTATCACGCGAGAAATGCAATTGTCACGCGAACAAGCTACCAGTATTGTTTGGTTTGATCGATGGTAGAATATTCGAACGTTTGAAGGTGAACTTATTGATTCGTGCAAACGCAAGTCCTTGAATAAATTGAGTGGTGCACATTTTTTTCCCATCCAACTACTCGCTCCAAAACTTTTAACATGTTATACGGTCACTTAACTTTTTTTTACTGTGACATGCTCTCCTTTTAACAATAGTATTTCTGAATGCGATATACTCTCACCCAACTCAAACTGACAGTAGCTAGAAATGACCCTCTTTAAAAGAGAGATTCCACTGGCTTTATTTTTGTCAAAATTATGAACAAGAGCTTCGATGAAAATTGGTTCAGAAATTCAGGAAGGAAACGGCCTGCCAATAGATAGACAGAATGTACACATTTTTTGACTCATTTTCATGTGTTTCTTATAACACTCATTTCCTTTGTTATTTAGGGCTCGGAGCATTACTGCGATCTTTAACCGGCCGTCGCCATATGGCGACCGCCGGTTTATAAAATGGACACCGATTCCTTTTCCTTCGTCAGTTGGCTTAACATGCGAACAAAGTGCTACTATCTTCTATAAGACGCATGCGCATATTAGTCTGCTGAATGTTACCCCCGTGTGTTCTTGTCTTTTAATTTACAGTGAACGGCGAAGGGTTGTTAAGTATGACACCGCGGCAAAACGTCTGCGCATGCGCTCACTTTGGTCATTTCGGGTTTCGAGCTTATGTTGTTCATTTTCATTCGGTGTGCTTTCGAACTGTCCGGGAGCTGAATTCGCAGGGATGGCGCTCAAGTCCAGTAAGAGAAGAAAAATTCACCCTCGTGTGTTCCCGTTCTCCAAAAAAAAAAACATAAAACTGGTCATTTCACGTTGTTGTTTTGCAGAGGACGGAAAAGAAATGTACCAGAATGTGTAATGCACGTGCAGAGTCATTGTTTAGCTCATTAAGGCCTATTGTTTTTCGACGTTCTCGTTGCCGTCGCTGTGGTGGTTGCTTAAACTTCCTAATGCCACTACAAAGGCGACATGTGAACGTAAACTATTGACTTTCATGATGTTTTTCGCTGTGGGTGCAAGCCTGAAACTACGAGGTGCAAAGGTGTAGAAACAGATAAAACTATATCGAAGCTGCTCTGGATTTTTTAACCTTAAGTTTCATGTCTGGAGCTTAAGTTTTTCAAAATTCGCGGCCGGAACCCGAGTTTGCTATTCTTGCCAATAGTTTTCAATAGGGGAGCATTGACAAGAAGTAAAAATACAGAGCGTGCGCAGTGCATTTTGCCGCGGTGTCGTTAAGTATGGGGTTTCAGTTTCACTGGCGAAAAATGTAGTACGCATGCGCTGCGCAAAAAATCACGTGTCAGGTTTCCAGCGATGTAATTGGTTCAGAAGCGAAAATGCCCGCGAGAAAAGAATTAGAAAAAGGAGTGATGGCTGCCGTGTTATAGCGATAGCCAGATGGCTTTTTTTCACGTCTGCGAGAAATCGAAACTAGATTTGTCCTCGTTATTAAGTGGATCATATTCTGTAGGCAATTTAGCATCCTGGGACAGTTCAACAAATGCTGCCAGTCGGTTTATTTTTCTGCAGTCGACGTCGGAAGATGCTGCCTCGCGAGGAAAAATGGCACAGAAAAGGTCAGTGATTTGAACGTTTTTGCTTGGTGTAAGTTTCATGCTACCCGGTCCAAAAAGAAATTATAAAAGGGTAAAAAGTCGATTTCTGGGCTTTCTGTAGATATATGACTTGGCTTGGACCGGGTGGCAGGGAAGTGATAATTTCCTGATACGTGTAGACTGTTTTGGGTGAGTAATTCGTACCATGTCGAATATCATGGATGTTGTTCAGATAGTATCTTATTCCGGTATTTTAATACAAGTTGTGACTACGAGATGTAAGCTTACTTCCTTTACTCGTTTATGTAGATTAAGTCTATGCATGACTTTCTGTAAGCATGGTTTGCAGATTTACAATATTTTATTTGCCTTTTGTAATTTCCACAATCCCTTTTTGTATCATTTCATGCTGATAAAAAATGTGTAGGTTGACAATAAATTTTCAACGTGTGGATTATTTTAATGTGTCTTAAGGTTTTTCACTCTCTGTTATAAAGATGTTTGTTGTTTATATGACGAGCAAGAACCAGATGGAAACATTTAAGCATTTAAGTGTAAATTTTTGAAAATTACACATTTTTAGCAAGTAGATTTTTCACTCTTTGTTATAAACATTGCTTGATGAGCAAGAACCTTTTGGGGTATTTCTAGTTTTATATTTAAATTTTTTTTTGGGGGGGGGGGGGTTTGTTTTTAGTTGTCAGTCAATTATTTATCTGTTGCTGTAGTGTACCCCAAGGGAATATATTTATTTTCATTCTGAAACATTTTTGTACCCCCATCCCTTTTTTGCTTGGGGCACCTCCCCTGTAAGCTCATCTGGATATGCAATTGCTAACTCTGATCTGTTTTTAGTACATAAAATATACTGTTCTTACAGTTATTATAGTCATGGACAAAAATTACAATATTATTGGCCCAAAATTGGCAGTCACAAGAGTCACTAATACTAGGAAAATGATGCTTGTCATAGACACAGGCACATTGGGAATCAAACTTGGTTTAAATTTTCGTAAAAATAATTTTCATAATTAACCCCTGCTTTACCTTTAGGTGTTGCCTTTGCCCCAGAAATGCTGGATGCAGGGTAGTTTCTGTTAGACTTTTTAGCCCAGGATCATCAACTTTTTTTTTTTTTAGTGTTAACATAATCCTTGTCCAAAATGATAGTGGTACTAAATGCTTTCAAAATGTAACATGTTTCAGATCTTACCACCTTACACCCTCCTTTGATAATCAGAATAAAAAAAATGCTTACTTGTCTTTGTTTTCAAGTGTTGTCTTTTGCACAAAGGTTGGATCCAAGAGGTGCTTGTTGATTAATTTCAAAACTGATTTAATGTCAACATTTGTATCATATGCTTGTTTTTTTTTTTCAGACCAAGATGAAAAAGTTTTCATGGAAGACTGAGCAAAAAAAAAATGGAAACACGCATTGGCAACAGGACATTATTCATGTTGCATGGTGATGAATGTACGTGTGTAAAAGGACATTATATTGTGGAGAGAATGCAAATAAACATGCTCTTTGCAGCAGCACTTCATATCTTGTATCTTCTCACCTTTTTGTTGTTGTTGTCGTTGTTGTTATTGGGGGAAGGGGTTACTCCTTTAGTGCAAGATTGTCAAGACTACTGTAATTCAGATATAAGGGGGGATATAATGGGGTCTTGATGCTGGCAAGCTGTTGTTGGGGTGTTCACCTACATACCAACAAGTGTATTTAATAAAAAGTTTGCAAACTTTAGTTCTTTAGTGAAGACACTTATAATGGAATCAAATCATGATTGGAACTCATTTACTTCTTTTAGGATTTTGCTCAATTAAATGTTTTCAATGCACCCAAGATTGTTTATTGAAATATATGTAATGTCAGCTGTTTCAGTGTGATTGTTCAGTTTTAAACTCACTAGGTGAAATAATAGACCAGCTTACTCTACAGCTGAATTATTTGGGCCTGTTATTATATGGCTAGTAATACAGTTCAAAAATTTATACCACACTCTGTAAGTGCGACCTTTCTGTTAAACAGTCTTCACCATTGCATGAGCCTTTAGGTCAGTGTAATTACTGTAGGTCAGCAACAAAAAAGTTGGACATTTATCACATCCCTGGAAACCAGTTTATATGCAATAATTTTGAAAGAACTATCAAAGTAGCACAAAAAGTGTACTGGACTGGCAAGTCAACTACAACTGTAGGAGCAACAAAACAGTTGCACATTTCTCACATCCCTTCAAAAATCTAAATAATTGAATAATTCAAATCTTTTCTATTATGCTCAAAGCTCTTTGGGACTCTGTGCTATCTACTACTGAAGACAACTCCAAATTGATGTTCACAATTCTTGGTAAAGCCTTGGTGGCTTGTAGTTTTTAGTGATCTACAACTAATTTTCAATCAAGTAGTTGCATTTACTAGTAAGTGCAAAATACTGAATATTTAATTTACGTTCTAACAACCAATAAGAATCGAAGTAGAATGGTGTAGTTTCTTTAGGCATATAAGTTTTTTGACCATCCCGAGAAGGGTTGCCCTTGAGTAGAACAAGATCACAATGAGAACAAACAACTTTTGTTGGAGTGTGAGAATCTAAAACATTCAATTACTTCTTTGTGTAATTTTGTTTATGCATTTATAAGCTTAATATTTTTCTAGCGGTACACACTGCAGGTACTAACTCCACACCAAAGTAATGCACTTACTTTATTAAGGAGGATACTCTATAATTTGAAAACTGGTACAACGCTTAAAAAATTTTGTAACGGTCGACGTCAGGCACGATATTATTCTGCAATACAAAACACTTACTAACAACCTGCTATTTTTTAACTTACGTTCACACCGATTAAAAATGGCATTACATTTTCCCAGACCTGTTTCCCCGACTGCTGCAGGTTTTCTCAAAACGTAAGTTACAGGTGGTGACCACGAAAACAAATTGTCCTATCCATCCACAACCGACCTCGTCTAAGACTTATAACCCTCACGCTGTTCTCGTTCCTTTTACTTCTGTGTTTCTTCTCGAGCTAACAGTCAACACTTGCCAAAAGAAAGAAAGACCTCCAACAACTTTGGTGGCCATCTTGAATTTAAGAGCTCGATCACGTTGTCACGCGTCGACCAATCAGGCATTTTTCGCCAGTGAAGGTTTCAGTTTAGGTTTCAGTTTAGGTTTCAGTTTCACTGGCGAAAAATGTCTGATTGGTCGACGCGTGACCACGTGATCGAGCTCTTAAATTCAAGATGGCCACCAAAGTTGTTGCAGGTCTTTCCTTCTTTCGGCAAGTGTTGACTGTTAGCTCGAGAAGAAACACAGAAGTAAAAGGAACGAGAACAGCGTAAGGGTTATAAGTCTTAGACGAGGTCGGTTGTGGATGGATAGGACGATTTGTTTTCGTGGTCACCACCTGTAACTTACGTTTTGAGAAAGCCTGCAGCAGTCGGGGAAACAGGTCTAGGAAAATGTAATGCCATTTTTAATCGGTGTGAACGTAAGTTAAAAAATAGCATGTTGTTAGGAAGTGTTTTGTATTGCAGAATAATATCGTGCCTGACGTCAACCGTTACAAAATTTTTTAAGCGTTGTACCAGTTTTCAAATTATAGAGTATCCTCCTTAATAAAGTAAGTGCATTACTTTGGTGTGGAGTTAGTACCTGCATTGTGTACCGCTAGAAAAAATATTAAGCTTATAAATGCATAAACAAAATTACACAAAGAAGCATAGTTACTCGAGGGACTGGTTATGAAACCTTGCAAGTTTCAAAGGCCGTAACAGGTGCTGCAATTTATGTTGAAAGTTCTACGAAAGTGCACAATCTTTTGTTTTACGATCGCACACTACGGCTGAATAACTTAACAGTGATATTTTTATTGGTCCGTTGCTCATGCAAAATTCAAAACCTATTGTTGTTTGTGCACCGTCAAGGCTAAAGACGGTAACAAAAACATAAAACAAAGGACTTTGCTGAGCTTCATAACCAGATTCTTTTATTAACTATGAAAGAAGTAATTGAATGTTTTAGATTCTCACACTCCAACAAAAGTTGTTTGTTCTCATTGTGATCTTGTTCTACTCAAGGGCAACCCTTTTTGGGATGGTCAAAATACTTTTAAAAATGCCTAAAGAAACTACACCATTCTACTTCGATTCTTATTGGTTGTTAGAAGGCAAATTAAATATTCAGTATTTTGCACTTACTAGTGAATGCAACTACTTGATTGAAAATTAGTCATAGATCACTAAAAACTACAGGCCACCAAGGCCTTACCAAGAATTGTGAACATCAATTTGGAGTTGTCTTCAGTAGTAGATAGCACAGAGTCCCAAAGAGCTTTGAGCATAATAGAAAAGATTTGAATTATTCAATTATTTAGATTTTTGAAGGGATGTGAGAAATGTCCAACTGTTTTGTTGCTCCTACAGTTGTAGTCGACTTGCCAGTCCAGTACACTTTTTGTGCTTCTTTGAAAGTTCTTTCAAAATTATTGCATATAAACTGGTTTCCAGGGATGTGATAAATGTCCAACTGTTTTGTTGCTGACCTACAGTAATTACACTGACCTAAAGGCTCATGCAATGGTGAAGACTGTTTAACAGAAAGGTCTCACTTGCAGAGTGTGGTATAAATTTTTGAACTGTATTACTAGCCATACAATAACAGGCCCAAATAATTCAGCTGTAGAGTAAGCTGGTCTATTATTTCACCTAGTGAGTTTAAAACTGAACAATCACACCGAAACAGCTGACATTACATATATTTCAATAAACAATCTTGGGTGCATTGGAAAACATTTAATTGAGCAAAATCCTAAAAGAAGTAAATGAGTTCCAATCATGATTTGATTCCATTATAAGTGTCTTCACTAAAGAACTAAAGTTTGCAAACTTTTCATTAACCCTTTAAGCCCTGATATAAAAATGCATATTCTCAATACTGATCTCCATACATTTCTTATGAAACTAGTAAGGAGAATTTGTCTAAATATCAAGACATCCTATCCTCAGTGATCAGTTCCTTTATATTCTTGTCACTTGCATATTCAAACACGTAGTGATCATGTAGAGAGAAATTTCAATTTCATGGGGGCTTAGTGCTTAAAGGGTTAAATACACTTGTTGGTATGTGGGTGAACAACATTACAATTAACCCATTACAATTAACTTATATCTGAATTACAGTGGTCTTGACAATGTTGCACTAAAGGAGTAACCCCCTCCCCCAACAACAACAACAACAACAACAACAACAACAACAACAACAAAGAGGTGAGAAGATACAAGATATGAAGTGCTGCTGCAAAGAGCATGTTTATTTGCATTCTCTCCACAATATAATGTCCTTTTACACAGGTACATTCATCACCATGGAACATGAATAATGTCCTGTTGCCAATGCGTGTTTCCATTTTTTTTGCTCAGTCTTCCATGAAAACTTTTTCATCTTGGTCTAAAAAAAAAAACAAGCATATGATACAAATGTTGACATTAAATCAGTTTTGAAATTAATCAACAAGCACCTCTTGGATCCAACCTTTGTGCAAATGACAACACTTGAAAACAAAGGCAAGTAAGCATTTTTTAAATTCTGATTATCAAAGGAGGGTGTAAGGTGGTAAGATCTGAAACATGTTACATTTTGAAAGCATTTAGTACCACTATCATTTTGGACAAGGATTATGTTAACACTAAAAAAAAAGTTGCTGATCCTGGGCTAAAAAGTGCACATTTAACAGAAACTACCCTGCATCCAGCATTTCTGGGGCAAAGACAACACCTAAAGGTAAAGCAGGGGTTATGAAAATTATTTTTACGAAAATTTAAACCAAGTTTGATTCCCAATGTGCCTGTGTCTATGACAAGCATCATTTTCCTAGTATTAGTGACTCTCGTGACTGCCAATTTTGGGCCAATAATATTGTAATTTTTGTCCATGACTATAATAACTGTAAGAACAGTATATTTTTATGTACTAAAAACAGATCAGAGTTAGCAATTGCATATCCAGATGAACTTACAGGGGAGGTGCCCCAAGCAAAAAAGGGATGGGGGTACAAAAATTTTCAGAATGAAAATAAATATATTCCCTTGGGGTACACTACAGCAACAGATAAATAATTGACTGACAACTAAAAACAAAATCAAAAAAAAAAATTAAATATAAAACTAGAAAAACCCAAAAGGTTCTTGCTCATCAAGCAATGTTTATAACAAAGAGTAAAAAATCTACTTGCTAAAAATGTGTAATTTTCAAAAATTTACACTTAAATGCTTAAATGTTTCCATCTGGTTCTTGCTCGTCAAATAAACAACAAACATCTTTATTACAGAGGGTGAAAAACCTTAAGACACCTTAAAATAATCCACACGTTGAAAATTTATTGTCAACCTACACACTTTTTATCAGCATGAAATATGATACAAAAAGGGATTGTGGAAATTACAAAAGGCAAATAAAATATTGTAAATCTGCAAACCATGCTTACAGAAAGTCATGCATAGGCTTGATCTACATAAAAGAGTAAAGAAAGTAAGCTTACATCTCGTAGTCATAACTTGTATTAAAATACCGGAATAAGATACTATCTGAACAACATCCATGATATTCGACATGGTACGAATTACTCACCCAAAACAGTCTACGCGTATCAGGAAATTATCACTTCCCTGCCACCCGGTCCAAGCCAAGTCATATATCTACAGAAAGCCCAGAAATCGACTTTTTACCCTTCTATAATTTCTTTTTGGACCGGGTGGCATGAAACTTACACCAAGCAAAAACGTTCAAATCACTGACCTTTTCTGTGCCATTTTTCCTCGAGAGGCAGCATCTTCCGACGTTGACTGCAGAAAAATAAACCGACTGGCAGCATTTGTTGAACTGTCCCAGGATGCTAAATTGCCTACAGAATATGATCCACTTAATAACGAGGACAAATCTAGTTTCGATTTCCCGCAGACGTGAAAAAAAGCCATCTGGCTATCGCCATAACACGGCAGCCATCACTCCTTTTTCTATTCTTTTCTCGCGGGCATTTTCGCTTCTGAACCAATGACATCGCTGGAAACCTGACACGTGATTTTTTGCGCAGCGCATGCGTACTACATTTTTCGCCAGTGAAGGTTTCAGTATTTGTCTTGTACAACGCATGCGCAACTGAGATAAGCAGCTATTGAATTCGAAATTGGCTGTGTTGTCTGATCTAGTTGGTGGTTATGGTGAAAATGTTTTTAGGGCAAGAGTTTTGTTACGGGGATTGACATTTTGAGGGCTGTAAAAATGTGGGAGTGGAAGGATTGTGGGAGTGAATGTGAGGAGCATATGACGTATCGATTCTGTGATTGTGATTTGCTTTGAAAGTGGCGTTTTGTATAGCAGCGGTGTAATATAGTGCTGCGTGAGAGGCAGTTTCCCTTAACGTTTTATGGGGGGACGGTTTCCGAAGTGGACTGCAAGTTTTCTCATTGGGCGTGAACCTGTATTTCGCAGAGGAGAGAAACGACAGCTGCGTTTGCAGCTAATTAGCACGGTAGGGAACGGTGGCTTAGGAAGAGAAGGGATTGGCACTAGTATGATGATGCAATTAGTGGATTGCACCAACGATTGCACCATCGATACATCATAGTTCTTGAGGAGGGAGAGAGATGAGTGTTTACTTGACGCGAGAAGTTGATTTTAATTGCATAAAGACGAAGGAATCGGTCATTAATAAGGAGATCAATTAATAAGGTAGCTGTTACGAGCCTTTAAGTTAGAAAATAACTGAATATTATCAAGCGATGCGTGTGGTTTGCGTGTGGTGTTGGTTGGTTTGAGGTAATTTTGTGCGTAGTCTGGCACGTAGCTGTTCCGAGTCAACTTGTTTACTTTGCATGGGGATTCCCGGGTTAGCAAACCGGATTTAAACATCACGTCATGAGATAGGCCTTAACGTGCCCCAGACTCTGACGATCTGCCCGAGCTCGTGTTTATCAAGCATTATATTTTGATTCTACTGCTATGTTCATTGTTTGTATTCACGGTCTACTGAGGCACAGCAGTAAATATTTCGTCATCCCTTCGTAAGAATCCTCAGTTGTGGGCAAATTTACACCGACATATAACGTTTGAGTGAATGAACGTACGAATAATTGTGAATTGCACAATAATTAAATTAGAAGAAACAAAAAACACCAGCTTCTTAAAAAGGATAAATTTAAAATGTATTTTAAATTCAAAATGTATTTTAGAGTACAAAAACTACAATCTACATACAATAGAAGTTTAATGTAGATGTCAGTGTTGTTGAAACAGACACCTGAACTAAGTCAAATTACGCATTATGACCCTGCTTACATTAATGGATAATAATACAGTGGAAACCCGATTTTTCGAAGCGCCTAGGGAAACGGAAATTGGTTCAAAAAATCGGGAGTTCGAAAAATCGAAGGTGGCAAGAAATCGCGCTTGATTTACGAGGTATTGTTTTATAACAACCTGGAAAGCAAACAGATTGAATACCATGGCACTCTTGTACAGTTTTCAGCTTTCATTTGAATGGTCACACCTTGGGATTTTACTCAAGACTCCAAAGTTAGAACCACCTTATAGACAAATTAATCAAAATCCACAGGAAAACTATTCAGTAGCCATTCAAATGAAAGGTTCCGAGCAGTACTCTCCTTGCTACTATGTGTAATACAAGGTGGTTCTACCTTTTGAGTCTGAGACGTGTGACCATTCAAATGAAAGCTACTGAGTAGTGGTCAGTAGCACTTAAAAAATTTCTTGCGGGTTCGAGAAATCGAAGGTAAATTTCTTATAATTTCTTCAATGGGAGGCAGGAGTTGGTTCGAAATATCAGGAGTTTCGAGCCGAGGAGGGTTCGAAAAATCGGGGGTAAAATTACAGAGTTTGACGGAAGGAAATCCAAGGGAAACATGCCATGGTTCGAAAAACTGGGAGGTTCGATTGAAAAATCGAGGGTACGAAAAATCGGGATTCCATTGTAGATCTCTGTTCAATTGTAATTAATTTATATTAAAACGAGGGTTTACTCACTGACAGACTATAGAGGATTTTTTTATCAATTACAAGATTGATTATGGCTTCGTCATTAATACCCTTTAAATCGACAACGTATGTCTCAAAAACTAAGACCTAAGATCCCCTCCCAGTCTTAAAAATAACACCTAAGATCCCCTCCCAATCTGAAAAACGTTAAGTCCTTACCCAATCTCAAAAACTAAGACCTAAGAACTTTTTCTCATCTACTAAGCCGTGTGAGATTTTTTTCGAGCCTGATTCAATTCAAGTCTAAGCTTAGCTTACTTTTGCAGCGGTAAAAATCGGCATCAGCTGATAACTGGATTAGCCTGAGCCATTTAAGCCCCTTTTTATCACATACTATTTGAATTTCATTACATAAACATTAGCACGTTTCAGCTTATTTTATTTTCTATCCACACACCCATATGATTAGGAGAAGCATTTGAAGCCTATAGAAATGTTCTCCATTTTGCCGGGTCGCTCGCAAATCCTTTGGCAGTTGCTAAAATGTCTTCACAAACTAGTGTTTGATGGTTCGGAAATTTAACTGTAAACTTCCATCTTGACTAGGGACGAAAATTTCTCGTTACGACTGTTACGTAAAAGGTTACCGAAGAAGCAGGAGGGTATTGGGTCTAACAGTTGTTATTTAAACTAGAATATTACCAGTCACTAACATTGGTTCATGTGGCATTACTGATACATCACAGCTTAGTAATAAAGGATGTCGACTTTGGTCCTTAACCGTTATAATGACATTTCCCTCAGCTATTCAAAAATTTGTAAGCGGTGATTTGCAAATTCGCAGACAACAATGCAGCCAGTATTCAGTACAGAAACAGAACAAGGACGGTTCATTTGCCCCAACTTGTTTCCACATTCCCCAAACCTTGTAATAAATTTTCCACCTAGAGTAAAGACATGCACGCTGTGATTACCTCCAGAACAAACCAGAAGATGTCCTACTTTGTCAATTGTTACTCCAGCTGGTTCATTTAACTCTACATCTACAGCCCCGCTGCCAAATTCATACAGAAAACTCCCATCGCTACAACTGAAAACCTTGACCAGATGGGCATGACGATCTGACACGAAAACTTTATCTTCGTAACACAAACAGTCAAATGGTTTGCATAACTCGCCCTTGCCTATTGTCTTTGAATGGTTCCATCAGGAGAAATAAACTTAACACAGTTATTTTCCGTGTCACAGACTGTAAGATTTCCTCGCCCATCTATTGATATTCCCCGGGGCTCATTAAGCGATCCGCCACCCTGAACTTCCTTAAAATATTCTCCCGTAGCACTAAAAAGTAATATTTTGTTATTACCTCTGTTTGCTACAAAAATCCTACCTTCCTTGCTTATGCATATACCCGTTGGCAGATTAACAAGATTCTGTCCAAAGGACCTAATAAACTCTCCACTGTCATTTAAAACTACAACGCGGTTGTTTCTTTTATCAGTTACGAGGATTTCATTCGAGTCATTCACAGCCACTCCCCGAGGGTGTTTTAAATTAGAATTGTCAAAACCCCCCCAGTCCTTCTCCAATGAAACGTACAGCAGTAAAGGATCGTTCCTTGACAAAAATTGATAAAAATTCTTTCATGTGTTCTCCATTTACTTGAATTTTTAGTGTATGCTATCCAGCCTGGCTTGGAATAAAGGAAATAACGTACCTACCATTACTATTGTCAACAATTTTAATTTTGGCAGCACTGACTTTTGTACCTTCAGATGAAATGATGACAACATCAATGTAATCTGCCGGACAGTAACATTGTTTTCCTTCAGAATTCCGTGTGATCACTTCAATCACTGTTTCCAGCCCTGCTGTAGCGGCTTGAAATCCCTCCACTGAGCATTGAGTTGCTTCTGTTGCGCTTTTGTTGGTAACTAGGTGACCGATTCCTAATTCTTGGAGGCATTCACAGATTTTTTCGTTTTTCATAAACACAGGCACGACTCTACCTTTCCAGTAATTGGTTGATGGCATATCTGGCTCTTGCAGTCCTTGGAAAAGCTCATCTATTGCTCTTTTGTTCCTCATAAGTTCTGCTCCTGTACTACGTTCAAGAAGGCGCTCAGCTTGATTAATTATTTCTTCGTTCTTTTTCCTTTGATCCCGATATTTTCCTTTGCCAGTCATGTTGTTTTCCAGTAAAGCCTTTGTCTCTATTTCTACCTTGGTTCTTAATTCTTGTTCTTGCTGTTGTATGGCAAAGACGAGTGATTTGGCTGTTTCTTGTATTTGCTCTTGAAGGACCTGCGAACAATGTTCAAAATCTTGGGACGTTTCCTCTAATTCTAGAATACAGCCGGAAAATGTCTCTGACGACTTCTTTACATTTTTAAGTTTGGACGCTATCTCGTTCTTGAGCGTTCTTGCAGCTATTTCTAAATGTTCCACGACGTGTTTATTATGGTCAACTATAACACACGTCTGACACACGGGAACCTCACAAACTTTACAATAAAACTTGAGTACCTCTTTCTCGTGGAGTTCCTTCTGGCAAAACGCTGGACGCTTCAGAACATCTTCAAAGTCCTGATCTTGAAAATCTTTAAGCGAAAGGACGCGATGTTCTTTGTTAGCACGGAGAACATTGTGTCCATTGAGGCACAATTTGCACCAGAAACTGCCACAATGAAAACAATAAGATGCTTCCTCGCTTTTCTCATCACAGTTTCCACAAGTCACCTTTGAAGTCTTGCACTCTTTGATGGCTAAAGTATCGAGCAGATTTTTCACGTAAAAACAGCTAGGCAGAGTTTCCATCGTGCCACTCTCGGGGACAGCGACTTCAGTCTGGCAAATCGGGCATTTAATCTTGCCATTGCGGGCGCTGGTCCTAGCTAAGTCGTTCAGACAAACAAGACAGAAAATATGTAAGCAAGGCAGTTGTTTGGGATTTGTGTACAAGTGAATACACACAGAGCAGGTTACTTCTTCTTTTAGGTTGTGCATCAAGGTTGGAACATCCATTTTGGAGACTAACGAGTGAGTTTTGACGAACGAAATTCCACTTCAGACACCTCACCCTCCGACAAGACGAGTTCTTTGAATTCGAAGTCTCGTGATTTCTCAGAACTGAAAAGGATATCTGTGAATATTTACGCAAATTTATGATCTCGCTTTGGATTGGTTTACTCGGGAACAGACAATTGTCACGCGAACCCAACAATTGTAACGCGAGCCGGAAATGCAGTTGTCACGCGAGCAAGCCACCAGCATTGTTTGGTTTGATCGATGGTGGAATATTCGAGCATTCGAAGGTGAACCTATTGACTCATGCAAACGCAAGTCCTTGAAATAAATGTAATAAATGTGTTTATATGCGTGGTGCACATTTTTTGCCATCCAATTACTCGCTCTAAAACTTTCAACACGGTCAGTATCTTTTTCACTGTGACAGTTTTAACAATAGTATTTTTGAATGCGATACACTCTCACCCAACTAGAAATGACCCTCTTTAAAAGAGAGATTCTACTGGCTTTATTTTTGTCAAAATTATGAACAAGAGCGTCGATGAAAAGTGGTTCAGAATATCAGGAAGGAAAAGGCCTGTCAAAAGATAGACAGAATGCACGCATAATCAAATTACTTTTTTCTGATTTATTAGTAATTCTATCAGTTAATAATCCTCCTCACATGTATCTCAGCGATCACATACTATAGTAAGCCCAAGTAGAACGGCGGGGAAGTAAATTCACAGGAAATATTAGTGGATTGTACCAGCACCGCCAACGTTGAATTTATTGTTGACCCGAAGGTTTTATTCCATGGTTGACGATTTACCGCTGGCAGCCATTTGACCAAAGCGCGTGCAAATAGGGGAGTGTGTAGATAGGCTGAGAAATCATTACACGCGAAACTTTGGCAAGAAAATTTTACACCCGAGCAATCTACTCGCTTCTGACTGGTTCTTTAACAATGTTATGAAATATTATTGCTTGAGTACTCGCTACAGCGTGCATCAGCGTGCACAGGCAAAATATAGCATTTTGATTCATGAGCATGCGCTAAACGGTCAACCCTTCCGTGACACAGCGGCAAAATGAGTGCGCATGCTCGGCTTTTTCGCGGGCTTCCGGTCATTTTCTTGTTTCCGGTTATGGTCAGAAAGCTATTCTAACAGAGAAAGTTCCAGTTTTGTGTAGTTTGTAACCAAAGAGCGAGAGTCAGCGAGGTAAGGTTGGTTTTGTTGAAAGGGTTTGCAACTTGTTGTACTCACTTTGCATAAGGGGTTTGGTGCTTACAACAAAAGTGAAAATTAGTTCGGGGCCGCTAGTATTTGATCTTATTGCGTGACTTTTGTTGGATGCAGCGCGTTGATAAAAATGCATGAAGAGAGAGAAGACCGAGACTAAACCTCTATTGTGCCTCCAGAGAATATTCCTTTAATATATCAGAAGAGTTCACTCGGGCTGCTCAACTTCCAATGGACTGCACTGAAATCAAATTGGGAAAAACAACAACAGTTGCTCCGTTTCAGTTCCGAAAACTTGTTCACGATCACAAGCGCTGCGAAAACAGCCAATTCCATCAAGACTTTTTGCTGTTGTGGGTTGACCTGGGGAATTCAAGTTGAGGTCACATTAGCACCGATACAAGGTAGATGGTGTGACGATCGCTTGCTAAGAAAGAAAAATTGTCGCGCATCAGCTATAAACAGCTGAATCACAATATTTTGAATCGCCTTCTTTCGGCTTGTATGAAATAAACCTTAAGCGTGCTTTCACCTCTTAGAATCATGCGTGATTATAGTTTCTTTCTTTTTGCAACGAAGTAATTTCTAAAATCATTTAAATTTAAATTTATAGATTTGTAGAAAACTCTCCTAGTACTGCGGTCTGATGTCAGAACGCCGTGATCAGAAATTATATTTTGCACATTTATTTCATTACTTTAACTTCTCCAATTATATAAACCCTTTCCGTTCGGTGATTCTAGAGTAGTTCTCGCTTTTATTTCTTTTAAAAAAGGCTTCTTGAAATAACAAACTTTCCTCTCTTTGCTCTCTGTCTGTAAAAAGTCGATTGATTGTAAGTTTGAGTTGTGACTGAGGACACCTTATGTAGCATGGAAACTGAACCGAAGAAAAAATAAGACTTCCCATTATTTGCCCTAAAGGTTTCAGAATTTTATTCCTGCAGCTATCATGCCAATCCAAGTTAATTGAGCGCTTTAGAAAGACGTATAAGTAAGAATCAGCTCTATACTTCGTGATGAATAAAGCAAGCAAAAGTGTCGTTTCCTCGGCGGTCCGCATGTTGTTTTCGCCTCTAGCCTGAATTTCAGGCGAGTTTTTCTGTGGCTTTAATTTTGACTACCAGCTTTTGCAATCATCTTTTTCTTGCCAACGGACTTATCCCGAGCTTTAGCCCTCAAACAACAGCTAAGTAATTTACCTTTAGAAAAGGCGAAAGCCAGCACTGCTATGACAAAAGTATAAGCTTATCTGACACAATTCATGTTTCACTTACGAGCCATTGACTTCGGGCGAAAAATTTACTATGGTGGCGAAGACAATTAGTTTGCTAAAAAAGATATGTGGAAGAAGAGCCTCTCTAGGAACTGCCTTCAAGGTGAAAACCTTATCTGTTTCGTGACGGCCTTATCTCCGCGAAATGAAAACATATGACGGGAATTTTTAAATTGCCACCATTTTCCCCGAATGGTTTCTATTGAATCCAGTCTCTCTGCTTGCGCCCGCCCGCGAAAATGGCGGGAACGAGTTAGCGCACGCGCACTCATTTTGCCGCTGTGTCCCCTTCCGTATAACACTACTTCCTTTGTTATTTAGGGTTCGGAACATTATTGCGATCTGTTATCTATTGTTTCGAGAGCCAATGGTGGTTTTATTGTTGTAAATTTGTAAATGTTAACTGAACATAGGAAATATTGTAAATTGCACAATAATTAAATAAGAAGAAACAACAAAAATCAGATTCTCAAAAAGGAAAAATCTAAAATGTATTTTATTAAAATTCAAATGTAGTTTAGAGTACAGAGCAAAAAATAACGTATTTTCTCGATTAAACGCCCGACCCCGAATAAACGCTGGGTCTATTGGGCCGCGTTTAAAATAAACGCCCCCGGCGTGTATTCAGGGTCCCGGCGTTTATTCGAGATGGGTATATTAAATCAGGATTATGTGTCCTGACTGCCTACTAGATCTCTTTCTACCATTATATTTGAATTTATACGCTAATATTCAAACCAAACTACCTTTTACAAAAGGACTTCTTACTGAAACAGATGAAACAAACGACAATTGAATCGTTCCATAATTTTGCCTTTCTCAGAACTGATGGAGCAGGAACCTTGTCACCACCTTGTTCAAAATTGCTTGCACAGCAGTTTGCTGTCGAGCAGTTACCGATACACTTCCTCCGTGTTTCATGCACGGAGAAACATAACGTTGAGGAGAATTCAATCAATGTCTTTGTCGGTGATCTTTTTTTGATAAACTAACTTACCAGATTCACTTAGATGAAACAAAGTTGATGACGTTGTTTCACATTTTTAAAATGTTTTTGTTGAAATTTGGTTCTTGGTGAAATAAACTTCCAATACTGAAAAATGCATTTAATAAATAAACTCCGGGCCCCGAATAAACGCCGGGTTCGAGTAAACGCCGGGTCTACGAGGCCGAGTTTTAAATAAACGCCCCCGGCGTTTAATCGAGAAAATACGGCACAATTTACATGCAATAGAAGTTTAATGTAGATGAACAGACACCTGTACTAAGTCAAACTACGCATGATGTCGCTGCTTACATTAATGGATAATAATACAGTGGAATCCCGATTTTTCGAACCGCCTAGGGAAACGGAAATTGGTTCGAAAAATCGAAGGCGCTTGATTTACGAGGTATTGTTTTATAACAACCTGGAAAGCAGACATATCGAATACCATGGCACTTTTGTGCAGTTTTTAGCATTCATTTGAATGATCACACCTTAGTATTTTACTCAGGACTCCAAAGTTAGAACCACCTTATCCACAAAACAATCAACACCCACAGGAAAACTACTGAGTGGCCATTCAAATGAAAGTCACTGAGCATTACTTTTCTTGATACCGTTTACTGTGTAATAGAAGGTGGTTCTACCTTTTAAGTCTGAGACGTGTGACCATTCAAATAAAATCTACTGAGTAGTACTTTAAAAATTTCGTGCAGGTTCGAGAAATCGAAGGTAAATTTCTTATAATTTCTTTAGTGGGAGGCAAGAATTAGTTTCGAGAAATGGAGGGTTCGAAAACACGGGGGTAAAGTTACAGAGTTTGACGGAAGGAAATCCAAGGGAAACATGCCATGGTTCAAAACACCGGGAGGTTCGATTAAAAAATCAAGGGTACGAAAAATCGGGATTCCACTGTAGATCTCTGATCAATTGTAATTAATTTAAATTAAAACGAGGGCTTACTCACTGACAGACTAGATAGGACTTTTTTTTTATCAATTACAAGTTAGATTGACTATGGACTTATCATTAATACCCTTAGTCTTCATTAAATGGACCACGCATGTCTCAGAAACTAAGACCTAAGCTCCCCTTCCAGTCTTACAAAATAAGACCTAAGATGAAAAACTATAAGACCTCACCGAATCTTAAAAACTAAGACCAAAGACCTACTCTCAGTCTGAAAAACTAAAACCTAAGCCTTCCTCCCAATCTCAAAAACTAAGACCTAACAAGCTGTAAGAACTTTTTCTCATCTAAGCCACGTAAGGTTTTTTGGACTGATAGTAAGGGTCATATTCGAGCCTGATTCAGTTCAAGTCTAAGCTTAGCTTACTTTTGCAGCGGTTAAAGTCGACATCAGCTTTTAACTGGATAAGCCTGAGCCATTTTAAACCCCTTTTTATCACACACAATTTGAACTTTCACTACATAAACATTAACAAGTTTCAGAGTTAATTTTATTTTCTATCTACAAACGCACCTGATTAGGAGAAGCATTTGAAGCTTATAGAAATGTTCTCCATTTTGCCGGGTCAGTCGCAAAGCCTTTGGCAGTAGCTAAATGTCTCCACAAACTAGTGTTTGATGGTTCTGAAATTGAACTGTAAACTTCCATAAATTCGAGATGAAAATTTCTCGTTACGAGTATTACATAAAAGGTTACTGAAGAAGCGAAAGGGTATTAGGTCTAACAGTTGTTATTTAAGCTAGAATATTACCAGTCACTAACATTGGTTCATTGTGGCATTATTGATACATCACACTGTAGGATTCTTGTCATAAGTCGGTAAATTATGATCGTCCGGGTGAGTGTAGTCCTGAGCAGGACTGTTTGAGGTGACATTGACTGACGTTTCGACAACCTGAGCAGAAGTCATCATCAGAGTCAAGTGAACTGTGAATCGTCAGTAGATGTTATAAGTCTCTAGTCGTAAGAATTATAACATCTACTGACGATTCACAGTTCACTTGACTCTGATGATGACTTCTGCTCAGGTTGTCGAAACGTCAGTCAATGTCACCTCAAGCAGTCCTGCTCAGGACTACACTCACCCGGACGATCATAATTTACCGACTTATGATACATCACAGCTAAGTCATAAAGGATGTCGACTTGTTCCTTAACCGTTATAATGACATTTTTTGCCGCTATTCAAAAATTTTTAAGCGGTGATTTGAAAATTCGCAGATAACAATGCAGCCAGTATTCAGTACAGAAACAGAACAAGGACGGTTCATTTGCCCCAACTTGTTTCCACATTCCCCAAACGTTGTAATAAATTTTCCACCGAGAGTAAAGACATGCACGCTGTGATTACCTCCAGAACAGACCAGAAGATGTCCTGCTTTGTCAACTGTTAACCCAGCTGGTTCATTTAACTCTACACTGATCTACAGCCCCGCTGCCAAACTCATACAGAAAACTCCCATCGCTACAACTGAAAACCTTGACAAGATGAGCATGACGATCTGACACAAAAACTTTATCTTCATAACACAAACACTAATTTGGTTTCCATAACTTACCCTCACCTATTATCTTTGAAATGGTTCCATCAGGAGAAATAAACTTAACACAGTAATTTTCGGTGTCACAGACTATAAGATTTCCTCGTCCATCTATTACATTTCCCCGGGATTTATTAAGCGATCCGCCACCCTGAACGTCCTTAAAATATTCTCCGTTGGGGCTAAAAAGTAATAGTTTGTTATTACCTTTGTTTGCTACGAAAATTCTACCTTCCTTGTTTATGCATATCCCCGTTGGCAGATTAACAAGATTCTGTCCAAAGGACCTAATGAACTCCCCCTTATCATTTAAAAGTGCAATACGGTTAATTATTTCTTTTATCAGTTGCGAAGATTTCGTTCGAGTCATTCACAGCCACTCCCCAAGGGTGTTTTAAATTAGTATTGTCAAAACCCCCCCAGTCCTTCTCCAATGAAACTGACAGGAGTAAAGGACCGTTCCTTGATGCAAATCGGTAAAAATTCTTTATTGTTTTCTCCATTTACTTGAAAGGTTAGTGTATGCTGTCCAGCCTCGCTTGGAATAAAGGAAATAACGTACCTACCATTACCATTGTCAACAATTTTAATTTTGGCAGCACTGACTTTTGTACCTTCAGATGAAATGATGACAACATCAATGTAATCCGCCGGACAGTAACATTGTTTTCCTTCAGAATTCCGTGTGATCACTTCAATCTCTGTTTCCAGCCCTGCTGCATGTAACGGCTTGAAATCCTTCCACTGAACATTGGCTTGCTTCTGTTGCAGTTTCATCAGAGTGCCCAATTGTTGATTCTTGAAGAATTTGAGAGATTTCTTGATTCTCCCAAAGCAGGGCGATAGGACTTTTTCCTTCCAAAATTGATACCATACCTTTTGGGTCTTTGAGTCCTTGGAAAAGTTCATCTATTGATGCCTTAGGTCTACCAAGCTCTGCTCCAGTACTGCGTTCGACGAGACTTTGAATCTGTGAGATACATTGCTCCCTCTTGTCCAACTGACTCTGAAATTCATCTTTTTGTTTCCAGAGGTATTCTTGGGCTTTCTTTGTCTGATTTTCCACTTCAGTCATTGATTCTTGCTCTTTTTGTCGTAGGATCAAGATAAGAGATTCCACTGTTCGTAGAATATTTTCCTTGTGGATTTTTGAACGATGATCCAGTGGACGGTGTTTTCATGAAGAACGTTGTGTGACATTGATTTTGACATTTATTTAGTTTAATTATTACACCGGAAGTTCATTGATTGACATTATGAAATAGCTTTAGCTAAGAGTCAAGTTTCAGATGGTTTAACATGTGTGGATAATTTAAGTTAGCTTTCCCGTTTTTGAGGACTTTCCCGTTTTCACAGTGAACTATGCCCCGCCACGAAGTAAGTTGATTTTCTATTTAGCGTTGCAAGCTTTGTTATTTAAGTTGTTTCTTTTGGATTTCTGTTAGTGTAATTTGTGTAATGGATCGCACGTGAATAACGATTGTGTAATTGACCGCGTGGTTTACTCAGTTAATTCTTTTCGAGTTTCTCGGTTGATACGATGTACTTAGGTCTTTTATTTTCGGTTAGTAAAATTAGTTTTTTTGTTTGTAAAAAAGGAAAAAAAAAAAGGAAAATCTTGTAAAAATTATACGATTCGGGGGTCCAAAGTTCTCTTGGCGGTTTTCATCCGACGGATCACTTTCATTCGATTTCTGCGCTAACCCGGAATCCGGAGGATTGAAAACTTACGATGGAAGAAGAGGCTATGGACGAGGCGAAAAGGAAGAGAAGGACAGCGAAGGCAGCGCTAACCCGTCGTGGCAAAACGCTACGTAAAAAGCTCAAGGAGAGCAGGCCCGTGGATGCACTAACATTGGTAACGTTACCTTACATATAGGGGCGCCTGACATATAGGGGCGCCTGACATATAGGGGCGAGTTCATGTATACCTTCATATACGCAATAGCGCGCGATGCAGTAAGGTTTATATACTTTTTCCTGCACCGCACACGCTGCTAATGATCTTTCTCGGTCAACTATCGTAAACATTTAGGCGCTATACGACCTGTACATATTAAAAGTGCTAGAAAGAAAATAATAATTCGTTTGTTTACTGAGAAGTGATAATTTGGAAGTGACTTGTAATCTCTATTTTCTTTATCCTACAAACGTTATCTAGCAGTATTAAATTAAGCGTCTTTATATCAGGTTTATGGAGGGTTGACTTACATTTAATGGCGTGTTTTGAAATTTGCAAGCTTTCCTGTACAAGCCTTACATATAGGGGCGAGTTCACACAAACCTCTTGTTATGCGACAGCGCGATATGTCACGCAAGGTTACCTTTCAGTTATGAAGGGCAAGTTCACGCAACGCGCATAGTACACTTACGCGATAGAGCGTGATGTCCCGCGAGGTTACCTTACATATAGGGGCGTCTTACAAATGGGGGCGAGTTCATGCATACCTCCAGGTATGCAATAGCGCGAGATGTCACGCAAGGTTACCTTTCACATAGGGGCGTCTTGCATATAGGGGCGAGTTCTCACATACCTCCAGTTACCGTGTGGTACTGAATTTTTTGCGATTCTAATTTTTGCGGGGTTTTTTTTGCGATCCGCAAAAATAAGTTCCCACAAAATAAAATTACCGTAATTTTTTTCCGAAAAAAAAAATTCTCCAAAGTAGAAATTATGTACAAAAATACTGGTTTGAAGAAGAAAAATGCTATAGATAACTCTGTGGATCATACATCAAGTGGTACCCTAGTTATTGTCCATCCATTGCAGTGTAATAGAGTGACATTGATTAATCTGTCTTACATTCTCATTTTGTTTTGTCTGTACTCAACTAATTAAACGTGAACGTGACTTTCAGAAAATCGCAAAAATTAATTCCGGCAAAAAAACAGTCTCTTCCATTCGCAAAGATTAATTCCCGAAAAACACAAAAAATCGCCAATCCGCAAAATTGAACTCTCGTAAAAATTTAGTGCCACACGGTATGCTATACTGCGAGTTGTCACAGAAGGTTATGTTACATATAGGGGCGCCTATCAAAGCTATTTTCATTCAAATAGGGGGTTTTAAATATAAGGGCGTCTTACATATAGGGGTGTCTTACACATGGAGGCGTCTTACATATAGGAGCGTCTTACATATAGGGGCGTTTTACATATAGGTTTACATATAGGGGAGTTTTACATATAGGGGCGTCTTACATATAGGGGTGTCTCACATATAGGGGTGTCTTACATATAGGTGCGTCTTGCATATAGGGGCCTTTTACATATAGGGGCGTCTTACATAAAGGAGCTCTTACTTATAGGTGCATCTTGCACATAGGGGTGTCTAACATATAGGGTTCGAGTTAACAAGTGGCTAAAGTTCCCAGTTAAGCGATAGCGAGCAAGGTTACCTTACATATGAGGGCAAACGGGAAACTAAATTGTAATCACTATTTCAGTTTTATCTAGAAACCTTTCTCTGTTCTATTTTGTTCTGTAGTCTCAACCGAAATTGGAATTGCGAAGGAGTTGCCACAGTTAAAGAAGAATACAACAGTCAACTGCTATCAAAGTTAATAATTGTACTGTAAAGCAGAAACAACGGTCAGACCTTTAAGTACGATTATCCGAAGCTTGTACGGAACGAAACAACAAAAGCAATAAAAGTGACGCTTTTATGATTTTAGAGTCGTTAAAACAACTGTTCCCGGAGATTATGTCTTTCAAAATTTTCCCCCCTTGAGTTCAATGGGCAAGGGCATTGCGTGACCACATGCCGCCCACTGTGAAATTGCTCAACTTTTCCAATTTGTGCCCTTTTCCTTCTTGCTTCGTTCTTGGTCTACAGACTGTTTACGAGTGCTAGCACAGATTGTCTACAATCTATACGTCCTGTCTCATCCGAGCTTTTTTTAAATAGTTCTTTCGGCTTAAAGGTGAGTATTTCTTGGATCAGTTGTTATAATAGAATTTAATCGGATATCTACGAAAGAAAGGAACGGCGATAAAATGATTTCAAATCCGCCGGTCTCTGCCACGTGTTGTAGAGCTAATGTGATAATGTCATGTGGTGATTTTTCCTTTACAAGCTAGCACAGGTAATTGCGTAGAGGTATTCCAAAATTCTATCTAGAACTCTAATTTTCGTAGGAAATACCAATAAAAAGAAAAACTAATCGTAAAATAGGTAGTATTCTTCGTGATGTCAAATATTTTATACCATCACGATACGTTGCAATGTGTAGTTTACGCAATCTCAATAGCGTCTCCCTGTCTAGCCATCGAGGCATTAGAAAGAGGAGATGTGTTGAAGGAAAACAACACGTCAAAGGAACAGGAACATAACATCCCAAAAAAAAGGGGAATTGGTTTAAAAATATCACAAATGATAATTTGACGCACAAAATGTACACTTGGCAAATGTGACTGAAAACGAAGGTTGTTTCTTTTTTTTAATCTTTTTTGCTGGGGCGGCATTCGACAAATTACTTTTAATTGTATACGGTCATAACTTGAAGTGGTCTTGTAAATAGACCTTTAGAGCAATATTAAAATCCCTTGCCATTTATTATTTCACGATACCACACAGTTCCGATAATAAGCCCTGTCCCCTCCACACTCTCGTCAAGAACCTCTCCTGAAAACCTTTATCCCGTCTCCACCCTCCCTCACACACGCACAAAACCCATTCGGAAAAGCCCTCCGACAGTAAGGTTTCCCAGTTTATAAACGTCTACATACCAAATAAGATTACGACATAACGTATTTCGATTATAATTCCCTTCAAAAAATTTACCGTGTTCTACTTGCGTAACAATCTGAGTACTGTACGCACGACAAGACCCACTACGTGTTGTTGATTTCAAATAGTTTAAGTTACCATTACTATCCTAGGTTCCGTTCTATCGTGTAATACACAATTTCTGAGGAAGTTTCCATTTGTGAATGGGCGATTTTTTGGTGTGTTTTGCGTGCACTACATTTTGCGAGTAAGAAATGGTTGTTTTTTCTTGGTGGGAAGTAACGTTTTGATTCTCAGGGAGACGCCTTTTCAATTTGGAATTCAGTTATAACACTCTCTTTTTTGATTACGAAGACCGAATGCAGGTGAGCAACTCGCAACCGTACAACACGTCAGTTAGCTAATTATGGAGTACCGCTAGAGCGCTTAACAGCTAAATACTTGTTGTCTACTGACCGGAGTTTCATCGTTTTGTATCATTTTTTCTATGTCGATATGTTTGTTCAAGATTTCGACAGTGGAGTAAATTGTTTGGCTTTTTCCCTTTTTTGTGGATCGTGAAAAACAAGCACAACAAAAAACGTTAAATTGAGATCCGCATAAATTTGGTATTTTGTACCTCTATTCAATGTTCCAAAAAAAAACCCTGGAAGGGAAATCCCACTAGTCCACGTAAGTGCGACGACCCGGCGAATCTCTACGTCCATCTGAAGCGACCAAATGGCATCTACACTAAGGCCTACTCTGGGACCCAAAGTCGCCGTAACTTTGGGCGACTTAAGGCGACTTTAGGCGACTTTAGCTTATTTTGTCCAAAATTACGGGCGATTTTGGGCGATTTAAGGCGATTTTGGGCGACTTTAGGCGACTTTGGGCGATTTTGAGCGACTTTAGGCAATTTTAGGTAACCTTCAGTGACTTAATTGGAAATGCCAAGGTGAACCTAAGTACAGTTGTGGTATACATGTACATGGGAATCATCATGGTACACCATAATGCATTGTTACAGAAAATATCCATACTATCCCCATGAAAATGTTTTTAATTAGTTTGAATGCTCCACCAACCCCCTATTCCACCCCACCCTTCTGGAAATTCTAGTTTGGTGGCTTTCAAGAGCCTCCACTGCCCCCACCCTCCTTGGAATTTCTAATGACCTCTTGTGATGTTGGTTTGGACCCGCACACTAAAGACATTAGTAGTACATAAACATGCAACAATGACTTTAACAACAGCTAGCAAGCAAGGTTGTTGCCGAATTGGACACAGGCCAAAAAGTAAGGCATTAAGTGAGACCTGTGAGTTAGTAAGTGTCACAATAAGAAACTTAGGGGCCCCAGGATGATTCCTTGGGCATTTTGTTGTATAGGGCTCTGGTATAGGGCTCTGGTTAGGCAACAGCCTTGGCAAGCAAACTGAAAATAAACTATATTAAGTTTTACATAGTTTACTATTAATATATAAATTATATACAAGGGATTTAAGGCGACTTAGAGCAACTTTGGGCGACTTTAGGCGACTTTGGGCGACTTTGGGCGACTTTGGGTCCCAGAGTAGGCCTTACACTATCAAACAACCATCAAATATCGATTAACGGTAGGCGCGTTGCAAGGCGGTGAGAAAACGGTGAAAAATAATTTTACTCTTCCATTACCGTAATTTCCTAGTTGCCCTTTTAAAAGCGCGAACATAGAAGCTGTGGAATTCATTGAAATTGCCAAATATGACGCGAACCCGATGAGGTGAATCAAGTGTCTCGCGACTGCAAACTAAGGGCTCGTCTCTGTCAAATCACGCGTTACCTTTCATTCTTGTTTTATGGCTCCAAGAAAGGACAAAGGGGTACGCGAAATACTCCCCATCCCCATTCAAATCCCTCTCACGTTGATTTTTGTAACAAATAGTGGTAACTTTCAAATGTCAAATAAATTAGTAAGTTTTGAAGCAATTACCCTGGATTTTTGAAGCAGTAGAGAACCCGTTCTTCTGTCATATTTTGACGTTTTTCGCTGGTGAAATGCTGGCCTTTTTAGGAAATTACCTCTTATACCCCTTCATCCTCTCTTTTTGGCAGTACAAAAAATTTATAGGCAAATAAGTATTACTGTTATTCCTAACATGAAATCAAAGAAGTCGAGACTATCCATAGCCAGAAATTCTCCTTACCAATCGCACATGGAAAGTAGTTTTCGCCAGCACAGGATCTGTACGAGGCAGCACAAAATAGGAGAAGCATGCGCATCCATTTCATTTACTTCTACTTTTGCAAAGGGGTTGCAATTTATAATAAGCGCAACAGGATAACCTGCTAGTAGTCTCGTAAAATTGTCATATGTAGCTCAGCGGACACAACTCGCAAGTCATCGAGAACATCGATTCCGGCGAGAAGCCCTGATGCACTGAATCTCTTCTTTCCATGTCCATAGTTTCACGCCCGTGTACTTTTTCGTGTAGTGCCCTATTGTGTCCCAGCCACGTTCAAATGTTAATCATAGAAGAACTACGTCGGCTACGTCCTTGCACAAACATACTTACGTACGGACGTGCACATCGTACATACATACATGTGTTTGGTGGCTACCAGCCTTTTCCAGGCTCCTAGATGTTGGGGAAAGCGCGATTTTCGCATTCCATTTACTATAGTATTTCTGCCGTCCCCACTATCTGAGAATCTAGACCAGGCTAGGTTGTTGTCACCCTTACTTATGACAAGATGTCCTTGACAGGGTTTTTTGCCAGCCTATTTCTTCGAGATGTCTGGAAATAGAAGTTACTTCGAGAAATTTTTTATTCCGTCGTGCTCAAGCGGATCGATTGCCAGCTGCAATGTACGCAAGAAGCACAAGCACTGCAAGCTATGCGGAAAAACGTTCGATACGCCGTTCCACTGTAATCGACACTTCAGGCAAAGTCACGCTTCCCGTGCAGTGTCCTTCGGTGGTCAGCTATGCTATCCCTGCAAACAGAAACACGGTCCAACGGATACGAGCGTAAGAGCACATTTTCATTGCCCCGTTTGCACTAAGACTATTCTAAACCGTTCTGAGTTTATCAAGCATCTGAACAAGCATGGGAATGGTGAATCTGAAGAAGACGATGAACACGATGGAAGACTGGAGGATCACCCAGGCGCGCAACCTGATGGCTAGGAACATCCCGACGTTCAACCTGATTGCCAGAAACACCCAAGCGATGAACCAGATGGCCAGAAACACCCGGGCGTTCAATCTGACGGCCAGGAACACTCGGATGTGCGACATAAGGAAGAGAACTATGAGAAACAAGGTGAAAAACGGTGCTCCACTGATGACCAACCAAGTGATACAGACGAAAGGGAGGACAACGATGAAGGAGCGCCAGAGATGGACAAGTCGCATAGAGGAGAACAGGTAAAGAAGATGTGCCCACTTTGTAATAAAAGTATGCACCCAAAGAGTCTTGCCAGGCATTTTCGCGAAATCCACAAGACGGAGCCAGTGAATTCAGCGACCTCTGTTGACGCGGAGCGTGGTCTTTTTCTAATTCGAAATAGCTTTCGAGGGGGTGTTGGATTTCCTATACACGTTAAGAAAGTAATGGGCGGCGATGGCGTGGGAATTCAATGTGAACTGACAGAGTGTATGGATTTTATGCGCGTGGCGTGGAGGAGTGGCATAAAAACGGCGGAATGTAGGCATCTAGAAGAAGTTGGAAAAAATCCCGTTTTCCCGAGCGAGATTGTGTTGTCGTCGGACGCCTTACAGGATCTGTCGAAATCAGGCCAATACCGGCTCTTTACAGACGACCGGATTAAGGAATGCATCGAGCTAAAGGCTAAAGCGGAAAAGCAGAAAACTACTTTCATCGTTCCAGTGATAGAGAGTAAACGGTTCGTCCACTTCTCCGTCTACGACGGCAATGTCAATTACTCTTCCAGGTTTGGTAGAGTGGCTGTGACCGCAGACATGGAGAGTGGGACACTGGATTGCCGTTGTTGCCGCCGAAAACTTTCGTGTATACACAAATGCATTTGTTTGTGGTATCTGCGCGAAGAAAACCAATTGGATATTTTTAGGGCAACTTGCCCAGAAAACAACGAGGAAGACGACGGAGAAGATGAAACTCAACCAATGGAGGCTCCTGTGACAGGTGTGGTTTACCCTCCCACTGACCCAGACATCGTGACCGCTATGTGTAAATACCTTCATGACGAGAAACGCATACCCATGACATACTGCGAAGGTAGGCAACCCATCCCTGTTCCCTGTGGTAAGTTTGTTCCAGTGGAAAAGATGTGTCACGTCTGTAATACTCGGTTAAGCGCACCGATTAAAATATCCAACAAGGCTGTTATCATTACCATGAACAACATTCTTGATGACGTGGAAACGTACTTCAAACGATGCGTGAGCTGTGGCATGTGTTATAGGTACCAAGAGATTGACCACTGCATCCACAATTTCAACGACACTTTGCTGATCGGGCTGGACGTGTGCAAATTTCTAAGGGAATGTCTCCAACAACATCTACCCATTGGAAGTATAGTGAAGGTGCTGGAAGCGCAGCTGAAAAGGCGCATTAATGCACAAAATGTCATAAATGCTTATTTGCATTTTGATGCTCTCAGCAACCATTTGTACCACTATAACTGTTTAATCTGTGGATACTACCCTACCACGCTCATCATGGATTTAAATAGGAAAGTCTCTTTTTCTTGTAGTATGTCGGATTTGGAACTTCCCGAAGTGTAAGGCCGTGACGCAGCAGATATAGTGGATTGTGACAGTTTTTGGGAGAAGGTCGAGCTTGCAATGGTTCTACGAGGCTTTCCGAACCGTGTTGTATCTGCCTTGCAAGTAGACACAAGCCTTCTCTCTTGGTCACCGTACATCGGGCGCATGACAAGGAAGAGTTCATTGTTGTTTAACACAGAACATCGGAAGATAGACCGCAGCAGTGGAGAACTGGAAGGTGATTGCAGGGAAATCACAGAAGAACGTCTTCTAGAAGTGCTCCAGAACTCTACTGTCAAGGAGGTACAATCGTTTGCTTCGTCGCTTGGATTCAAGGGGAAAGGCTCTAAACTTGACATTATCATGCAGGTCAAGAACGCTATGGCGAAAGACGACTCCAAGTTTAAGAAGGCATTTCACAAGATGTGGGGCAGTTCTGGTGGTTGGGTGTCAGGCGCCTGCCCTCACGGCGTCATATACGCATTGAAGTTTGTTCTTCGTGCTGAAAGTCCGCGGGATTATATTGATCTGATTTTGTCGATGGCTCATCAACCTAACATCATTGTGAGTGATATGGCGAACATGCTGGTGGCCCACGGGAATAAAAGAAAAACGGCAATGTTTAGTCCATTCAATGGTATGGTAGCAGAACCGACGAAAGTCAATGTGCAGAATGCGATCGATGGCATACTGGAAGTTTCCCTACCATGGATTGAAACTAGAAAGAACCCTTCCTCGAAAGGAAACAAAGGCGACCTCCACCCAGTGTCTGGAAGTGAGCAACATCTGTGCCTTTTTGACCGCCTACATGAAAGAAACGCCAAAAAGGAGGTGGAGATCCTTCGTCGAGTGACGAACGTAAAAGAGCTTAAGGGGAAACTCAACACTCAAAAAGATGAGCAACTGCATGCGGCATACAATCATGACACCAGGTATCTAAATCAAATGAAACCTGTTAATCATATATTCCTCTTCCGGTCTAATATAGACATACATAATGAGAAGATAAATCAACGAATACAAAATGGTCTAAAGGCAGCCTTCAAGCATGAAGTTAAACTGGACGACAACGGCCAGGCCAGCATCGACAAGTCGAAACCAATTAGAGCAGACACATTCAAAAGACGACACAGCGCTCCGAATTGGAGTTTTGGAATCGATGACCTGTTTGCTGACCCAAAGATGAGAAAACCAAGCGCGGACGATCCACAAGAGAGTGTTTCTCCTGTGTATGATGATCCTCATACACTGGAAGACACGCCAGCGAGTACATCACAATCAAAGGATTTACCTTCAACAGGTACGAATTCACAGGAGGGTATAGGTGGTAGCCCTGATCAAGCATCAACATCTTGCCAACATGATCAGGATGATCAGAAAAATTCTGCAAAGCAAAATTCAAAAACTGCGGGAACTAAAGAAGATCCCATTGACATTTCCAATGTGAAAGTAGGGCAGCAGTCTGAAAAAGATTTGCCGTGGATCGATGCACTAGGCCTCATAATGGAGGACAAGCACCTACTTGAAAGAGGACATTGGCTTAACGATAGAATAATCAATGCAGCAATGAAGCTCCTCAGACACATAACGAAAGATACAGGGATTGGTGGACTTGAAGACCTTGTGTTTGCACAAGAGCAAGGAGGTTTTTCGTGCTCTGACAATGGTAAGGGTTTTGTGCAAATAATAAATGTCCGAGATAATCATTGGGTGACCGTTTCAAACATCCTCTGTGTGTCATGGGAAACGTGTGTCTACGACAGCTTGCAAGCATTGAATGTGAAGCCAAGAGAGAAGAAAATCAGCTATCCCATTAACGTTGAGGAAACCGCATGTCAAATTTCAAGGCGCGAGGAGTCATTCTCCATGTTGGTCGAGGATGTACAGCAACAGAGAGGTGGCGATGACTGTGGCTTATTTGCTATCGCATTTGCAGCATTGTTATGTGCGAAGGAAGACCCTGCAAAGGCAGAGTTGGACCAGAATATCATGCGTCAGGAACTAATTAGAAGCTTCGAGGAAATGGACATCACACGCTTTGTAAACAATGTGGTCACTATGATCGATGACAGGAAGCCGAAAGTCTTATATAAGTGGACTTGTCATGTCCATTGCGTCTGTCGAATGCCGGATGATGGTATGCTAATGGGCGAATGTTGTGAATGCCATGCCTGGTTCCACAAGGAATGCGTGCAGGCTGATTTCAGCAAAAAGGACTGGATATGCGCGCAATGTGATTACCGGAAGAAATTCGCAGCTCTCGAAGAAACATATGATGAGAGATGGTTTGCAAATTATCGACTCAAGGGAACAAAACCAGAATGTTACCGTCCTGTTTCAAACAAGTACCAAGAAGAATCCAAGAAAGTCAGAGATCTGTTTTCAGCCATCGCAGCTATACACGACGATTTTAAATTCGACGACGCAGCAGCACACATTGGATGCATAACAAAGGAGGACTACTTGAAGTTAGAGCCAACAGAAAAGGACAAGGAGATTTACGGTGTGGCCATCGACTGGGGGACAGGCGAAGATTTCGACTACTTTATAGTAATCTTCCCCTGTGCATTTGCATCAGAAACCTTGCTTTTGAATGTTGTGATGCCCGAAATGGCACATGTACAAGACTGTGCAAGTCAAACCACAAAGCAACAGTCTCACGGACCTCGTTTCAGAAAGGCGTGTAGGTCTATAATACGTAGTGTCCAAAACAATAAATCTTCTCTTCCAAAGCCATACTGTGATGTCACTCTGTACGAAAATTTTATCAAAACAGCACGATCTGGATCTATGGCAGTACAAAACTAAAGGAAAATAACTTCCAACATCTCTAGATGCAGCGACGCAAGCAACCTAGCTTTACCTTCCAATTTTGCATCTTGACACGAAATCTAACTGTAACAATAATTGCTGCGATTCGTCAGGGATGAAACACGAGCTAGGGTAGCCAACCCCTGGGGAGTGCCCCACGAAACAAAGCATTATTGCCATATTACAGTAAGCTACCAAGCACACTTATCTACTCCGTCGCCTGTGTCTAGCCTACGTAATGAACTTCCAGTCAACTATCAAGCACATTCCTTTCTTCCGTCGCCTGTCTCGTCTACGAACTGAACTTCCAGTAAGCTACCAAGCACACTTATCTTCTCCATCGCCTGAGTCTCTCCTGGCTACGAACTGAACTTCCAGTAAGCTACCAAGCAAACTTATCTCCTCCATGGCCTGTGTCTCGTCTAAGAACTGAACTTCCAGTAAGCTACCAAACACACTTATCTCCTCCGTTGCCTGTGTCTCTTCTACGAACTGAGCTTCCAGTAAGCTACCAAGCACACTTATCTCCTCCGTCGCCTGTGTCTCGTCTATGAACGGAACTTCTAGTAAGCTACCAAGCACACTTACCTTCTCCGTCGCCTGTGTCTAGCCTACGTAATGAACTTCCAGTCAACTATCAAGCACATTTCTTTCTTCCGTCGCCTGTGTCTCGTCTACGGACTGAACTTCCAGTAAGCTACCAAGAACACTTATCTCCTCCGTCTCCTGTGTCTCGTGTACCAACTGAACTTCCAGTAAGCTACCAAGCACACTTATCTCCTCCGTCGCCTGTGTCTCGTCTACGAACGGAACTTCCAGTAAGCTACCAAGCACACTTATCTTCTCCGTCGCCTGTGTCTAGCCTACGTAATGAACTTCCAGTCAACTATCAAGCACATTTCTTTCTTCCGTCGCCTGTGTCTCGTCTACGGACTGAACGTCCAGTAAGCTACCAAGCACACTTATCTCCTCCGTCGCCTGTGTCTCGTGTACCAACTGAACTTCCAGTAAGCTACCAAGCACACTTTTCTCCTCCGTCGCCTGTGTCTCGTGTACCAACTGAACTTCCAGTAAGCTACCAAGCACACTTATCTCCTCCGTCGCCTGTGTCTCGTCTACGAACGGAACTTCCAGTAAGCTACCAAGCACACTTACCTTCTCCGTCGCCTGTGTCTAGCCTACGTAATGAACTTCCAGTCAACTATCAAGCACATTTCTTTCTTCCGTCGCCTGTGTCTCGTCTACGGACTGAACGTCCAGTAAGCTACCAAGCACACTTATCTCCTCCGTCGCCTGTGTCTCGTGTACCAACTGAACTTCCAGTAAGCTACCAAGCACACTTATCTCCTCCGTCGCCTGTGTCTCGTCTACGAACTGAACTTCCAGTAAGCTATCAAGCACACTTATCTCCTCCGTCGCCTGAGTTTCGCCTGCCTACGAACTGAACTGCCAGCAAGCTACCAAGCACACTTACCTTCTCCATCGCCTGAGTCTCTCCTGGTTACGAACTGAACTTCCAGTAAGCTTACCAAGCATACTTATCTCCTCCATGGCCTGTGTCGCGTCTACGAACTGAACTTCCAGTAAGCTACCAAACACACTTATCTCCTCCATGGCCTGTGTCTCGTCTACGAACTGAACTTCCAGTAAGCTACCAAGCACACTTATCTCCTCCGTCGCCTGTGTCTCGTCTACGAACTGAACTTCCAGTAAGCTACCAAGCACACTTATCTCCTCCGTCACCTGTGTCTCGTCTACGAACTGAACTTCCAGTAAGCTACCAAGCACACTTATCTTCTCCGTCGCCTGTGTCTAGCCTACGTGATGAACTTCCAGTCAACTATCAAACACATTTCTTTCTTCCGTCGCCTGTGTCTCGTCTACGAACTGAACTTCCAGTAAGCTACCAAGCACACTTATCTCCTCCGTCGCCTGTGTCTCGTCTACGAACTGAACTTCCAGTCAACTATCAAGCACATTTCTTTGATCCGTGGCCTGTGCCTCGTCTACGAACTGAACTTCCAGTAAGCTACCAAGCACATTTATCTCCTCCGTCGCCTGTATCTCGTCTACGAACTGAACTTCCAGTAAGCTACCAAGCACACTTATCTCCTCCGTCGCCTGAGTTTCGCCTGCCTACGAACTGAGCTGCCAGCAAGCTACCAAGCACATTTATCTTCTCGATCGCCTGAGTCTCTCCTGGCTACGAACTGAACTTCCAGTAAGCTACCAAGCACACTTATGTCCTCCATGGCCTGTGTCTCGTCTACGAACTGAACTTCCAGTAAGCTACCAAGCACACTTATCTCCTCCGTCGCCTGTGTTTCGTCTCCGAACTGAACTTCCAGTAAGCTTTCAAGCACACTTATCTCCTTCGTCGCCTGAGTTTCGCCTGCCTACGAACTGAACTGCCAGCAAGCTACCAAGCACACTTACCTTCTCCATCGCCTGAGTCTCTCCTGGTTACGAACTGAACTTCCAGTAAGTTTACCAAGCACACTTATTTCCTCCGCCGCCTGTGTCTAGTCTACGAAGTAAACTTTGAGTAAGCAATCTCCTTTTCCGTTTTCCCCTATATCGCTTGACTAAAGCATGGCAAGGCAATTGTCCCCTAGTCATTTGCTTAAACAAGTCTTTGTCTTGCGTGCCCGCTTCGTGACAAGGTAATGACCCCCGTAACACTGCCACCTTGCCTTACGATGCCGTAGCGTGTCCCGTAAGTTTGGATAAAACGTCGACCTGGCTACAATGAGTCGAGTTGGTTACTCGATGATACCCCCTGAACGGCTTTGAAATGGCATTAAGAGAGAGCTGTGTCACAGCTGTACAATACAATGCCCTCTTTCGAGTCGCAGGTTAATACCCTTGTCATATGGAAGGATGTGCCCATTTATGTCGACAAGGGGGGGACCAGGAAACCACATTGCAATGTTTGGTTTGTTATTTAATTTTCTAGGAAGGTCATAACAAAGAAGAATTATAAAAACGGAAAGAATACTTTACTAGACCTGAGGTGATTTCAGGTTGGTATGGGAAATTCCGAGATTATCTTTTTTTTTTTACAAGATAGCTTATCATCATCAACTCCAAATGGGCTCACTTAACTTTTTTTTTGTTACTAGAAAAGTTTAAGCATTTTAAGGTGTTTTGATACATTTTTTGGGGGACCATACCTCACTTTTAAAATCGGCTCTTAGACAGTCTTTATCTTTTCAGATCAACGTGAAAGTTGTAATACTTGTTGGTTTGGGATTGAACGTGGTTTACATTTTGTGAAAATCGATATTTCCATGGCAACGATAAACAAAAATTCTCGAAAACAGTAAAATGGAAAGTTTGCGCGATCCAGATTTCACTTTGAAAAGCAAATACCAACATCGTAAATTGTGGTATATGGCAAACAAAACATACAGGAACAAAAGAATTCTGTACGTTTGTTTTGAAGTAAATCGCAAAAACATTTTCAACCTTAGTTCTTGCATAGTAATGGGAAATGCACCGAAAAATAATCAATGCTTTGATGAAATGGCTACAAAGTACTGTTAAAACCTGTCTTGTACTCACTATTTTACGTCTAGAAAGTTTTGTTGAGACTGGTGTTCGCGATCTGAAGAACGAATTGTTTTTCTAAGATCATTGGCGTAATAATTTTGTCATAATTTTGGAATTTGAGCGCTTTTGTGAAAATCTTAATAACGGCTTGATAGATTTTTTTTTAAACATTTAACACGCCTGCTTGACGATGTGACCAATTTTAGTATGGAGTTTTATCCTGGATAGTTTGTATATGTACAAGGGGAAAAGAGGGAAACTACCTGGCGTTATCTCTGCCGTTGTTTAGTTTTTTTCGACTTATTTACAGTTCCTTTTTTCCAACTTCAAAACCACAAATCAATTTGGACTGGTTGTGGCGCCCCTATATGCGTGACATCGCGCGCGCGAACTCGCCCCTATATGCAAGACGCCCATAAATGTAAGGTCATCTCGTGTGACATCGCACGCTTGAACTCGCCCCTATATGTAAGACGCCCCTACATGTAAGGTAGCCTCGCGTGACATCGCGCGCTATTGCGTAAATGAAAGTATGTGTTAACTCGATCCTATATGTAAGGTGCCCCAATATGTAAGGTAACCTCGCGTGACATCGCCCGCTATTGTGTAAATGAAAGTATGTGTTAATTCGCCCTTATATGTCAGGCGCCCCTATTTGTAAGGCAATCTCGCGAGACATCGCGCGCTTGAACTCGCCCCTATATGTAAGACGCCCCTATATGTAAGGTAACCTCGCGTGACATCGTGTGCGTGAACTCACCCCTATATGTAAGACGCCCCTATAGGTAAGGTAACCTTGTGTGACATCGCGTGCGTGAACTCGCCCCTATATGTAAAACGCCCTTATATGTAAAACGCCCCTATATGTAAGGTAACCTTGTGTGACATCGCGTGCGTGAACTCGCCCCTATATGTAAGACGCCCCTATATGTAATGTAACCTTGTGTGACATTGCGTGCGTGAACTCGCCCCTATATGTAAGACGCCCCTATATGTAAGGTAACCTTGTGTGACATTGCGTGCGTGAACTCGCCCCTATATGTAAGACGCCCCTATATGTAAGGTAACCTTGTGTGACATCGCGTGCGTGAACTCGCCCCTATATGTAAGACGCCCCTATATGTAAGGTAACCTTGTGTGACATTGCGTGCGTGAACTCGCCCCTATATGTAAGGTAACCTTGTGTGACATTGCGTGCGTGAACTCGCCCCTATATGTAAGACGCCCCTATATGTAAGGTAACCTTGTGTGACATCGCGTGCGTGAACTCGCCCCTATATGTAAGACGCCCCTATATGTAAGGTAACCTCGCGTGACATCGCGTGCGTGAACTCGCCCCTATATGTAAGACGCCCCTATATGTAAGGTAACCTCGCGTGACATCGCGTGCGTGAACTCGTCCCTATATGTAAGACGCCCCTATATGTAAGGTAACCTCGCGTGACATCGCGCGCGTAAACTCGCCCCTATATGTAAGACGCCCCGATATGTAAGGTAACCTCGCGTGACATCGCGCGCTATTGCGTAAATGAAGGTATGCGCGAACTCGCCCCTATATGTCAGGCGCCCCTATATGTCAGGCGCCCCTATATGTAAGGTAACGTTACCAACCCCGGTCCGTGGATGAGGTTATGGAAACCTTTCACCACATGAAAGCCGCGTTCGGTGACTTGGTGGTGAAACACGAAGAGTACACTCAGTTAATTCAGGACGATGAAGCATTCGAAGAAGAGGAAAAATGGCTGGAGGAGAGCAAGGATTTCTATTTGCAGTTGGAAATGGGCGCAAAAGATTACTCGAAAGCAGCTGTGGAAAACGGAAAATCGGCATTGGACAACGGAAAATCGGTATCGGACAGCGGAACTTCGGCATTGGAAAACGGAAAATCAGTATCGGACAGCGGAACTTCGGCATCGGAAAGCAGAAAATCGGTGTTGGAGAGCGGACTTTCGGAAGTGGAAAGCGGAACAACGGGTTTGGAAAGTGGTGAAGGCGTAAGTGGGATGGAAAGTGCAAAGCAGTCAGACAGTCTCGCAGTGGAAAGTGGAGGAATCGGTGTGAATGACAAGCATGCGAAAAACACAGTAACCGAGTCAGGGACCGGAAACTCAACAACTGAAGGAAACTCCATGGCCAGTGGAAGTGGAATTGGTAGCAACGGCACCAGTCACGAGAGCAGCGTCAATACGCCCTGTGGATTTAAAATGGAGAAGCCCAAGATGCCTCGCTTCGCAGGCGACGTTAGGGACTATGCAATCTTTCGTTCCGACTTCAAGCACGCTGTGGATACAAGGTTCAGTAAGAGAGACGCAATTTCGTTGCTGCGTAAAAGTTTACAAGGGCGGCCACTAGAGTTAATAAAGGGCATCGGAACAGATTACGACGCTGCGTGGAGCTACCTGGACTCAGTCTACGGAGATCCCAGATTTGTTGCGGATACCATCACTCAGGATATTACAAAGTTCAGACCTCTTCGCGACGGAGAAGATGCGCGTTTTTGCGATTTGGTGCACCTGGTACAGAGACGTTTCAGCACGCTGAAAGAGGTTGGACGACCGCATGACATGGACGACAACCACATGTTGGCCCTAATTGAGCAAAGAATGTGTACCGACGACCGCAAGGTATGGGCGCGTCACCTGGAGAATAGCGCAAAAGAGGCGACCCTGGCACAGCTCATTGCATGGATGAACACCGAAATGAAGTCCAGAATGAGAGCAACGGCACCTCTAAGAAGCACAGGCCAACCAACAAGGCATCCTGTCGGTCACTTTCGATCGGACCTTAAATCCCCCCAAACAGGTCTCCCTCAGAAGTGTTGGCTTTATCACAACTCAAGTCACTGGACTGACCAATGCCAGAAGTTTGCAGCGCTCAGTCCAGAGATGCGGATAAAGGCTGTTAAGGAAAACCATGCTTGTTTCAGCTGTTTGAAACGAACAGGAAGAGACCACAGGTCCGTCAATTGCTCCAGAAGGCGCCAGTGCCCCGAAAAGACCAATGGAAGCCAGTGCCCGTACTACCATCACCCGCTTTTACACGGAACAATTCAGCCGACCGTCGCAACTGTTACCTATGTGACTAATAACCAGAAAGCATTGTTACCTTTCGTACAAGTGGACATCATTGGATCTGGCAGTCTTCACCAAAGAGCAAACGCGTTACTTGATTCAGGAGCTCAGATAAGCTTAATCAGATCGTGTGTAGCCGAGGATCTCAAACTGAAAGGAAAGAGCATTGTAGTGACAATTACAAAGGTGGGCGGCCAAGAAGAAGAACTGAGCACTAAGATTTATCAGGTTCGCATCAGATCACTTGAAGACCGCAGCGCGCATGTCATACAAGCCATCGGAATTCCGTCAATCAGCGATGACATCACAGAAGTGAAGCGTGCCGACATAGCAAAACAACTTGGCCTCGGTAAAGATCAGCTGCGTCGAGGATATGGAAAAACAGACCTGCTTATTGGCATCGATCAAGCGAAACTGCACACTGGAGAAACGAGAGAGGCTGGGAACATGGTAGCTCGCCATTCACCTCTGGGTTGGGTCGTATTTGGCGCAGTTCCGGGCAAGCAGTCAGAAGCAAGTCATGTTTACCACATCAAGCTTGAAACACCTATAGACATGACAGACTTTTGGACAACGGAAAGCATGGGTGTTTCTGTGAAGACTTGCAATTGTGAAACCGCAAAGCTCAGCCAGATTGAAAGGGAAGAGGCGAAGATCATAGAAGACTCATGTACGAAGATGGGCAATCAGTGGCTAATCCCTTATCCCTGGAAAAAGGATCCACATCAATCACCTGATAACAAGTCCCACGCGCTGAAGAAATTAGAGGCAACCGAACGTCGACTGTTGAAAAATCCAGAGCACGCCGCTGCGTATGACCTTCAAATGGTTGAAATGAATCAGCTGCAGTTTTCAAGAAAACTAACAGAAAAGGAGGCAAGAGAATACTCAGGTCCTGTCCATTACGTCTCACACCACGAAGTGTTAAGGCCAGAGAGCAAAAGCACGCCAGTTCGGATTGTGTTCAATTCGTCTGCAGAGTTCCATGGGCACAAACCTGAACGATTATTGGATGAAGGAACCCGACCTGTTAAACGACTTGTTTGGTGTTGTTCTGAGGTTCCGAGAAAATCAAGTGGCCTTCACTGGGGACATTTCTAAGGTGTACCAAAGAAACACCTATAGACCTATAGATCTGCGGTGAAACAAGACGATTCAAACCATTCGTTTCAGTCAGAGTCGGAGAGATTCAGGAGAATTCAGATCCCGCCCAGTGGAGACACGTCCCAGGGGAACTAAATGTAGCTGACGACGTATCACGTGGAATACCAGTGGAAAGCTTGGCTGATAGGTGGCAGCAAGGACCCGACTTTCTGCGTCTCCCCGAGAACGAGTGGCCACAAGACTCACCAGTTGCTGACAAAGTTGAAGTTGAGAAGGAGCACCGTAAAGTTCTCATTGTTGGTGAGCAAACCAAGACACAGCCTCCCATAGATTGCAAGACGTTTTCAAGTTGGAGAAAGCTAGTCCGAGTGACAGCTTATACGTTGAGATTTATTTCGAAACTGCGCAAAGGGTCCGCAGAGGATGGAGAAGCCCTGAAGTTTGAAGATGGCCCTCTCTCGCCTCAAGAGTTACAAGATGCAGAAACATACTGGATAAAGGAGTCAGAAGACCCTAATCAAAGGGGAATTCAAGAATCTCAGTCCGTTTGTAGATCCAGAAGGCGTTGTGAGAGTAGGTGGCCGAGCAGACAAAGCGTTGGTTTCTTATGAGACCAGGCATCCTGTTTTACTTTCCGGAGACCATTGGATATCGCGCCTTATTATTCAGCATGCCCACCAGCTGGGACACTCGGGAGTGGCAGCGACAGTGGCGAAAACAAGAACGAAGTACTGGATCGTTCGAGCTCACGGCCTGGCGAAGTCAGTAAAGTTCCGATGCGTGGTTTGCCGAGAAGTTGGAGCTAAAGTTGAATCACAAGTCATGGCTGACTTACCTCAAAGCCGTCTGGCACCGTTTACTCCACCGTTTCATTACACTTCATGTGATTACTTTGGTCCCTACCGCGTCAAGATTGGTCGTAACAAGACTGCTAAGCATTATGGTGTGATCTTTACATGCTTGAACACAAGAGCGGTTCATCTGGAACTTGCAGCAGATTGCACAACGATGGAATTCCTGCAGGTGCTACGACGATTCTTTGCCTTGAGAGGAGCACCCGCGTTGATGATAAGTGACAATGGTTCTCAGCTGGTTGGCGCTGAACGAGAGCTACGAGAAATGATTGAGGGATTGGATACTGACAAGCTGCGGGAGTTCTCCGCAGAGAGAGGAATGAAGTGGCAGTTTACGACACCGGCGGCTCCACACCAGAATGGTTGCGCGGAGGCCTTGGTAAAGAGGTGCAAGATCACCTTAAAGAAAGCAATTGGCGAGCAAGTACTAACCCCACTGGAGCTACAGACGTGCCTCGTAGAAGTTGCAAATCTGGTCAACCTGCGTCCGATAGGCCGCATCCCCAACGATCCGGACGATGGTTCATATCTTTGTCCAAATGACGTTTTACTTGGCCGAGCATCGTCTCACATTCCGCAAGGACCGTTCAGACACACAAAGAATCCCCGGCACAGAGTGGAATTCGTCCAGAAAATCGTCGATTCGTTTTGGACCCGCTGGACAAGAGACGTCTTCCCGTCACTGCTCCCAAGAAAACAGTGGAATGCAGAGAAACGGAATGTTCGAGTAGATGACTTCGTGATCGTGCAAACTCCAGGTGCAGTTCGAGGAAAATGGAATGTTGGTGGAGTAGTCAGTGTCTACCCCGGACAGGATGGCAGAGTCAGAAACGTTAAAGTGAAGACCCGTACTGGAGAATATGAGAGGCCAATCACCAAGATTGCTGTGATATACCCAGCAGAAGGGTACGGAGATGACGACTAGGGACTTTTTTTCTAATTCGACGATTCCATTACAGCGTCAAGTTTAGCAGAGATGCTATTCTTCACCGCTCTTGCAGTTATTTCCAAATGTTCCACGTCGTGTTTATTGTGCTCAACAATAACACACGTCTGACACACGAGAACTTCACAAACTTTACTGAATAAAACTTGAGTACCTCTTTCTCGTGGAGTTCCTTCTGGCAAAACGCTGGACGCTTCAGAACATCTTCAAAGTCCTCATCTTGAAAATCTTTGAGCGAAAGGAAGTGGTGTTCTTTGTTTTCCTTCAAAATATTGTGTGTTCAAACAATCTTTGCACCAAAATTTGCTGCAATGAAAACAATAAGACGCTTCCTCGCTTTTCTCATAACAGTTTCCACAAGTCACCTTTGAAGTCTTGCACTCTTTGATGGCTACAACGTAAAAACAGCTAGGCAGAGTTTCTATCGTGCCATTGTCAGGCACAGCGACTTCAGTCTGGCAAATGGGACGTCTGATCTTGCCATGGCGGGCGTTCGTCCTTGCCAAGTCGTTGAGACGTTCAAGACAAAAAATATGTAAGCAAGGCAGTTGTTTGGGATTTGTGTACAAGTGAATACACACTGAGCAGGTTACTTCTTCTTTCAGGTTGTGCACTAAGGTCTGAACAACTATCTTCGAGACTTTTTAATACGACGAATGAAATTCCTCTTTAGACAACACGAGTTCTTTGAAGTCTCGTGATTTCTTAGAAAGTGAAACGAATTCATATACATATTTACTCAAATTTATGATACTGCTTTGGATTGGTTTCCTCTATATTATGGAACCCACCACGCGAACTTAAGACAATTGTCACGCGAACCACTGGAGAATTTGCTTGTTAAAGACTCATACAAGTGCAAGTTCTTCTGACTGTAACATGCTTTCCTTTTTACTGTGAGATACAATGGCCTTACTCACACTGAAAGTGGAAATGTCTATCGTCAAAATTAGGTTCTACTGATTTAACGTTTGTCAAAATTATCAACAAGAGCTTTGATGAAAAGTGGTTCAGAGATTCGCAGGAAGGACACGGAATAACAAGGCATATTAAATGCACACACAAGGGTTCACCTCTACCAACACAGCAACAACCAAACTGCCTACCACAATTTGTGATTGTTGTGAATTTTTAATTTTTATTTAAAATGCAAACAATTGTCCGTTCCACAATAATTAAATTAGAAATAAAACAGTAACGCACTACTCGAAAAGCATAAATTTATTAGTGCATTTTAGATTATAGAACAAACGATATAATATATACAAGCTAAACACCAGCGCAGTTGAAACTCGACACCTGAACTAAGTCAAATTACTGATGCAGTCCCTGGTTTAATACACAATAGATAAAAGTACACAATAAATCTCTGTTCACGTGTCTGTTCAATTTAAATTGAATCGCAGGTTTACTCACTGACAGACTAGTTTTCACTTATTGGTAGATAGGAAATTTCTTTATCTATTAAAAGATTACATGTGATTGTGGACACGACAACTGCCCTTTGTCTTCGTGAAATCACCAGTGAAAGTCTCAAACAGTAAGACTTTAGACCTAAGATCCTCTCTCAACTTAAGAAATAAGACATAGATCCTTTCCTAATCGCAAAACGTAGACCCCAATCCAATCTCAAATATCAACACCTAAGACTCCTCCCATGCAAATGCTAAAAACTGAGGCGTAAGACCCAAACCCCGTGTCAAAAACTAAGTCCTGAGAATCCCCTCTTGGTCTCAAAAACCGAGGCCAAACATTGTCCCGGAGTCTCAAAAACTGAGAGCTACGATCCCCTCCTAATCTCAGGAAAACACTGAGACCTAAGATCACACCTACCAGTCTCAAAAACTAAGACCTATAAAGACTTTCTTCCATTCTCAAAAATTAATACCCAAGAACTCTTCCTCATCTAAGCCATGTGACTTGTTTTCGGAAAACGTAAAGATCATATTCAAGCCTGATTCAATTAAAGGTAAGGATTGCCTTTACAGCAGTTGAAATCGCGGCAATGGCCCAACTAATGGAAATGTTACTGAATGAATGGATGAGCCCGTTAGCCATTTTAAATTAACCCCTCTTTGTCATATACAATTTATAAGTTCATTACATAAACATTAACAAGTTACAGAGTTATTTTATATCTGCAAAGGCATCTATCTACTTAGGAGAGACATTTGAAGCTTACTGATGTATAGCACTAAGACTATAAAAATTAACCTGCGGCGAGTTTTATTGCTTATTGTGCCTAAAATACTTTGACAACAGATGCTTTCCATTTTGGTTACTCGGAAACCCTTTGGTTGTTGCTAAACTCTTGTCCCTCTACAGAATTATTGTTTGATGGTTTGGAAATCGAACTGTACGCTCCTGAAGACCCAGTTTAACTTAAGAGACGAAATTACGAGTTTAACATGATAGGTCTAACAGTTGTTATTTTTAAAGGCTAAAATATTCAACAGTCAGTGACATTGCTTCGCAACCAGCTAAGTAATGAGCGGGTGCCTTAACCTTTAAAGTGACATTGTTTTCAGCTATTTAAAAATTTGCAAGCGGTGATTGCCAAACTCACATATAACAATGTGGCCACTATTCAGTACAGAGATGGAACTAGGACCTGCCATTTGTCCCAACTCTTTACCTTTTTCCCCAAACCTTGTCACGAACCTTCCATCCAGAGTAAAAACCTGCACCCTGTGGTTGCCAAATGAACAAACCAGAAGATGTCCTGTTTTGTCCACTGCTAATCCAGTTGGTTGATTTAACTCTCCGTCCCCACTCCCATAGCTCCCAAATTCATACAAAAATCGCCCATTGCTGTTGTACACCTTAATGAGATGGGCATCACGATCAGAGACAAAAATTTGGTCTTTATAAAACACAGAGTTATTTGGCATATGCAACCAACCCCTCCCGATGGTCTTAAAACTTTTGCCATATGCATCAGGGAAAAGAGAAATAAACTTAACGCATTTGTTTCCCGCGTCGCAGACTATAAGATTTCCTTCTCGACTTATTGATATTCCTCGGTGTTCACTGAGCAATCCACCCTCGTGAACTTCCGTAACATATTCTCCGTCGGGACTGAAAAGTAATACTTATGCATATATTTATGCATATACCCGTTGGCAGATTAACAAGATTCTCTCCAAAGGACCTAATAAACTCTCCATTGTCATTTAAAACTACAACGCGGTTATTCCTTTTATCAGTTACGAGAATTTCATTCTAGTCTTTCACAGCCACTCCCCAAGGCCGCTTTAAATTAAAATTGTCAAAACATCCTCCAATGAAACGTACAGGAGTAAAGGATCGTCCCTTGATACAAATCGGTAAAAAGTCTTTAATACTTTCTCCATTTACTTGAATGGTTAATGTATGTTGTCCAGCCTGGCTTGGAATAAAGGAAATAACGTACCTACCATTATTATTGTCAACAATTTTTATTTCAGCAGCAACGTTTGTACCTTGTGATGAAATGATGCTAACAGCAATGACATCTCCAGGACAATAGTATTGTTCTCCTTTAGAATTCCGTGTGATCACTTCAAACTCTGTTTTCAGCCCCGCTGTAGCTTCTTGAAATCCTTCCACTGAACACTGACTTGCTTCCGTTGCACTTTCGCCAAAGTGTCCAATTCTTGATTCTTGAAGAATTCGAAATATTTCTTGGTTTTCCCAAAACACGGTGATAGGACTTTTCCATTCCACAGTTGATGCCATATCTTCTAGTTTAACTTTCTGGAGTCCTTGAAAAAGTTCATTTATTGATGCGCTGGTTCTTACAAGATCTGCTCCTGTGCTGCGTTGGACGAGACTTCGAATCTGTGAGACGGATTGCTCCCTCCTGTCCAACTGATCCTGAAATTCATCTATTTGTTTCCTGAGGTGTTCTTGGGCTTTCTTTGTGTGATTTTCCACTTCAGCTATTGATTCTTACTCTTTTTGTCGTAGGGTCAAGATGAGAGATTCCACTGTTTGTTGAATCTTTTCCTTGTTAATTTGCGAGCAGTGTTCCAGTAGACGGGACTTTTTTTCTAATTCTCGGACGTAACTGGATAAGGTTTTCGACGGCTCCATTACAGTGTCAAGTTTACTAGAGATGTTGTTCTTCAAAGCTCTTGCGGTAATTTCCAAATGTTCCAAATCATGTTTATTGTGCTCAATAATAGCACAAGTCTGACATACAGGAACTTCACACACTTTACAGTAAAACTTGAGAACTTCTCTCTCGTGGAGCTCTCTCTGGCAAAATACTGGCGCGTCAAAACATCCTCAAAATCTTTATCTTGGAAATCTTTGAGCGAAAGGACGCGATGATCTTTGTTACTACGCAGAATATTGTGTCCATTGAGACACACGTCGCACCAGAAGCCACCACAATGAAAACAATAAGATGCTTCCTCGCTTTTGTTGTCACAATTTCCACAAGTCACTCTCGAAGTGTTGCACTCCTTGATGGCCAAAAGATCGAGGAGATTCTTGACGTAAAAACAGCTAGGTATAGTTTCCATCGTGCCACTCTCGGGGACAGCGACTTCAATCTGACAAATGGGACATTTAATCTTGCCATGGCGGGCGGTCGTCCTTGCCAAGTCATTCAGACATTCAAGACAGAAAATGTGTAAGCAAGGCAGTTGCTTGGGATTTGTGTAAAGGTGAATACAAACAGAGCAGGTTACTTCTTCTTTTAGGTTGTGCATCAAGGTTGGAACATCCATTTTGGAGACTAACGAGTGAGTTTCGACGAACGAAATACCACTTTACACGCCTCAGTCTTCGACAAGAAAAGTTCTTTGTCTCGTGAATTCTCAGAAAGAGAAACGAATTCATGTAAATATTTACGCACATTTATGGGGCGCTTTCCATTCGACCAAAATTTCCGGTTGGCATTTCCGAAATTTCCATGTACCGAATGGAACGGTATTTTCCACCAGGCTCGTTCCATTCTCGCTCGGGACAAATTCAAAATGGCAAACTTGAGGACGTTCTTGTTTCTTTCCGAGTTTTTTGACGACTTCGAGTTTACAGACGATATCCTGGAGGACGACGATGACGTGGTTATGTTTAAGAAAGCGAGATTTTTTTTTACATAACCACATTTGAGATAGCAAGCTTCAACATGTTTACAATGGCGGGAATCCTGACACGACGATGCAAGGTGTTAAAAGCTTATTGTTCAAGTCGTTCTGGTTAGTTTTCAACTTACTGATGGGAGCATCTGGAGGTGCAATGTTGCCGTTGTCGTCAACACAGAGATGCCTCAAAAAGAACTCAAAATCATCGCTGGTAAAGAAGCACACGCTGCATTGGTTAAGGCTCACCTGAAGCCGCCGCCATTTTCACTCAGCAATCACGGCTGGAGAAACTGGGACTGAGCATCTAGCGAAATGGAATGCCTAGTGGAACATAAAATTCCCGGAATGGGAAAAGCGACAACCTCGAGAGGTTGACCAAAATTTTCGAAATAAATTTTGCGAGAATCTCCGTTCCAGTTGATTCTGTACCTGAATTTCCGGAATTTTTGGTTGAATCAGGAGCCATAATCGGGGACGGAGACCGTAAGCGCGGGATCCACGCGGCCCCATCGAAAAAGACAAATGTGCTATTTTTAGAAAAAATTGCGCCACCCTCAACGTCATAAACGCGCGTGGCTACACGCAAATTTGCATTCAACGTGGATATGACCAAGATGGTTATAATTATTTGATATCCAGTATGCCCGAGTACATAATGGTTTTTATTATTAAAAACGCAATCGCTAATTGCTATGAAATCAAGAAAGAGAAAAAAAAAGAGAGAAACTCCGAGATAAAAGGGAACAGGAATCGATCGCGATCACATGACTGACCGAAAAAGGCGCCAAAACCTTGCGAAGTGTTGCAGCGTTTCTTTGTGGAGCTGAATGAATCAATGAAACTGCTCCGAAGTGAACGTACAAGCACAAGGTTTGGGAAAAATCTTCCAATTATGGGCTCTGAAATGTGGCACGTGTTTGAGTTTTCCTGAAAATTGTTGGAATCGTCGTTCAAAGCGGATTGAAGCTGTACGATCTCACCGTTATGGCTGCTGGAGTTCAAATGAAAGAGTTTGTAATCGCTCCGTTCGCACAACGCTGACAACGGAGCCATCATGTGTTTGTTTGATCGAACTGAAGGCAGAATTAATAATTAAGCTTGAACGATAATTTCTATGCAGCTCACCGAAACAAGACTACGGAGGTGAGGAACATTAGAATTCACCATCTTACTTTTTAAACGCAAACCACAAAACGGAATTGTTCTCAGTTTAGAGCCCGCGGACGGAACGGTAAAAACAACACTCAAACAAATGTGAAAGCGATTCAACGTATTTTACATGGCATCCGACTTATGTCTAAATGTCTGGAGCTGCTCAAGGGAACACAGATAGAGCCACAACGAGTACAGGTAAACCAGTGTCAATTTTGCGTGGTATAGCCAAAAAATGTCGCCTTTTCTGATGCTGAATTTGTCTAATGCTTTTTGTTCAGACTGCTGCATGATTTTTGTACTGACTCGCCATAAAAAGTGTGACAATTTTTATTAAATGCCTCTTTCCTATTTACTGTGCTTATTTTGTCTTGTGTCGATATTTCCGACTCAAAGCCTTCCGTATAAAACCTACTGTTTGTGAAATTTTAAGAACAAGTGATTGAGTTGACGATGAAAGAAGTTGTAAACACAGCGCTAAATGCTTATATTTCTATTTCTACAGTTTCTGTTCGTCCTAAGAAATCAAGCATTTGTGTCTCAGTGACGTTCAGTTGTAATTTCTCCTTAATTTTGCTTCGATACAAAGTGATATTTTTCGCCGGGTTGCTGGCGGAGAAAAAAATCAAGCTCACTCTGTCGTTGAAACCCTTGCCATGTCCACTGCGCTATGTATCTCTTCTAGGTTCGTAAATTACCCAGTAAGTCATATTCAGTACTAGTGCAGCATGAAGTTTCACTTCATCTTTCTCCTTCTCATCGACGGAAGTAGTTTTTTCTTGGTGTTTTTCCAGTTCTCTATTTTGTCGACGATTGATAACGCACGGCGAGAGTATTTGATTGAAAACAAAGCGCGCTTTTCACTATTCTTTGTCTTCATTATAAACATTTCGGTCATTTCGGTAAAGGCGGGCATTATTTCAGAAAACATACGCTGAGAAATCTCGGCAAACGTTTTCTTTAATGATTCGGTATTTGAATCTATGTTACTATTTTTCTTGCTGGGGAAATAGTGACAACGATTTATCAGTGCGTTACTTTTCTTCACAACGTGCTTGGAAAATCATTTTTATAGTCTTTGCGGCTGCCCTCCAATCTCTGTACGTCCTCAGAGGAAAAACATTTTCGGGATGTATTTTCCCTTTTCCTGCCTGATTCGCCTTCAACTGATTTTTTCGTCGTTCGACGCCTTTTTGGCCCGCAAAACGTTTGTTCCGTCTAACGGGGAAATCCTCGTCCGACATGTCCGACGCATCTTCGCTACAGGATTTTTCTAAAATATTCTCACTTCCATCATCGGAATCACTTGTACAATCCTCGTATCCAGAGTCACTATCCAAAAAGTTCTCCTCAAGGGCTTGCCTTAGATTTGGAATTGTCACTGATGACAAAAACCTGATTTCTTCATCTCCAACGAAGGTAATTTCCGACGCCATTTTGTTTGTTTTTTCTTTGCGCGGCATCCTCGCAAAATACACGCGTGTTTCACGCGCGCGATGGCGCAATTTTTTCTAAAAATAGCACATTTGTCTTTTTCGATGGGGCCAGCCCCATCACTGAAAATGGTATTCATTTACGGTCTCCGTCCCCGATTATGGCTCCTGGTTGAATGGAAAGCGCCCCATCAGGTCTCGCTTTGGATTGGTTTACTGGGGAACCAGGCGGTGTGCGTCACGGCCCACAAAGGGTCATGGGTAAAAATATAACTGATGTCCATTTCACACTAGGCACGATGGAGTAAACATCTCACGAGAGAGCTTACAATGGCGGTAAAAATGAGAATTAAGACTCTGTTTGCCGTTTTGAAAAGAATGACTGAGGACACGAATGTAGATTGTTTTGACTGGTTAATGTTTTGGTTACATGGACCAGGTGAGTACGTTTTTTCACGATTCGGAGTCGATCGAATGTGCACAGACTACTATGTAAACAAGAGCTGAAACGTTCGTTTCTCGGGAAGTTTTTCGTATTTGTTTGGTACTTTGACTAGATCAGCGGTAAAAGAGATCCACAACACTTAGTTTGCTGGTATCGTTCACGGACTTACGCTACCGGGAAAGATTAGAGAGCGTGGACAACGAGCAAGGTGAGAAAGCCGGCTAAGGTGTGATTACGGTTTTTTACAAACATGGAAATCAGATCTTCCTTCAGGCAAAGGAAGCAACACTAGGAAATAGCCTAACAACTTACTGAAAATGTATTAGACAAAATGTTACTTGTGGTAGTCGTCCTGGAAATTCAAGTCTTTCCCGATAACAGCCATTCAAAGGGATTCCCCAAGTTTGCTGATGTAAGCTCACGGCCACACAAAAATAAAAAACTTTGTTGTTTTAATAATATCATTTATGCTGTTGTCCTTGATTTTACTAAAGATGTGTACTTCATCAAGCATGTTTTATTTTCTCTTCTATCAAACACTGTACATTAGTTTTCTCAACCTTGCTATAAGACTAGTGATGCTGATCCCAAGGAAGAGCCATACTTCCATATGTATATATACTCCTCTGCTTCCTATTTTAACAAGTTACTAACCTACATATTTCCTACAGTCACTGATTATAAAAAAAAAATTTGATACCGATGTTATTCATTGACCTCCTTGTCTGCTTAAGAGAGGTGTTTCCTTTTACCGAAAATATGTGAAAATAATTTTGTCCACAGGTTTCACTGTAAAACATTGTATTCAAGCAAATGGTAGAAAAACTTTTTCTATGTTTGCATAGCCTGATATAAACACAAGAATGTTGGGAGAATTCAAGACAGTTATGCAAACCCTTGGAGTTTGCAGGGAGTGCCCAGCCTGGGTTGCGTATAGACTTTTGAGAATTCCCCCCCCCCCCCCCTACTTGAGTGTTTGCTGTAGATCAGGCCATCCAAACACAGGAAAAGGTTTTCCTTACTTTATTCAACTGCAAACATACGTCTCAGCCACTCAGAGTGCACATAGTATCTTAGTTATTTTATAAAATAAAATGTATTTCTCTGTCTTGTCTGTACCAAGTCAGTTGAAAGTATGGAACATTTGAGTGGATTACTCCATCACGTGGACATGTGTGGGCTGGATAGTGGGCTGGATAGTAAATAAGTTTAACAATGTTATCTGATCTGGTAATTGAAACATCACATATTTGACAGTGTGTACTATCAGAGCTCAGGGATAATTTTTGCCTCTAGGAATACCTTGCCTGCAAAGCCAGTGCTCTTGCTGAAGTTTGATGAGAAGAAATTTATAGCAAAGCCAGGAGCTTACAGCTTTGCCATGAATGTTTCTTTACCACACTCCAGTAATACCACAAAAGACACATACGAGCTAGGGAATGCTGACAGTTCCAGAAATACAGGCAAGGATTGTTGAGAAAGCCCTTTATATGTGACAGCTTCAATTGTTACTTTCAGATCACTTCAAATTTCCTTTTAATCCCTGAGGACACTTTGTGATGGCTATCATGATAATTGCTTCTAAAATATCTCACTGGCCTGTGTTTCTGGACATACCTGAAAGGTAGCTAGCCACCCCAGACCTGTATATGGACATTTTAAAGATAAAGCAGTATGGGCAAAGCTCCAACCAGAACCTGATAATGACCAGGGGTAAATTCAATAAAACTTTTACAAGTGCAGCTATTGTTTTACAGTTTGAAAAACAATACACTTGTAAATAATCGTAAAAGTTTTAATGAATTGGCCCCTGAATGTAGCTGTTCTTGTAAAAACTTTGGTGTTTGTTATATTGCCGACAGGAGTCAGTAAGTTACTTTACTGTTGTGTTGTTTGTCAGTTAGCGGGTGTAGTTCATTTACTGTGCTAAAGCACAGTGCTAAAATTTACTTGCAATACAATCAACTTTATTCCAACTGTTTCACTTTGTAGTTTGGGTTACAAGGCTTCCAAGAATACCAAGTAAATATTTATTTCATCTTCTCTGTGAGAAAAGACTGGTGCACACAGTGTATCTCAGTGGCAGCACTATGGCAAAAAAAAGAAGAAAACCCTCAAACTCCTAAATCAAAGACCAGAGTAGTAGAAGACTTCCAAACGAGACATGCACACAGGATACCCATTTCTTTTTGCACTGATTACTATTTTCACTGGGCACTTTTATAGGTGAACACACCTTTTTTTCAAGTACTCATGCATGAATTTGGGTACCTTACTACACTGTCAGATGAAGATCTGTGCTTGGGCTCTAAAGTGATCACCAATTCCATGTGTTTATGTCTTTGTTTAATTCAGTTTAATGTCAGTCCGCTTATATACCAATAACTCCTGCCTATGCTCACATTTTTAAATTGCCTCTAATGGAGCAAAAGAGACCTCCGTTTTCAAAATGTGTACACAATATTACATATTTTTGGATACCCAGTAACACAGCACCAGTCTGTGCAGGTGCACAGACACCAAGTGTGAACATATCCATAAGTATCTTAAGCCGATAAGCTATTAGAAATCAAAATTAGCCTCGAAATTTAAGCACTGAAATAAAGTTCATACATAATCTATTCCACTGGTGGCAGAGACGTGCACAGTTGTTGTAGAGCTGACTGTCAGAAAATAATAAGATTACACACTAAACAGTGACAAAGCAGCACCAACTTTTGCTTGTACAAGTTGTTTTGCTCACCATTTTATTATCAGAATGTACAAATAAAATCACTGTTTATATCTTGTAACAAAAAACAACAAAAGAAACGGCTTCACTGACGACTTAAAAAACATAGGCACGCGTAGCGTGCGTGAGCTATTTTGTAACTGTCAATGAGAGGTACGGAAATGGTTATTGAATGAACGTGCGTGCACCAAGGTACACTATTGTGATGTTGTTTATTTGAGTAGAGTTGAGCATTCGAAAAGTATTGGTTTTTAGACAGAGTTAACCTTATAAGTGGAGCTGTGTCCGATATTGTGCAACCTCGTTCCCAGGGCTTTTTACAGATTTGAGGGTAATCAAAGATCAATGTTTGAGTTTATGTTAATGGTTTCGAATTCGTATACGTCATTGATCAATAGATGGTACGCTAATGCGTACAAGCGTGGCTTCAAATTACGACAAAACAAGAAGAAAGTGAGATAAAATCAGTAGAATATCTGACAACAGTGTGAATATGGGACAAACAAAATAGTACAAAACAGTCCTTTCTGAAGCTCATTCTCAGATGTTTCTCGGAAGGTCAATGGATTGAAATTTGATTTTGTGGCTTTCTATTATAAAGATTATTTTGCTATGGACAAATATTTTGGATCTAGTAGGAAGCGTAAACGTGTCACAAAAATTAATTCTGTAATGTTTGAACCAGAAGAGAATAGCTGATCTTGAAAGTCACGTACGTCTTCTTCTTGCGTGACATCATGCTTGACGAACGTGGCAACTCCCGTATCGAGACAAATATATAAATAAGCTCTGTTTTATTTTCCAGATTATTTCAAACGGACTTACATTTTGGAACACACGGCTAAAATCGAGTAATAAGCGTGCCTTGTTAGAAAAGATCATGCCATTGTGTGACTTGTGTAAGTCTTGCGTGACTAGTCACGTAGCAAACTGTCAAAAAAGCCAGAAACATTGCATGTGCTGACATACATGTACCGTGCGGCATTAATTTTTTCCGGATTCAAATTTTGGGATTTTCGCGGTTTTTTCACGATCCGCAAAAAAAGTTCCCCACGAAAAAAATAATCCCCGCTCAAATTTACTCCATTGTCGAAATTTATATACAATATACGAGCATCGCCTTTTACATGTGATGTAATATTATGTTGGTGCCCATTTACTTAAACCGTCTGTTTCATTCAAAAATAAAACGAAATTAGAAGCAAAACATTCTGAAATAAAACGATGAAATTGCAGTCGGTACATTACAAGTATTAAGCTGTTAAAAGCTTTAAAGAAAAGGATCGTCTGAAGGTACTCCATTGATTAACTGATTTAACGTGTTATACGTCTGCATGTTGTTCACCTGCATTCGATTGTTTATCAGTCAAAAAACGAGAATGTTATAAATCCAAATAGAAGGCGGCTTCCGGAAAATGGCAAAAATTAATTCCAAGGAAGGATAAACAGTTTCCCCAATCGCAAAAATTAGTCCCGCAAAACACACAAAAAATCGCCATTCGCAAAATTAAACTCCCGCAAAAACATTGGTGCCACACTGTAATGGTCTCAGCTTCGCTGAAGCCACATAAAAATTAGTGGTTGTGTTCAGCGAATAAATTTTGTTTTGATGTGAAATTAAGATGCAAAATTGGGTGAGAATAATATTAAGGGATGTTTTGTTAAGTAGAGAGGTGGTAATGGGCGAAGGAATCGTTGGAATTTTAAATGAGCGGATTCGAGAATAATAATGGCGTGGTTCGCCTGCGTGGTTAACGACGTGAATTTTATCACGTGGAGTACATGTGATAAAGTCAAGGCCAAATTTTGCTTTAATAGCTCCAGGGGGTGGGGGGGGGGGGTGGATTTTATCGCACGGCCAGGCAGTCATGTGATAATGCTTAGTGCGGGTCGTTTCACGTGTAAAGAACGTGTTATGTTGATTGAGCGTGAGATCAGGTTACTGTTTTGTGTAAACAAGTGGTGTTTTGTCACGTACAAGCCTGTGATGACACAAAGTTCAGTGGCGAGTCACGAGACTTTCATAAGACTGTCATAAGTTCGTTTTCGGCACTTTTTATTGGCTTTCGTGGCAGCTAGAATTGTGTGACAAACGGAGAAACTTAAAAGGAAGCGGGGAATGAGTAAATTTATGCGTTCTTTGTAATGTGAGAAATGATAACCGATTTTTGTCTATAAAACTGTGAAACGAATCTTGCGTGGAGCTACTGCGTTGTTGTCTTCGTATTAGAGGTGATAATTGTTTTGATTTGATTGGATTGTCGTGCTGATCTTTCCGCCTAAAATTTTGTACAAACAATCCCGCTACCGCCACGCAGCCTAACCAGAAACCCATTTCTCTGGTAAGCCGCCTCTAACTTTGCGCTTAGCTAGTCGCACGTACGAGCAACGTTTATGCCACCCATGCAATCTTTTTCCTTGTCGACCTTGTGCCTTTGACGGACCTAGTGATCGAGTGGCATGGCCATTAATTTTAAAACCTACCAAAAGGTGCGAACAATAAGTCGTTTAAGTTCGAAATGCACGATTCTGCCCTTTTTATACCTTCAAACTATTTGCCATCTATTTACCATCATTTATTACGGGACATCCCTGCACAGAAGTCACGTTATTTCTCACACTCTAAGGTTGAACCATATAACTCCAAACGTAAGTTATGCGCATGTGTACAAAGGATTTGTTCCAATTCTCATCTATCAAAACAAACGAAGCTGACAAATATTTCTGAGACCAAACATCATAAATATCAGATAACCCACGAATTATTTACTAGAACTCGCTTCCGCTCACGTGTAAACCAGGTTTGTGCTGACGATTCGTTTTCTAAGGAGGTCTACCACAAGGAAGCCAGCAATTTCTATTTGATATATAAATATCCAACGTCAAGCAACAGTGATCCGGACACTTTCTTCGTGTCGCTTTAGTAGCGGAATTTACCGTGCGTTCTTATTCGCATGTTTGTTCCGGCCCCGACAACTAGCCTTTCGGTAAAATTCGACAGTCATCGGGCATGCCGAACATGGTCCACCCAAAAACCAACCAAAGAACCAACCTTCCCAGAAACTTGAGGCTGCATGCCGACTATGAGGCTATTTTGTAGACAAAATAGCTCAAAAATCGTATTATAAAATAAGCTCATTTTGTACAGCACCCGGGTAACCTGCTTGGACCTCATAAACACAAACAAGGGAGATAAAAGGCTGAAATGCCTGAGGCATTATAGAGAAATTGACCTTTTTCCTCTTTTTTAGTTCAAATTTGAGCGGAACCTTTCGAAGTTTGATGTTATTCCCTTGGTGTCGGCTTTCATCTCGGTCTACTTTATCAGCCGGTTTCCCGGGAGATCTGCTACTTGGTTTACGGCTATCGTTACTTTTAGGGGACTCGCGCTACATAGGAAAAAAAACCAGTGAAACACTGTTTGAATGCACGCGCAAAAATGACGTGTGACAAATTTGATGACGAGCGTTTATTAGCGAGAAAAACAAATGAAAACAAAATGAAAAACGGTTAAAAACTCATCTACAGTATTTAGGGTAAAGCACTGATCGATAGTGATTAGGCCTAAGAACTCATCTATACTTCTGTTTAGGGTTAAGCACTGATTCTACGACGGTTAGCTTTGTTATTGTTGAGTTTAGTTATTTCTAAACTTTGTACAATTAATTGAATTCGTCATTTTTGCGAGTGAATTAAATTCGTCATTTTTGCGCGTGCATTCAGACAATTTTTTCTCTATATAGCGCGAGTCCCCTAAAAGTAACGAAAGCCGTTTACATGATCTGTTCATTCTACGATACTTTCAACGTCTTGTAACGGAGAAGCTATAAGGGGTAGACCCGGGTCGACCCCAAAATTTCAAAAGAAGAAAAGTTATACTACCTAACTGTCCAAGATAATGGGTAAATACCGTTAACAGTAAGCAGCTTCGAGTCCATAAAGAACTGTGACATTAACAGTGAAATCAACATGGCGGCTTTCAACTAACTGCCCACTTTGAACTTCTCATAAACGCGACTAAAACATTTACCTTCAACGATAACCTGACCAGAACTAAGATATGGTATTCCAAAAACTTTAGGATGAGGTATAATTCCGAGAACAAAATCACAAACGTCGAAAATAACGAAAATTTCACCTCATACACTTCTCGAAGCGGCTCTTTCCGAACGCCAAAATGTCTACACAAATGACGCGTTCTGATTGGTCAAATCTCGTGACGCACACCGCCTGCTGGGGAACAGACAATTGTCACGTGAACCCAACAATTATCACGCGAGCCGGAAATGCAATTGTCACGAGAACAAGCTACCAGCATTGTTTGGTTTGATCGATGGTGGAATATTCAAGCATTCGAATGTGAACATTTTGTCCCATGCAAACGCAAGTCCTTGAAATAAATGTAATTAATGTGTTTATTTGAGTGGTGCAAATTTTTTTGCCATCCAAATACTCGCTCCAAAACTTTCAACATGTACTTTTTTTTATAAGAGTATTCCTGAATGCGATATACTCTTACCCAACTCAAACTGACAGTACCTAGAAATGACCCTCTTTAAAAGAGGAATTCTACTGTCTTTATTTTTGTCAAAATTATGAACACTGAGAGCGTCGATGAAAAGTGGTTCAGAAATATTAGGAAGGAAACGGCCTGTCAATAGATAGACAGAATGCACACATACCAACACAGTGACAACACATCGTTTACCACAATTTTTCAGTAAAGCACTACATTTTTTGATTTTGTGTGTCCATGGGTTTCTAATAACACTGCTTCCTTTGTTATTTTCCTTTGTTATTTTCAAAGAAGATTTAGGGGATCTAGAGCTGGAAGGAAGGTTCAGGAGAAAAGAATGCGCTACTCATATAATATTCAAACTTTGGTTTCTCATCCAAGTTCCCGATCAAAATCTGCATATTCCAGAAAGAATTCTAGTTGCTCAAACCACAGCAACTTAACAATAATACCGCGTAAACCGTTGGAAAAAGGAAATACATCGGCGACTCGCCCTGTAAATTTCTGCCTTCTAAACGCTCGTTCAGTAAACAACAAGACTCTTATCATCAAAGACTTTGTTGCTGAACATTGCATTGATCTACTTGCTATCACGGAAACATGGTTGCAATCAGAAACTGATAATGAATTTATTATTCGCGATCTATGTCCTACAGGCTATTCATTTCATCATGTTCCAAGATCTGGCCCTGTTCGTGGTGGTGGAGTTGGCTTGTTGTTTCGATCATGCTTTAATATCAAGCTACAGCCATACAGGAAATTTATTTCGTTCGAATACATCGAATTATTATTGAACTCGGTTGATAAAAGTATAAGAATTGTCATTGTTTATCGTCCACCCCCTTCGAATACTAATGGTTTTACACCTGCTATATTCCTGGATGAATTCTTCACGTTCTTGGAACAATACGTTACTATTCCTGGTAGCTTATTAATAGTTGGCGATTTCAACTTTCATGTTGATACTTGTGACTCTGAACACGTAGCCGCATTCCTTCAGTTGTTGGATGTTTTCAATCTTAATCAGCACACAATTGGATCTACACATAAAGAAGGTCACACCTTGGATCTTGTTATCACTAGATCGGATGACGACATTGTTTCAAATCTGTCAATTGATTCCCCTTTGTTATATCTGATCATGAAGCCTTCCCTGGATCACACGCAGTTTTCAAACTATCGTCCTGTTTCGAATCTTACCTTTCTCAGCAAAGCAATTGAGAAGTTGGTTGCTAACCAACTGATCTCCTATATTAACAAAAACAATCTGAACGAGTCATTTCAGTCTGCCTACAAACAGTATCACAGCACAGAAACGGCTCTCATTCGCGTGCATAATGACATCCTCACAGCCATTGATAATCGTAGAACGGTAATTTTATTACTTCTGGACCTCTCTGCTGCTTTCGATACTGTTGACCACGATATTCTCCTCTTTCGTCTACAACAGCGCTTTGGAGTTACCGGCATGCCGTTATTATGGTTTAAATCTTATCTGTCCAATCGCATGCAGTATGTGTCCGTGGATGGCGGGGCTTCCTTGAATCATGCTCTTCAGTGTGGTGTTCCACAAGGATCAGTGTTGGGACCCATTTTGTACCTGCTTTACACTTCACCCCTTTCTGACATTGTTAAGAAATTCAACTTGAGTTATCATTTTTATGCTGATGATTCACAACTTTATCTGTCCTTTCAGCCAACTATACCCGGTGATAGGGATTTAGCTGTGTCCAACATTGAGCGCTGTGTACACGAGATTGATCACTGGATGTTGGTTAATCGTCTTAAACTGAACAAAGATAAGACTGAACTTCTAGTGATCTCCGCTAAACATCTATCGAGACCAATCCTTCAAGAAATCTCTGTCGTCAATGAGACCATCCGCTCCTCGCAGAAAGCAAGAAATATTGGTGTCATTTTTGACCATCATTTTCGTTTCAATGAGCATATTGCAAGTATTTGCAAATCATCTTTTTATCATCTCCGTAATATCAGCAATATAAGAAAGTACCTGTCATCCACCACTACTGAAATACTTGTTCATGCGTTTGTATCTTCAAAATTGGATCACTGCAATTCTTTACTTTATGGCTTACCGAACTGTCTAATAAAAAAGTTACAGCACGTCCAGAATACCGCCGCTCGTCTCATTACCCTCTCAAGAAAACACGAACACATCACACCTATTTTGTTAAATCTCCACTGGCTTCCTGTTAATTATCGCATCATCTTTAAAATTCTACTCATCACGTACAAGGCTCTAAACGATCTGGCACCTACATACGTTCGCGATCTTCTTACTCCTTACACTCCACCTCGTCAGCTACGTTCCTCTTCAAAAGACCTTCTTTCAATTCCGCATTTCAATTTGAAAACATATGGCGCAAGATCTTTCTCCGTGGCAGCTCCTACACTCTGGAATACTCTGCCTTCTGACATCAAGAACAGCTCCTCAGTGTCCCGTTTTAAACATAAACTTAAAACTTTCCTTTTTAAAAAAGCATTTTTATAACTTTTTAGCAACATTTTTTATTAGTCTTAAGTTTTTAAGGATTTTTTTTTGTAACTTTTTAACTATTTTTATATTTATTTTTTTAATAGTGTGTTTAATATTTTTAACGTTACTCCTGTAAAGCGCTTTTGAACTTTTAGGATATTGGCGCTATATAAATATTTTATTATTATTATTATTATTATTATTATTATTATTTTGGGCTCGGGGCATTGTTGTGATATGTTATCTATTGTTTCGAGAGCCAGTGGTGGTTTTATTGTTGTAACCGCTTTTAAATGATAACTGAACATACGAAATATTGTGAATTGCACAATAATTTTAAATTAGAAGAAACAACAAAAACCAGCTTCTCAAAAAGGATAAATGTAAAATGTATTTTAAATTCAAAATGTATTTTAGAGTACAAAAAATGTAATCTACATGCAATAGAAGTTTAATGTAGATGTCAGTGCAGTTGAAACAAACACCTGAACTAAGTCAAATTACGCATTATGTCCCTGCTTACATTAATGGATAATAATACAGTGGAATCCCGATTTTTGAAGCGCGTAGGGAAACGGAAATTAGTTCCAAAAATCGGGAGTTCGAAAAATCGAAGGTGGCAAGAAATCACGCTTGATTTACGAGGTATTGTTTTATAACAACCTGGAAAGCAAACAGATCAAATACCATGGCACTTTTGTACAGTATTTAGCTTTCATTTGAATGGTCACACCGTAGGATTTTACTCAAGACTCCAAAGTTAGAACCACCTCATACACAAATTAATCAAACAACCTTATACACAAATTAATCAAAATCCACAGGAAAACTATTCAGTGGCCATTCAAATGAAAGGTTCCGAGCAGTATTCTCCTTGGTACTATGTGTAATACAAGGTGGTTCTACCTTTTGAGTCTGAGACGTGTGACCATTCAAATAAAAATCTACTGAGTAGTGGTCAGTAGTACTTAAAAAATTTCTTGCGGGTTCGAGAAATCGAAGATAAATTTCTTATAATTTCTTCAATGGGAGGCAAGAGTTGGTTCGAAATATCGGGAGTTTCGAGCCGAGGAGGGTTCGAAAAATCGGGGGTAAAATTACAGAGTTTGACTGAAGGAAGTCCAAGGGAAACATGCCATGGTTCGAAAAACCGGGAGGTTCGATTGAAAAATCGAGGGTACGAAAAATCGGGATTCCATTGTAGATCTCTGTTCAATTGTAATTAATTTATATTAAAACTAGAGTTAACTCACTGACAGACTATAGAGGATTTTTTTATCAATTACAAGATTGATTATGGCTTTGTCATTAATACCCTTAGTTTTCATTAAATTGACAACGTATGTCTCAAAAACTAAGACCTAAGATCCCGTGCCGGTCTTAGAAATAAGACCTAAGATCTCCTCCCAATCTGAAAAACTATAAGTCCTTACCCAATCTCAAAAACTAAGACCTAAGAACTTTTTCTCATCTATTAAGCCATGTGAGATTTTCTTTCGAGCCTGATTCAATTCAAGTCTAAGCTTAGCTTACTTTTGCAGCGGTAAAAGTCGGCATCAGCTGATAACTGGATTAGCCCGAGCCATTTAAGCCCCTTTTTATCACATACTATTTGAATTTCATTACATAAACATAAGCAAGTTTCAGCTTATTTTATTTTCTATCCACATACCCATATGATTAGGAGAAGCATTTGAAGCCTCTAGAAATGTTCTCCATTTTGCCGGGTCGCTCGCAAATCCTTGGCAGTTGCTAAAATGTCTTCACAAACTCGTGTTTGATGGTTCGGAAATTTAACTGTAAACTTCCATCTTGACTAGGGACGAAAATTTCTCGTTACGACTGTTACGTGAAAGGTTACCGAAGAAGCGGGAGGGTATTGGGTCTAACAGTTGTTATTAAAAACTGGACTAGGTATATTGGATTTCTAGCATTTTGATTGGCTCAACGGAGCTAGGCTATCAGCTCATATACCTGCTGCGACCAAATATGGTCAATGAACAGTCAACAACAAAGTGAGCTGAAAGTTTTTTCCTCGCGAGCAACCCGGCGAGAAAAATGGACGAGAAAAATCACTTGCCAGCAAATTTAAATTAAGCAGAAATTCCAACAACGTCACCAACAAGCATCACAAACAGCGTTGTCTAACACAAGTCAAAATTGTTAGAAGAAACTGTGCAGAAATAGAAATTTAAGCATTAAGCGTTGTGTTTACAATTGATACTTTCATCGATCGTCACGTCGATCATTGACATTGAACAAACGGTAGGTATTATCAGAAAGGATTTCCACTTCAAAATATCAAGACAAGACATAAAATAAAACACAATGAAATGGGCCTGGAGCATTTAATAAAAACTATCACACATTCATGGCGAGTCGATGCGAAAATCATGAAGCAGGCTAAACAAGTGCTAAAAAAATATACAGCTGCAAACTACCAAGAAGGAAGGAAGGGCGAGATTGTTTTTCGGCTTTAACATGCAAAATCAGGACACTGGTTTACCTGCACTTGTTGTAGCTCTGTGTTCCAACAGGTCCAAATGCTCAAATAGAAATTGGATGCCATGTAAACGGAGTTGAATCGCTTTTCCAGTTGTTTGAATGTTGTTTTTACCATTCCGTCCGCAACCTCTAAACCGAAAACAACTGCATTTTGCGCTTTGCGTTTAAACTATGATGGTGAATTCTAATGTTCCTCGCTACAGTAATCTTGCTTCTGAGCTGCATAGAAAATACCTCTTCAAGTTCAACTGTTCAAATTTGTTCTGTCTTCAGTTCGATCAAACACGCACCTGATGGCTCCGTTGTGCGAACAGATTACAAACTTGTTCAGTTTCAACTCCAGCAGCTATATGGTGAAATTGTACAGCTTCAATCCGCTTTGAACGATGATTACAACAATGTTCAGGAAAAATCAAACATGTACCATATTTCAGAGCCAATAATTAGAAGATTTTTTTCCAAAACGTGTGCTACTTTGCTCACTTTCGAGCAGTTTTCATTGCTTCATTCAGCTTTGCAATGAAACGCTGCAACACTTCGCAAGGTTTTGGCGCCTTTTTCGTTCAGTCATGTGATCGATTCTTGTTCCGCTTAAATTTCTTGTCTCATTTTTCCCGTTCTTTCTGATTTTTTTTTCTAAATAGTGGTTAAGTTTTTAATAAAACAATTATTCTACTCGGGCTTGCTGGATATCAAATGATTATAACCAACTCGGCGCTACGCGCCTCGTTGGTTATCTATCATTCGATATCCAGCGCGCCCTCGTAGAATAATTGTTAATTATTTAAACTAGAATATCATCAGTCACTAACATTGGTTCATGTGGCATTACTGATACATCACAGCTTAGTAATAAAGGATGTCGACTTTGTTCCTTAACCGTTATAATGACATTTCCTTCAGCTATTCAAAAATTTGTAAGCGGTGATTTGCAAATTCGCAGACAACAATGCAGCCAGTATTCAGTACAGAAACAGAACAAGGACGGTTCATTTGCCCCAACTTGTTTCCACATTCCCCAAACTTTGTAATAAATTTTCCACCTAGAGTAAAGACATGCACGCTGTGATTACCTCCAGAACAAACCAGAAGATGTCCTGCTTTGTCAATTGTTAATCCAGCTGGTTCATTTAACTCTAAATCTACAGCCCCGCTGCCAAACTCATACAGAAAACTCCCATCGCTACAACTGAAAACCTTGACAAGATGGGCATGACGATCTGACACGAAAACTTTATCTTCGTAACACAAACAGTCGAATGGTTTGTATAACTCGCCCTTGCCTATTGTCTTTGAAATGGTTCCATCAGGAGAAATAAACTTAACACAGTTATTTTCCGTGTCACAGACTGTAAGATTTCCTCGCCCATCTATTGATATTCCCCGGGGTTCATAAAGCGATCCGCCACCGTGAACTTCCTTTAAATATTCTCCCGTACCACTAAAAAGTAATATTTTGTTATTACCTCTGTTTGCTACAAAAACCCTACCTTCCTTGCTTATGCATATACCCGATGGCAGATTAACAAGATTCTCTCCAAAGGACTTAATGAACTCCCCCTTATCATTTAAAACTACAATACGGTTATTTCTTTTATCAGTTACGAAGATTTCGTTCGAGTCATTCACAGCCACTCCCCAAGGCTGGTTTAAACTAGTATTGTCAAAACATCCTTCTCCAATGAAACTTAAAGGTGTAAAGGATCGTTCTTTGACAAAAATTGATAAAAATTCTTTAATGTTTTCTCCATTTACTTGAATGGTTAGTGTATGTTGTCCAGCCTGGCTTGGAATAAAGGAAATAACGTACCTACCATCACTATTGTCAACAATTTTTATTTCGGCAGTACTGACTTTTGTACCTTCAGATGAAATGATGACAACATCAATGTAATCTGCCGGACAGTAACATTGTTTTCCTTCAGAGTTCCGTGTGATCACTTCAATCACTGTTTCCAGCCCTGCTGTAGCGGCTTGAAATCCTTCCACAGAACACTGCCTTGCTTCTGTTGCACTTTCATCAAAGTGTCCAATTGTTGATTCTTGAAGAATTTGAGAGATTTCTTGATTCTCCCAAAACAGGGCGATAGGACTTTTCCATTCCAAAATTGATACCATACCTTTTAGGTTTTCGAGTCCTTGGAAAAGTTCATCTGTTGATGCCTTGGCTCTAACAAGTTCTGCCCCAGTACTGCGTTCGACGAGACTTTGAATCTGTGAGATACATTGCTCCCTCTTGTCCAACTCACCCTGAAATTCATCTTTTTGTTTTCTCAGGTGTTCTTGAGCTTTCTTTGTCTGATTTTCCACTTCAGCTATTGATTCTTGCTCTTTTTGCCGCAGGATCAAGATGAGAGTTTCCACTGTTTGTTGAATCTTTTCCTTGTTAATTTTTGAGCAGTGTTCCAGTAGACGGGACTTTTCTTCTAATTCTCGAATGTTACTAGATATGGTTCTCGACAATTCCATTGCATCGCCAAGTTTAGCAGAGATGCTGTTCTTCACCGCTCTTGCAGTTATTTCCAAATGTTCCACATCGTGTTTGTTATGGTCAACAATAACACACGTCTGACACAAGGGAACTTCACAAACTTTACAATAAAACTTGAGTACCTCTTTCTCGTGGAGTTCTTTTTGGCAAAATACTGGCCGCTTCAGAACATCTTGAAAGTCCTCATCTTGAAAATCTTTGAGCGAAAGGACACGGTGTTCCTTGTTTTCCTTCAAAATATTGTGTGCGTTCAAACAATCTTTACACCAAAATTTGCCGCAATGAAAACAATAAGACGCTTCCTCGCTTTTCTTATCACAGTTCCCACAAGTCACCTTTGAAGTGTTGCACTCTTTGATTGCCAAAGTATCGAGCAGATTTTTCACGTAAAAACAGCTCGGTAGAGTCTCCATCGTGCCACTCTCGGGGACAGCGACTTCAGTCTGGCAAATCGGACATTTAATCTGGCCATGGCGGGCGCTCGTCCTTGCCAAGTCATTCAGACATTCAAGACAGAAAATATGTAAGCAAGGCAGTTGTTTGGGATTTGTGTACAAGTGAATACACACAGAGCAGGTTACTTCTTCTTTTAGGTTGTGCATCAAGGTTGGAACATCCATCACGAAAACTTATGGCCAACGAAACTGAAATTCCACTTTTCAGCTTTCGGCACCTCACCCTGGAAAATTCGAGTTCTTTGACGTCTCGTGATTTCTCAGAAACGGGTATTTACGTTTTACGCAAATTAATGATCTCGTTCTTGATTGGTTTCCTTTAGCGAACCCATCACGCGAGCCAAAGAATTGTCACGCGAAATGAGAAATTGTCACGCGTACCTTCACACAAAGGTGGATACCTTCGAGTGTTGGAAGGTGAATTAATTGGCTCATCTCGACAAAAGTCCTTAAAACAAATGTAATGAGTTGTTTAAGTGGTGCACAACACTGCCTATACTTCACTTAAAATTAAGTTCCAATTTTTTTACAGTCTTAAAAACTAAGATCTGAGGCCCTAATCTCAAAAACTAATCCCGTCAGACGCAACACCTCCTCCTTATCTCAAAAACAAAGACCTAAGACCTCCTCCTAATCTCAAAAACCCACAAGACACTTCCCCAATTTCAAAAAACTGTAACACCTGATACCCCTACCCAAACTGAAAAACCAATTGGTGACTCCCCCCGGCTAATCTAAGCCTCGTGAGGTAATTTCGGAAGAGCAAGAGATCATATTCGGGGATGACTCAATTCAAGGCTAAGCTTAGCTTGTCCTTGCGGAGTTTGAGATCTGCATCAGCTGCTAATGGCCCGACTAATGGAAATCATTTCATTCCATGATGCTACTGGATAACTGGACAAAGCATAGTTATTATAAACCCCAGTAATTTTCTCGGAATTTTGTCAAGAGGTTGTTAGAAATGAACGTGGACAAAGAAGTGATATACGCATTAGTTTGTGGGCATTTGTGAAGCAAATATCCTTTATTGCAGAGGTATATAATATGACTATACATGATCTTGTATAAGTAAATGTTGCTGTTGTTGGCAAGCGTTTCCAACGGGCGGAAAAATCCAGAAAACGCTCGCTTCCTAGGCTATCACAGTGTCGTGATTGTAGTTGTGATACTTGATACTGCGAATCTGAAAAATTGTCCTTCAAACCAAATTATCGCCACGCGATCCATGCAGTTGTCACGGGAATCGATCGAGTAATTGTCGCGCGAACCAGGCACCGTAGTATTGTTCCGTTTGTTCAAGGGTCGAGTTCATCTTGTGAATTAATATGCCCAGGGTATGACAGCAAACGCTCTTTAAATTTTAATTAATTTTGTTTTTGCAAGTTTGCATGGAATCATTTTTCTACGACTAGACTTTTTCAAAGTCCCTTTCTCGCGATTTGGGGTATGGTTGGCAGACCCTGGGGGCCTCCATGTCTCGGTCCCTGTAACCTGAAATCATGCCCTCCCTCCTGGCGAGCACTCCTCCTCAGAACAAACTGCATGGTTCGCGTGACAAAACTTTGGTTCACGTGAACGATAGCAAACGATAGCATAAATTAGCTATTTTATATGTTTGTCCGTTTGCAGCGAACTCGTCATTTGGCGCGGATTCATAACCTAAAGAATGAAATAACTTACACGGTCTGTGTTCTCCCGTAAACAAATCCCTAGCAATTGCCTTGCTTACGCCTACATATCGGCGCTGATATATACTTTGCCTTGCCTAAACAACGTGGCAAGGACGAACGCCCGCCATGGCAAGATCAAATGTTGAATTTGCCGGACTGAAGTCGCTGGGAGTCGCTGTGCCTGAGAATAGCGCGATCGAAACTCAGCCTAGCTGTTTGTACGTGGAAAATCCGCTCGATATTTTGGCCGTCAAAGAATGCAATACTTCAAAAGTGACTTGTGGAAATTGTTGATGAGAAACACGAGGAAGTGTCGTATTGTTTTCATTGCTGCAAATTTTGGTGCCAAGGTTGTTTGAACGCACACAACATTTTGAAGGAAAACAAAGAGCACCGCGTTCTTGCTGTCAGAGATTTTAAAGATAAGGACTTTGAAGATGTTCTTAGTAAAGAGAGAATCATTGGAACTGCGCTGAAGAGTAATATCGCTTCAAGGCTTGACGCTGCAAAGAAATCGTCCAAGACTATTTCCGGTTACATTCAACGACTGGAGGAAACCTCACGTCTACTTGAATATCGTTCGAAAACTATCAAGCAACAGATACAACAAACCACTAAATCACTGATCATGACCCTGCAGCAAAAAGAACAAGAGTTATTAGCTGAAGAGGAAAATGAGACAAAAAAAGCCTTAGAACAGCTCAGGAAACAAAAAGGTCAATTTCAGGATCAGTTGATCAAGGGCGAGCAATCCATCTCACATATCGAGTACATTGTATCTCCTTCAGTGCCGCACCGGATAAGAGCTTGATCATGAAAGGAACAAAACATTCATAGATGAACTTTTCAGAGGACTCCCGGAAGAGCCACACGATCCAGGTATGCTATCAACCGATGACTGGAAGACTGTGTCTATGTTTAGGTCTATGTGATCACACGGAATTCTGAAGGAAAACAATGCTACTTCCCAGGAGATTATATAACTGTAGAATTAATTTCAATCCAAGATCAAAACACTGCTGTTGAAATGAAAATAATTAACAAGAATAATGGCAGCTACAAAGTTTCCTTTATTCCAAGTGAAGCTGGACAACATTTACTAACCGTTCAAGTAAATGGAGAAAGCATTAGAGAATTTCCACCGATTGAAATCAAAGAACGATCATTTGTGCCTTTGAGATTAAAAGGAAGCATTAAGAACAGTGAAACTCTTACAGAGATTTCACCTCTCAGCAAAAGTGCTGTGACTCCGGCTTCGCCGAACAATTTGAGCCACCCCTGGGGAGTGGCCTCAAACGACTCTAATGAGATCTTTGTAAGTGATATGGACAATAATAGAATTGTAGTTTTCAATGAAAAAGGGGAATTTATCAGGTCCTTTGGACAGAATTTGCTATATAAACCAACCGGGATCTGTATCGATAATGAAGGTAGGGTTTATGTGGCAAACAGAGGTAACAACAAAATATTACTTTTCAATGCCAAGGGAGAATATATCACGGCAGTTCACAATGGTGAATTATTTCAGGAACTTCGACAAATATCACTTAACGCACAAGGAAATCTCTTTGTCTGTGACGTGGGAAATCAGTGTGTTCAGTTAATTTCTCCCAACGGAAGCATTTTAAAAACAATAGGGAAGGGTGGGCTACGTAAGCCAGTTGGATGTTTGTGTTATGAAGATAAAGTCTTTGTGTCAGATTATGATGCCCATCTTATTAAGGTTTACAATTTCAGCGATGGGAGATTTCTGTATGAGTTCGGCAGGCATGCCGGACCGTGGATGTAGAACTAAATGAACCAACTGGACTAGCGGTGGACAAAGAAAGGCACCTTCTAGTTTGTTCAGGGTATTCATTTGATAACCCGCACAGAATACTTGTATATACTTTAGACGGAAAGTTTGTCACAATGTTTGGGGGATTATGTGGGAGAGGTTTAGGGCAATTCATAGTGCCCACTTCGGTTACGGTTTTAACAAATGGTCGCATTGTTGTTTGCGAGTTTGAGAACTGTCGTTTACAAATGTTTGACTAGGTGTGGACAAACAATGGTCCTCGGATTACACAGCATTGAACTCCGTTACTACTGACCAAAGCCAATGCATGACAGCAGGGCGATGGAAACTGAACAATTAGTAACGAATTTCAGTTGTGGTGCTAAGAGGATTCAACTGCATCGTTTGTCAGTACACTTACTTAAAAAAGAAGCAGTTAATTTGCCCTGTTAGCTAGAGTTTTCTGAAGTGCGAAGCTTTTTTGTTATCTATAAGCCAGCGCAATGTTCGGCTTGTACTTGCTGAAGCAGGATAGAAAATTAAATTTGCTTTCGTTTTTTATTGTCTCATCGCCAACCATGTTAACGAATGCTTAGTAGAAATTAAAGGGCTTGATCAAGCTTTTCCTCAAGTTACGGGTACTACAGAAAGAGCATTTTACAAAACCGTTACAATCATTGTCCGTGGGTTCAAATTAGTCTGTCAGTGGGTCCAATATAATTCTCTAGATAACACACGCAGCTAAGTATAGTTAAACTTTTGTTTGTAATTTCCGTGATTGAATAACCTGATACTACGTCACAGTGCTCAGGATAATGTAGTCCCAAATTCTCAAAAAATTGAGAAATTTAAATCTCAGCTCAAAAATTAGAGGTTCTTATGAAAAAAAAGAGTGAAAAAGGACGTCGTATCAAGCTTTTTGAATGGACATCAAAATATTGTAGTTTAGTTCATTGCAATATTCAAATCACGCGCGCGGCTGTCAGCCATATTTAGCACAAATAAAAAATATATAAGCCCAAACAAATATAAATAAACACACGAGTAATCGTGAAATAAAGTAATGGTAACAATATCTCATGCTGTTTTTTAGGTCTTTATGTCGTGTTACATCCCAATTTCATAGCGTGAGGTCATTTAAGATTCTCTGTATATAACTCTTTAATATATTAGGATAAATGACCCAATAATGTTCATGGTACGTGTCCTGGTCTCTACCGGCACACCGCGCTTTCGGAACACAGCCCAACATTATGTCAAGTGTTTTCTTTGAAATCTCTGTGAATATGTTACAATGGTGTCTCGTTTGCGGTTGGGATTTGTCATGAGTTTGGATGTCAGATGAATTCGACACTTGAGAAGTCACACAAGGAAGCCAACCGCAAAGGAGATACACTCCAATGGCCATAAACTGTGGGCTAAGTTTAGTCAGTTTTTTTCTTGGTTTTGCCGATGATTACGAGCCTTCAGTTCTGAGTCTTTGGTTTAAAATTCTCTCAGCCTTGTCGAACACTTATTTGTGAATACACAGTTTGATTCATCGCACCTTACGTTTTATAAGTCGCTACTGAAGTATCGCTCAGCCATATACCCTAGCTAACCATGCATATGTGACGGTTATCCCCTTAAAAGCCATAAATAACAAACAGTCCTCTATACGGAAACAGGGCCACTTGGCGAATTTGGGAAAATAAACTATTTTAAAAACAAGAAAGAAAGAAATCACAATGCCAGGTCCAGCAGAAATCTGACCCAGCTGGCTAAGAACGCGACATTCTTTTTCTTTCTTGGGTTAAGTGGAAAACAGGGAATGCGGAGTGCGGAGTGCGGAGTGCGGAGTGCGGAGTGTGGAAAATGCGGAGTGTGGAAAATGCGGAGTGTGGAAAATGCGGAGTGTAGAAAATGCGGAGTGTGGAAAATGAGGAGTGTGGAAAATGCGGAGTGTAGAAAATGAGGAGTGTGGAAGATGCGGAGTGTGGAAAATGCGGAGTGTAGAAAATGCGGAGTGTGGAAAATGCGGAGTGTAGAAAATGTGGAGTCTTAAAGAAAAAAAATAAGGTCATATCGCCACACGTAGGTATAACCCAATATAACTCCTTCCCGTCCCATGCCCCCTGTGTGGACCCTGGAAAAGCACAGTACTCTTAACGAAATGTAGTTTTTATTTTCGGTTAAGCCATAGTAGTTGTTTCCGGTTTAGAAAAAAAGTGCGAAGAAGTGCTACGGATGCGATGACAGTTTTGCAGAAAAATTTCGTCAGGCACCACACAACATCGTGGTCAAGCACGTCGACCGTCGGCAGGTACGGAGGGACGTCAACACAGGGGTGTTGGTGTACAGCACAGACTTTACCAATACCTATTAACATCCCAGTCCTGCGGATATCATGCGAAAAAAACCCGTTTTTGACGGACGTGTACATATCGACTTCAGCACCTACCACTCACTTGATGAAAGCCAGAAGGAAATGCTAAAAGAACATGGACTGATTGTTAATATCGTTAATTAACAGTAATGCTACACGCGTGGATTTGTTTTATTTACCTCAGTATTCGTTACTGTTTTTCATAGCTACAAAAAAAAAACAAATAATGTACGATTTAGCAATGAAACTCAATGATGCATCGCTTTTTCAAAGAACATGGACTGATTGTTAATATCGTTAAGGTGATTCCATTCAATTGCATTGCACATCCTTTCTGCAAGGTGATTCCATTCAATTGCATTGCACATCCTTTCTGCGCATCATTTTTTGCGTGATTAGCGCGCGCACGAGCGCGCGCGCGTTCGGAACTTCATAGGTTTTCTATGGAAGCTGAGCTGTTCAGAGAAATAAATGGTCGTTTTCTCCTAAACGAACTCGGTGACCCCACTTTTTTATTCCATTTATTTAAGGAAAATACGACTTTACATGATATATTCAAATTTGAAGAACTTTTCGTTATTCAATTTTGAAATATTCCGGTTGATTCACTATTACAGCCAGATTTTAGGCGTTTCACTGGAACCGTGTGGACGCTCGATTTGCCTATTATTTCAAATTAGTTTCATTGTTACGGCAATTTTGAGGGGTTTTACTGTAACATTGTACTTCTATCATAAGAATAATGCTTATATTTTATTGCTAGTTATAACTTTGTTGAAGTAATGGGTGTCTCTAGTACAAGGATAGGTTTTTTAATATTGCTGTCTAAAGATAGCAAAGTACCTAAATACTACAGCCTCGCAGCGTGAAATCAAACACGGTGACCCCCTCTTTTTATTTTATTTTTTATTGTACTAGGTGTAATTAGTAACTGTGCAAAGTTTCAACAAATTCTCATTACAACTTATTTTTCGATGGAATCACCTTAATTCACAATAATGCTACGCGCGTTAAAATGCAATGATGCATGAAGGAGTTTTATAGAGTGTTATACCTTGTTACTTGTGTCTGTGTGAAGATATCACCTTTAATTAAACATTTACAACGATCTTACCAAGAGTATAGCGGAATTAAAGATTATTTTTTAATTTCCTTTTCCATACAAGCTTTTTATATTCATTAATTTTCATTAATTTTCACGAGTACTTTATTTCTATAGAATTCGAAAGACGTGTTTACGAGTACTTAATTTCGCGATTTTGACAAAAGCATAAAAATAAATTTTGTGATTTTTCAGTTTGTTAAGAGTAGTTCGCCCTTTCCAGGGTATGTACAGGGGGCAGGGGAGCTATATAGGGTGTGACACCTTATATAATTGAGTACGTGTGGCGATATTACCTTATTTTTTCTTTTGACCTTTCTATAACCTTTTTATATATTTTTCTTTAACACTCCGCATTTTCCACACTCCGCATTTTCCACACTCCGCATTTTCTACACTCCGCATTTTCCACACTCCGCATTTTCCACACTCCGAATTTTCCACACTCCGCATTTTCTACACTCCGCATTTTCTACACTCCGCATTTTCCACACTCCGCATTTTCCACACTCCGCATTTTCCACACTCCGTATTTTCCACACTCCGCACTCCGCACTCCGCACTCCGCATTTTCCACTTAACCTCTTTCTTGCAAAATATTGCGTGCGTTCAAACAATCTTTGCACCAAAAATTGCCGCAATGAAAACAATAAGGCGCTTCCTCTTTTTCTTATCATAGTTTCCAGTTTGAAAGGCTACTGTCTACCGTATACCTCAAATCCCGAGCCTACCCTGTTTCATACGCGTGACCAGCCCCAGGAACGTATGAGCAGGAGGCTGTTTCATTTGGTGTTAAAAATTAATTTCACGCGGATGAAAATATTAAAAAATGGAGAAAAAAATAACAATTACTCATTTTACTCCCAGGACGTGTGTATCAGTATTTGTCCGCCAGTACAGCATGAAAATAGCAGAAATAGCAGCGAGAATGAAGCGAACTTCCTTACGATATGTATAAGTTCAGTGGTGCAAAGGTTTCAGTAATTATGCTATAAGGGATTGATATCCTTTGTGGTTTTTGTGCTGTCGCTTTTTAGGCATCGCAACTGAACTGTTGGAAACTGACCTTTTCCGGATTTTGAAATCAGCTTGAGGTTAGATCAGTTTTCGCACCCACTCACTTTTAAACAAAATAAAGCACATGAATCACAAAACATTATTTATTGATGATTTACTTTTATAAGAATTCTTCAACTAGACGTCTACCTTAACTTTGGGTTCTGCTATGATAACTGAAAAAGAAAATTGCCAACCGAAAGTTTTCGTCGTTGTGAAGCTTAATATTTGCTTAAACGACAGCTAAAATATGGTGAGAATCTTATCTCTTAAATTGTTCTTTCTTAAATGTTAATTATAAATAATGTTAGTTTCCAGTTATTTTAATTTATTCATTTATCAAATTTATAATAATGTGTTTTGTTTCGATTTTGGGAATAAATGACAAATGGGGGGTTTGACAAATGACCATAATTACACACTGTAGGTTTATTAAAATAAAACACATACATTTAAGTTTAATGTCATTTTATTCTCTAAATGGAAAATAAGGTTAATGATACAATGCTTGATTCCTTGACAGGGGCATAAAACCCATTTACTAACTAGAAATCCATTTTTAACATGTTCATGCAGCCACAATAGCCACAGGCTGCCAAAGTTTTTGTTATGAGTTTTCTCCTATAAGACGTCTTTTCTTGATCTGTATTCGTTGTAAAATTTCGAAACGATAATTCCTTGCCGAAAGCTTACAAGCCTGTTTAGTTTGAGTCACGCAACAAAATGTCACGCACTTGATTTTACCTGACGCCGGGTTTGACTTGGAGGGGGAAATGCACAGGAAACAAAACAAAACAAAAAAAGCAACAAGCAAGGAAGCAAAAAACAAACAAACAAAAACCAAACAATGAGAACTTTGAAAACCTGTGGACCCAAGGACCGATTACGGTCAACTGCCGCTTATAAGCCCTTGGCTTATACAACTTTGTAAGGGTTTTGGGTGGGCTTATAAACGGGGGAGCTTATATCTGGGGGAGCCACAGCAGTGTTGATCGAAATACGTTTTTAATTTACCAGTTTTCAATTAACCTTTGAAACGTCACAATAAATCGAATTCGTTTCAATTTTAATTTAACAACAAAATCAAAACTGTAACAACACGAACGTAACCGGAACGCAACAAAACAGAAGCTCAGAGTTCATCTTCGCAGTGTTCTGTGAGAGTGCTTAATATTAAGGAAACAGGCAAAACCACTAGGGCGACTTATATCCGGTGGAGCCTATACCGGATGTATTTTTTTGTTTACAGGTAGATGGGCCTATAACTGGGGGGTTGGGCTTATAAGTGGCAGTTAACGGTATTTATGTATTTATCAGTATCATTAGAGGCAGTGAAGCCTTGCCAAAACCTTGCCTGTTGCTAGGGCTTTGAAAAAGAAATTATTATTAGGTCTCTATGCATTGGTCTTCAAAAATTGTTCAAGACAGGAGTGAGAATGTAAAAATGTATGTTGAGTTTACTCAAGACCAGGGGGTGTGGCCAGGGGTGCCGGAACCGTCCTTTTCGTTCTTTATAAGCTTATGAAACCATTTTATGGCAAACCTAGCGGATTACAATTTTATACATGAAACTCAAAATTAAGTTGAGTTTGAAACTCAACTCATGTTGAAACTCATCATGACAAGGAGTCCTAATGTTTAGGGCTCTTTGTCGCTTTCCGCCTGATCTTCTGAGCAGTGCAGGTGACGAAGGTGGAGAACCATCCTTGTGACGAATGGCTAACGCTCGAAACGTCAGCTTTCAATCTCTTCACGGTGGCTCAATTTACCTTATCAACTCAGTTGATAAATACAAAGTTTTGTGTTTCGCTTCCCCACCGATGCAGCACCACAGTTTCTCTAGAAGCTAACCCCCTTTTTTGTCAAGAGACAGTTGGTTGTGCGATTTTTCTGCGTCTTCTCACGGCTGAGGAGAACGAGCTCGGTTTCGCTTAGAGCACTGCTATGGACGGTAGACTATCAGATGACAGGGCCTTAGATTTCAGCGCAGTTATTGGTCTTATAGGCCCCACGCCATATGCTCTTCATACACGGACGGATTCTTTCTTTAGAAAACTGTATATTCACATTATCGATCTTCCAAGTGGTAACTAAACGGCTTGCAATGGACGCGCACCGGATGACACTTAAGGATGGTTCTCCACCGGGATCTTGATATCGTGTCCGGAGTTTAGGAGGACAAATGTATCCGACTTAGTCTCCGCCGGCCTTGCGGTCGCAGGCTCCCTTCCTTCCATGGGGAGGGAAGGGAGCCAAGAGTTGAACACCACGCCCAGCTCTGCTCCTAGTACTCCTGCGCAAACTATGGTGGCCCTGCAGGCCCTACAGTGGTAGCAGCCAGCGCTGTCTTGCCGGAAGCTGACTGTCTTCAGGGCTGGTATGGTAGTGTTAATCTGCTTAATGACGTCTGCCATCACAGCGAGGAATGCACGAAAGTGGGTATGAGAAAAAAGTGTACTTACCAGAGCCCACTGGAGGGAAGACACCGATGTGTTGCAAAATAGCTTTGGACTCCGACTTGCCATTTCGACGGTCTGCTTTTCTCACTTTCCCGTTCGAGGCATACTTAGACAGCCCTGGTAGAACTCAACATGACCAACGTTGATTAGTTCCCTCTGCGCTATTCCCAGACAAGAGCGATGGGCTGGGCAAATGGTCCATGTTAAGAATACTAATTAAAAATACTTTTGCGCGTGATAAAAGAAAATCAACGAAGCTCAACTTCTGAGTGGATATCGCTGATTCCAACACTGCAAGTGTGACCCGAAAAGTCTTTTTTGCAACTGGAACAGCAACTGCTTGTTCATATCGCTTGTAAGAGGCGCAAACGCCTGCAGCTAGTTTCGGAAAAGAATAAGTGACCTCTATTCGCAGCCAAGGGAGATAATGGTTTGATTGGCTATTGTACTCGGTGACAGGGATCCTGTCTGCGAGAACTCCAAAGAACCTATCCTTTTAAGCCCCGGCCAAACGAGGATGAGAGTTGATAAGAGTTGAAACTCTCACTCTCGTTTGGCATGGAACTCTTATCCACTCTCATCGACTCTCATGCACTCTCATCGACTTTGAACGTGTTCAAATTTTTCATGAGAGTCGATGAGAGTTTTCTCTCGTTTGGCACCCATTTTCGAGTTGCATGAGAGTTTTTCGGTCAGCGGGTGGCCGTAAACGTCCAGCGGGCTCAAAAATACGACCTGTCGCCAGCATCACGCGATCGCATCACGCAACGAGTCACAATATGGCGGCGACTCTTGTGCTCGTTTGGCACGAGTTGATGAGAGTCGATGAGAGTTGACGACAACTCTCATAAGAGTCAACTCTTATCGACTCTCATCCTCGTTTGGCCAGGGCTTTACAATGGTGCGATATAGAGGAAGCGCTCTACAACTGCTGCGTGTTAAATCTGGCGTTTTCCTTTTCTTTCTTTTTTTTTAACGAAAATTATCAGTTTTTGAACATTTACTCAAAGCCGATCCGCACTTAAGACATTTTGCCTAGTTTCCAATTATGCCGCACCTGAAATTCTCACACGCCTGATTTCCAACAAGAAAATTATTTCAGCAAATGGCAGCTTCTCGAAGCGCCTTCTTCGACGCATCACTGGTGGCTTGCAAGTAATATTGAAATCCTTCACCGTGAAATTAATTAGACTTGAAAAGTCGAACTCTTGAAATTTGCTATTTTAGACTATCGGAAGCTAATACTTTCTGCTTCTAGTGAACACGTGACAATTTTTTCCTCTCGCCAGAGCGTCACAAAATGTACATCTATGTAATCTGCAACTTCCTTTTCACAGGTCAGAATTGCGTAGTGAATAGTCCCGTCACATGTAGTATCACTCTATTTTACTAGTCGAAAGATATTTCAAGCATAACTTCGGCGGTGTAACATGACACCAAACAGGAGGACGGAATGTAAGTAAACAAACACAGTTGTAGCCAAGTGCTACGCATTGAAAACTTACGATTATAGAGAAAAGTGAACTTAAAATTTTCAGGAAACTTGTAAAAAACAAATGGATGGTTCTTTGTTAGCCTTCGATATGCTTTAGTTTAAATCATGGAAAAAAATTCAGCTATCTCTGCGGTTTGTTTTAACATTGAGACAGTCCGGCATCTGGGATGAAAACGGGAAAGGATCATTCTGGTCGAGTTGCTGAAACAAACGCCATCACTATTTACATCGCCTTCTATCTTGCGTAATTTTTTTCATAGCTTAAGTTATTTCAGACGTCCTAATCTTTCGATTTTTTTCCCATTTTTGCAATCCATCACCAAAACCTATCCTGTGACTTGACCAGAACCCGTTGCGTGACAGACAAATTTAGTTAAATCAGACCATAATAACAGTGCGGTTTCTGAGATGAATGTTGAGATCACTGCAAAGTTATTTAGTTTCTTGAGGAAATTAACACTGGGAGATTTTAAAAATTCATTTGCCATTCGTTAAGGGATGCGAATGTGTTGGCGGAGTCGTTATTCATTAGTTGAAAGTCAATCTGGAGATACCAGGAGATAACGGTCGATTCCACGCGTCAAGATGGCCCTTGGACAGTACACCTAAAACTTGACAAAACCTGGCATTTAGACAAAATCTTATTCAAGGTAAGCTAGATATGACCTTTATCCTGTACTTTTCATCCAAATACCAAAGGATACAAGGAAAAAATTCCAAGTTTTCGGCTATTCGGTCGGAGGCACGCGCCTATTGTTTGTACTGGTTGACAGGTTAATGTTGTGATTATCGGGATTTTGAGAGCGTTTGTACTCGGCGCTGATAAAAAGCCCGAAACTAATTTTTAAACCTGATTTTAGAATGGTATTTCGTCTTTCAAGAATTCTGAATTTCAAGTGATTTGGTGTTTTACCGGGGAGGAAAACTTTCTCTTGAAAAACTGTGCCAAATTGAGAATTCAAAGCAAGCGAATTTTAGTGATTTTCAGCGGCTCGCCATGACCTTGAAAATTAATTCACAGATCTAAAACAAGACTCAATTACTTCCTACACACTTTAAAAGCAAACGTCCACGCTTAAAATGGGGGTTTTCTGGGGTGCAAATCAAACAGAGCGAAGTTTACGAGAAGGTATGATACACGTTTATTTCGCGTGTTTACAGGACACGTGTGGCGTAAACATGTTAAATTTTTTTTTCGGGCTTAAAAACAAAAATTTCAAGAAAAAAATTCCACCACGTTTCTTAGATTGCTATAGGGTATCAGTGGAAAATTTATGAGGGAATTTTATTTTTCATCATGTGCCGCCACTCGCTCGATGTTAGTGGACATCCCCTCTTAAGAAGTCTTAAAATAGGTTTAAATTTACTAATACCAGCTGTCAGCTGAAGGAATCCTGTAGAATAAATCTATAGTGAATAAACTACTGACAGATATGCTGAAACATTCCATCTTTTCCACCCGGGGGGGGTACTCCCATATATAACCTATATAGGTATGTGCCGCTGTGAAGGGTATGGTTTTCAAGGAGTTAATAGTCTGGGATAGGGTATAGAAATCAGGGAGTCTTGGTGCTAGGATAGGGTATCAATTACCGGGAAACTAATGGGTGATGTGAAAATTTAATCCAATTAATTAATGGTTTGAAAAACTCGGAAATATAAAATATAAATGAAATCGCGACAATATTGTTGATCGAGAGCTCGTTTTCCATTAAAAGCACTGTGTGGTTATATTTCTGATGGATAGCTCGAAAATAGCTAGTCTGGGATAGGGTAGGGATTTTTGGCATCTAGTCTAGAATAGGGTTGCAAAAACGACATGAACGTGGTCTGGTATAGGTTAAGGGTTTCAGAGTCCCAGCGGCACACTCCCATCAAAATTTTTCCAAGTACCCCCCCGGGACCATTTCTCACCATAAAAAAACAATATTTTGGGCTTCTTGCATGTGTGGTCAATTAATATCATGCAGTACTCATACTCATGCAGACCTTTGCGCACAAACGTGCTAATCTTATCTTGTCACTCTTTATTGAACTGATTTGCTCATTGCACTGGCACTTATAGTGCTGCACAGCAGTACTGTAGCCACTTTTTAATTAGTTTTTGAAGCCTTTTGACATCTTTCTCATAATGATAACTTTCTCATGGTTTTCATCTCAACTGGCTAATTATAAGATGATCAAAAGCTGTGAGGGAATTAGGAGTTGTCAAGTTTTGCATTTGTGCACACGACTTATCCTTTTGTAAGTTCTTGGATTTGACTGATCAGTTAAAATTGAAGTCATTGAAAAGCTGTCAAAGGGATGTCAAAAAATGTCAAAAATTAATCAAAAACTTTGCACAATGCCAACAGTATGGCACATGGGACAGTAATACATTGCAAACGATATTACTTTAATTAATAATATATTTCTGACAGATAAAAATTTTGTGCAAGTATATAGTTTTGACATAACCAGCCTGGCATTTAGTTCTACATTACTGCTACACAGCGTAAGCAATCACAAATAAATGAAGTCACAGTTTTAACAAGAAATCTATGGTGAACAAGTTCAAATTGCATATATCTTGAATTATTGAAAAATTTGTAAACGATTATTTTCAAACTCACAAACAACTATTTGGCCACTCTTTAGTACGGAAACAGAACAAGGACCTGACATTTGTCCCAACCCTTTACCTTTCCCTCCAAACTTTGCTACAAACTTTCCATCCAAACTAAAGACCTTCACTTGATGGTTGCCTAATGAACAAACCATAAGATGCCCTGTTTTGTCTACTGCTAGTCCAGTTGGTTTATTTAACTCTCCATCCCCAGTGCCATATCTGCCAAACTCGTATAGAAATCTCCCTGTACTACTGAAAACTTTTATGAGATGGGCATCACGATCAGAAACAAAAATTTTGTTTCTATAAAACAAACAATTGTTTGGCATAACCCAACCCCTTCCTATTGTGTTCAAAATCCTTCCATGAGGAGAAATTGACTTAACATACCGATTTACAGGATCACAAACGATAAGATTTCCCTGTGAATCTAGTGCTATTCCTCTGTAGCTAGGTTCGTAAAGCGAGTTGGTATCGTGAACTGTTCTAACAAAGTTCCCTTCTGCCCTAAATTGTAATATACTGTTACTTTTTCTATTAGCTACAATAATATCACCTGTATTATTAGCAATCAATCCAGTTGGATAATCAAGGACGTTTTGTCCAAAGGACCTGATAAACTCCCCTTTTTCATTGAAAACTACAATGCGTTTGTTGCTCATATCCGTTACAAGTATCTCATTTGAGTCATTCACAGTGACTGCCCAGGGCCAATCTAATTTCTTACCGTTCATATATCCATTGCCAATAAATCCCACTGGCGTGTAGTATCGTTCCTTAATTTCAACTGGCGGAAAATCTCTGATGGTTTCTCCATTAACTTGAATGGTTGGTAAATGTTGTCCAGCTTGACTTGGAATAAAGGAGACTATGTAGCTGCCATTATTCTTGTCAATGATTGTGATGTCGATAGCGGTGTTTCGATCTTCATGTACTGAAATTAACTCTAAGGTAACATAGTCCTCAGGACAATAACACTGTTCACCTTTGGAATTCCGTGTGATCACTTCAATCTCTGTTTCCAGCCCTGCTGTAGCGGCTTGAAATCCCTCCACTGAGCATTGGCTTGCTTCTGTTGCGCTTTTGTTGGTAACTAGGTGACCGATTCCTAGTCCTTGAAGGCATTCACAGATTTTTTCGTTTTTCATAAACACAGGCACGACTCTACCTTTCCAGTAATTGGTTGATGGCATATCTGGCTCTTGCAGTCCTTGGAAAAGCTCATCTATTGCTCTTTTGTTCCTCATAAGTTCTGCTCCTGTACTACGTTCAAGAAGGCGCTCAGCTTGATTAATTATTTCTTCGTTCTTTTTCCTTTGATCCCGATATTTTCCTTTGCCAGTCATGTTGTTTTCCAGTAAAGCCTTTGTCTCTATTTCTACCTTGGTTCTTAATTCTTGTTCTTGCTGTTGTATGGCAAAGACGAGTGATTTGGCTGTTTCTTGTATTTGCTCTTGAAGGACCTGCGAACAATGTTCAAAATCTTGGGACGTTTCCTCTAATTCTAGAATACAGCCGGAAAATGTCTCTGACGACTTCTTTACATTTTTAAGTTTGGACGCTATCTCGTTCTTGAGCGTTCTTGCAGCTATTTCTAAATGTTCCACGACGTGTTTATTATGGTCAACTATAACACACGTCTGACACACGGGAACCTCACAAACTTTACAATAAAACTTGAGTACCTCTTTCTCGTGGAGTTCCTTCTGGCAAAACGCTGGACGCTTCAGAACATCTTCAAAGTCCTGATCTTGAAAATCTTTAAGCGAAAGGACGCGATGTTCTTTGTTAGCACGGAGAACATTGTGTCCATTGAGGCACAATTTGCACCAGAAACTGCCACAATGAAAACAATAAGATGCTTCCTCGCTTTTCTCATCACAGTTTCCACAAGTCACCTTTGAAGTCTTGCACTCTTTGATGGCTAAAGTATCGAGCAGATTTTTCACGTAAAAACAGCTAGGCAGAGTTTCCATCGTGCCACTCTCGGGGACAGCGACTTCAGTCTGGCAAATCGGGCATTTAATCTTGCCATTGCGGGCGCTGGTCCTAGCTAAGTCGTTCAGACAAACAAGACAGAAAATATGTAAGCAAGGCAGTTGTTTGGGATTTGTGTACAAGTGAATACACACAGAGCAGGTTACTTCTTCTTTTAGGTTGTGCATCAAGGTTGGAACATCCATTTTGGAGACTAACGAGTGAGTTTTGACGAACGAAATTCCACTTCAGACACCTCACCCTCCGACAAGACGAGTTCTTTGAATTCGAAGTCTCGTGATTTCTCAGAACTGAAAAGGATATCTGTGAATATTTACGCAAATTTATGATCTCGCTTTGGATTGGTTTACTCGGGAACAGACAATTGTCACGCGAACCCAACAATTGTAACGCGAGCCGGAAATGCAGTTGTCACGCGAGCAAGCCACCAGCATTGTTTGGTTTGATCGATGGTGGAATATTCGAGCATTCGAAGGTGAACCTATTGACTCATGCAAACGCAAGTCCTTGAAATAAATGTAATAAATGTGTTTATATGCGTGGTGCACATTTTTTGCCATCCAATTACTCGCTCTAAAACTTTCAACACGGTCAGTATCTTTTTCACTGTGACAGTTTTAACAATAGTATTTTTGAATGCGATACACTCTCACCCAACTAGAAATGACCCTCTTTAAAAGAGAGATTCTACTGGCTTTATTTTTGTCAAAATTATGAACAAGAGCGTCGATGAAAAGTGGTTCAGAATATCAGGAAGGAAAAGGCCTGTCAAAAGATAGACAGAATGCACGCATAATCAAATTACTTTTTTCTGATTTATTAGTAATTCTATCAGTTAATAATCCTCCTCACATGTATCTCAGCGATCACATACTATAGTAAGCCCAAGTAGAACGGCGGGGAAGTAAATTCACAGGAAATATTAGTGGATTGTACCAGCACCGCCAACGTTGAATTTATTGTTGACCCGAAGGTTTTATTCCATGGTTGACGATTTACCGCTGGCAGCCATTTGACCAAAGCGCGTGCAAATAGGGGAGTGTGTAGATAGGCTGAGAAATCATTACACGCGAAACTTTGGCAAGAAAATTTTACACCCGAGCAATCTACTCGCTTCTGACTGGTTCTTTAACAATGTTATGAAATATTATTGCTTGAGTACTCGCTACAGCGTGCATCAGCGTGCACAGGCAAAATATAGCATTTTGATTCATGAGCATGCGCTAAACGGTCAACCCTTCCGTGACACAGCGGCAAAATGAGTGCGCATGCTCGGCTTTTTCGCGGGCTTCCGGTCATTTTCTTGTTTCCGGTTATGGTCAGAAAGCTATTCTAACAGAGAAAGTTCCAGTTTTGTGTAGTTTGTAACCAAAGAGCGAGAGTCAGCGAGGTAAGGTTGGTTTTGTTGAAAGGGTTTGCAACTTGTTGTACTCACTTTGCATAAGGGGTTTGGTGCTTACAACAAAAGTGAAAATTAGTTCGGGGCCGCTAGTATTTGATCTTATTGCGTGACTTTTGTTGGATGCAGCGCGTTGATAAAAATGCATGAAGAGAGAGAAGACCGAGACTAAACCTCTATTGTGCCTCCAGAGAATATTCCTTTAATATATCAGAAGAGTTCACTCGGGCTGCTCAACTTCCAATGGACTGCACTGAAATCAAATTGGGAAAAACAACAACAGTTGCTCCGTTTCAGTTCCGAAAACTTGTTCACGATCACAAGCGCTGCGAAAACAGCCAATTCCATCAAGACTTTTTGCTGTTGTGGGTTGACCTGGGGAATTCAAGTTGAGGTCACATTAGCACCGATACAAGGTAGATGGTGTGACGATCGCTTGCTAAGAAAGAAAAATTGTCGCGCATCAGCTATAAACAGCTGAATCACAATATTTTGAATCGCCTTCTTTCGGCTTGTATGAAATAAACCTTAAGCGTGCTTTCACCTCTTAGAATCATGCGTGATTATAGTTTCTTTCTTTTTGCAACGAAGTAATTTCTAAAATCATTTAAATTTAAATTTATAGATTTGTAGAAAACTCTCCTAGTACTGCGGTCTGATGTCAGAACGCCGTGATCAGAAATTATATTTTGCACATTTATTTCATTACTTTAACTTCTCCAATTATATAAACCCTTTCCGTTCGGTGATTCTAGAGTAGTTCTCGCTTTTATTTCTTTTAAAAAAGGCTTCTTGAAATAACAAACTTTCCTCTCTTTGCTCTCTGTCTGTAAAAAGTCGATTGATTGTAAGTTTGAGTTGTGACTGAGGACACCTTATGTAGCATGGAAACTGAACCGAAGAAAAAATAAGACTTCCCATTATTTGCCCTAAAGGTTTCAGAATTTTATTCCTGCAGCTATCATGCCAATCCAAGTTAATTGAGCGCTTTAGAAAGACGTATAAGTAAGAATCAGCTCTATACTTCGTGATGAATAAAGCAAGCAAAAGTGTCGTTTCCTCGGCGGTCCGCATGTTGTTTTCGCCTCTAGCCTGAATTTCAGGCGAGTTTTTCTGTGGCTTTAATTTTGACTACCAGCTTTTGCAATCATCTTTTTCTTGCCAACGGACTTATCCCGAGCTTTAGCCCTCAAACAACAGCTAAGTAATTTACCTTTAGAAAAGGCGAAAGCCAGCACTGCTATGACAAAAGTATAAGCTTATCTGACACAATTCATGTTTCACTTACGAGCCATTGACTTCGGGCGAAAAATTTACTATGGTGGCGAAGACAATTAGTTTGCTAAAAAAGATATGTGGAAGAAGAGCCTCTCTAGGAACTGCCTTCAAGGTGAAAACCTTATCTGTTTCGTGACGGCCTTATCTCCGCGAAATGAAAACATATGACGGGAATTTTTAAATTGCCACCATTTTCCCCGAATGGTTTCTATTGAATCCAGTCTCTCTGCTTGCGCCCGCCCGCGAAAATGGCGGGAACGAGTTAGCGCACGCGCACTCATTTTGCCGCTGTGTCCCCTTCCGTATAACACTACTTCCTTTGTTATTTAGGGTTCGGAACATTATTGCGATCTGTTATCTATTGTTTCGAGAGCCAATGGTGGTTTTATTGTTGTAAATTTGTAAATGTTAACTGAACATAGGAAATATTGTAAATTGCACAATAATTAAATAAGAAGAAACAACAAAAATCAGATTCTCAAAAAGGAAAAATCTAAAATGTATTTTATTAAAATTCAAATGTAGTTTAGAGTACAGAGCAAAAAATAACGTATTTTCTCGATTAAACGCCCGACCCCGAATAAACGCTGGGTCTATTGGGCCGCGTTTAAAATAAACGCCCCCGGCGTGTATTCAGGGTCCCGGCGTTTATTCGAGATGGGTATATTAAATCAGGATTATGTGTCCTGACTGCCTACTAGATCTCTTTCTACCATTATATTTGAATTTATACGCTAATATTCAAACCAAACTACCTTTTACAAAAGGACTTCTTACTGAAACAGATGAAACAAACGACAATTGAATCGTTCCATAATTTTGCCTTTCTCAGAACTGATGGAGCAGGAACCTTGTCACCACCTTGTTCAAAATTGCTTGCACAGCAGTTTGCTGTCGAGCAGTTACCGATACACTTCCTCCGTGTTTCATGCACGGAGAAACATAACGTTGAGGAGAATTCAATCAATGTCTTTGTCGGTGATCTTTTTTTGATAAACTAACTTACCAGATTCACTTAGATGAAACAAAGTTGATGACGTTGTTTCACATTTTTAAAATGTTTTTGTTGAAATTTGGTTCTTGGTGAAATAAACTTCCAATACTGAAAAATGCATTTAATAAATAAACTCCGGGCCCCGAATAAACGCCGGGTTCGAGTAAACGCCGGGTCTACGAGGCCGAGTTTTAAATAAACGCCCCCGGCGTTTAATCGAGAAAATACGGCACAATTTACATGCAATAGAAGTTTAATGTAGATGAACAGACACCTGTACTAAGTCAAACTACGCATGATGTCGCTGCTTACATTAATGGATAATAATACAGTGGAATCCCGATTTTTCGAACCGCCTAGGGAAACGGAAATTGGTTCGAAAAATCGAAGGCGCTTGATTTACGAGGTATTGTTTTATAACAACCTGGAAAGCAGACATATCGAATACCATGGCACTTTTGTGCAGTTTTTAGCATTCATTTGAATGATCACACCTTAGTATTTTACTCAGGACTCCAAAGTTAGAACCACCTTATCCACAAAACAATCAACACCCACAGGAAAACTACTGAGTGGCCATTCAAATGAAAGTCACTGAGCATTACTTTTCTTGATACCGTTTACTGTGTAATAGAAGGTGGTTCTACCTTTTAAGTCTGAGACGTGTGACCATTCAAATAAAATCTACTGAGTAGTACTTTAAAAATTTCGTGCAGGTTCGAGAAATCGAAGGTAAATTTCTTATAATTTCTTTAGTGGGAGGCAAGAATTAGTTTCGAGAAATGGAGGGTTCGAAAACACGGGGGTAAAGTTACAGAGTTTGACGGAAGGAAATCCAAGGGAAACATGCCATGGTTCAAAACACCGGGAGGTTCGATTAAAAAATCAAGGGTACGAAAAATCGGGATTCCACTGTAGATCTCTGATCAATTGTAATTAATTTAAATTAAAACGAGGGCTTACTCACTGACAGACTAGATAGGACTTTTTTTTTATCAATTACAAGTTAGATTGACTATGGACTTATCATTAATACCCTTAGTCTTCATTAAATGGACCACGCATGTCTCAGAAACTAAGACCTAAGCTCCCCTTCCAGTCTTACAAAATAAGACCTAAGATGAAAAACTATAAGACCTCACCGAATCTTAAAAACTAAGACCAAAGACCTACTCTCAGTCTGAAAAACTAAAACCTAAGCCTTCCTCCCAATCTCAAAAACTAAGACCTAACAAGCTGTAAGAACTTTTTCTCATCTAAGCCACGTAAGGTTTTTTGGACTGATAGTAAGGGTCATATTCGAGCCTGATTCAGTTCAAGTCTAAGCTTAGCTTACTTTTGCAGCGGTTAAAGTCGACATCAGCTTTTAACTGGATAAGCCTGAGCCATTTTAAACCCCTTTTTATCACACACAATTTGAACTTTCACTACATAAACATTAACAAGTTTCAGAGTTAATTTTATTTTCTATCTACAAACGCACCTGATTAGGAGAAGCATTTGAAGCTTATAGAAATGTTCTCCATTTTGCCGGGTCAGTCGCAAAGCCTTTGGCAGTAGCTAAATGTCTCCACAAACTAGTGTTTGATGGTTCTGAAATTGAACTGTAAACTTCCATAAATTCGAGATGAAAATTTCTCGTTACGAGTATTACATAAAAGGTTACTGAAGAAGCGAAAGGGTATTAGGTCTAACAGTTGTTATTTAAGCTAGAATATTACCAGTCACTAACATTGGTTCATTGTGGCATTATTGATACATCACACTGTAGGATTCTTGTCATAAGTCGGTAAATTATGATCGTCCGGGTGAGTGTAGTCCTGAGCAGGACTGTTTGAGGTGACATTGACTGACGTTTCGACAACCTGAGCAGAAGTCATCATCAGAGTCAAGTGAACTGTGAATCGTCAGTAGATGTTATAAGTCTCTAGTCGTAAGAATTATAACATCTACTGACGATTCACAGTTCACTTGACTCTGATGATGACTTCTGCTCAGGTTGTCGAAACGTCAGTCAATGTCACCTCAAGCAGTCCTGCTCAGGACTACACTCACCCGGACGATCATAATTTACCGACTTATGATACATCACAGCTAAGTCATAAAGGATGTCGACTTGTTCCTTAACCGTTATAATGACATTTTTTGCCGCTATTCAAAAATTTTTAAGCGGTGATTTGAAAATTCGCAGATAACAATGCAGCCAGTATTCAGTACAGAAACAGAACAAGGACGGTTCATTTGCCCCAACTTGTTTCCACATTCCCCAAACGTTGTAATAAATTTTCCACCGAGAGTAAAGACATGCACGCTGTGATTACCTCCAGAACAGACCAGAAGATGTCCTGCTTTGTCAACTGTTAACCCAGCTGGTTCATTTAACTCTACACTGATCTACAGCCCCGCTGCCAAACTCATACAGAAAACTCCCATCGCTACAACTGAAAACCTTGACAAGATGAGCATGACGATCTGACACAAAAACTTTATCTTCATAACACAAACACTAATTTGGTTTCCATAACTTACCCTCACCTATTATCTTTGAAATGGTTCCATCAGGAGAAATAAACTTAACACAGTAATTTTCGGTGTCACAGACTATAAGATTTCCTCGTCCATCTATTACATTTCCCCGGGATTTATTAAGCGATCCGCCACCCTGAACGTCCTTAAAATATTCTCCGTTGGGGCTAAAAAGTAATAGTTTGTTATTACCTTTGTTTGCTACGAAAATTCTACCTTCCTTGTTTATGCATATCCCCGTTGGCAGATTAACAAGATTCTGTCCAAAGGACCTAATGAACTCCCCCTTATCATTTAAAAGTGCAATACGGTTAATTATTTCTTTTATCAGTTGCGAAGATTTCGTTCGAGTCATTCACAGCCACTCCCCAAGGGTGTTTTAAATTAGTATTGTCAAAACCCCCCCAGTCCTTCTCCAATGAAACTGACAGGAGTAAAGGACCGTTCCTTGATGCAAATCGGTAAAAATTCTTTATTGTTTTCTCCATTTACTTGAAAGGTTAGTGTATGCTGTCCAGCCTCGCTTGGAATAAAGGAAATAACGTACCTACCATTACCATTGTCAACAATTTTAATTTTGGCAGCACTGACTTTTGTACCTTCAGATGAAATGATGACAACATCAATGTAATCCGCCGGACAGTAACATTGTTTTCCTTCAGAATTCCGTGTGATCACTTCAATCTCTGTTTCCAGCCCTGCTGCATGTAACGGCTTGAAATCCTTCCACTGAACATTGGCTTGCTTCTGTTGCAGTTTCATCAGAGTGCCCAATTGTTGATTCTTGAAGAATTTGAGAGATTTCTTGATTCTCCCAAAGCAGGGCGATAGGACTTTTTCCTTCCAAAATTGATACCATACCTTTTGGGTCTTTGAGTCCTTGGAAAAGTTCATCTATTGATGCCTTAGGTCTACCAAGCTCTGCTCCAGTACTGCGTTCGACGAGACTTTGAATCTGTGAGATACATTGCTCCCTCTTGTCCAACTGACTCTGAAATTCATCTTTTTGTTTCCAGAGGTATTCTTGGGCTTTCTTTGTCTGATTTTCCACTTCAGTCATTGATTCTTGCTCTTTTTGTCGTAGGATCAAGATAAGAGATTCCACTGTTCGTAGAATATTTTCCTTGTGGATTTTTGAACGATGATCCAGTGGACGGGACTTTTTTTCTAATTCGACGATTCCATTGCAGCGTCAAGTGTAGCAGAGATGCTATTCTTCACCGCTCTTGCAGTTATTTCCAAATGTTCCACGTCGTGTTTATTGTGCTCAACAATAACACACGTCTGACACACGGGAACTTCACAAACTTTACAATAACACTTGAGTACCTCTTTCTCGTGGAGTTCCTTCTGGCAAAACGCTGGACGCTTCAGAACATCTTCAAAGTCCTCATCTTGAAAATCTTTGAGCGAAAGGAAGCGGTGTTCTTTGTTTTCCTTCAAAATATTGTGTGCGTTCAAACAATCTTTGCACCAAAATTTGCCGCAATGAAAACAATAAGATGCTTCCTCGCTTTTCTCATCACAGTTTCCACAAGTCACCTTTGAAGTGTTGCACTCTTTGATGGCTAAAGCATCGAGCAGATTTTTCACGTAAAAACAGCGAGGCAGAGTTTCTATCGTGCCATTGTCAGGCACAGCGACTTCAGTCTGGCAAATGGGACGTCTGATCTTGCCATGGCGGGCGTTCGTCCTTGTGAAGTCGTTGAGACGTTCACGACACAAAATATGTAAGTAAGGCAGTTGTTTGGGATTTGTGTACAAGTGAATACACACCGAACAGGTTACTTCTTCTTTCAGGTTGTGCATTAAGGTCGGAGCATCTATCTTCGAGACTTTTTAATACGACGAACGAAATTCCTCTTTAGACAACACGAGTTCTTTGAAGTCTCGTGATTTCTTAGAAAGTGAAACGAATTCATATACATATTTACTCAAATTTATGATACTGCTTTGGATTGGTTTCCTCTATATTATGGAACCCACCACGCGAACTTAAGACAATTGTCACGCGAACCACTGGAGAGTTTGCTTGTGAAAGACTCATACAAGTGCAAGTTCTTCTGACTGCAACAAGCTTTCCTTTTTACTGTGAGATACAATGGCCTTACTGACACTGAAAGTGGAAATGTCTTCCTTTAAAATTAGGTTCTACTGAATTAACGTTTGTCAAAATTATCAACAGGAGCTTTGATGAAAAGTGGTTAAGAGATTCGCAGGAAGGACACGGAATGTCAAGGCATATTAAATGCACACACAAGGGTTCAATTCTACCAACACAGCGACAGCCAAACTGCCTACCACAATTTGTTGTTGTTGTGAATTTTTAAGTTTTATTGAAAATGCAAACAATTGTCCGTTCCACAATAATTAAATTAGAAATTAAACAATAACGCACCACTCGAAAAGCATAAATTTATTAGTGCATTTTAGATTATAGAACAAACGAGACAATTTATACAAGCTAAACACCAGTACGGTTGAAACTCGACACCTGAACTAAGTCAAATTACTGATGCAGTCCCTGGTTTAATACATAATAGATAAACGTATACAATAAATCTCTGTCCGGGTTTACTCACTGACAGACTAGTTTTCACTTATTGGTAGATAGGAAATTTCTTTATCTATTATTACAAGATTACATGTGATTGTGGAAATGACAACTGCCCTTGGTCTTCGTGAAATCACCAATGAAAGTCTCAAACACTAAGACCTAAGACTTTCTTCCATTCTCAAAAAATTAATACCCAAGAACTCTTCCTCATCTAAGCCATGTGAGGTGTTTTCGGAAAAGGTAAATGTCATATTCGAGCCTGATTCAATTAAAGGTTAAGTTTGCCTTTACAGCAGTGTGTTGTCGTCCTTTCCCCTCAGAAATGATATTTATAGGAAAGGACGACAGCACACGACAAGTGAGTTAATTTAACGTTTATTTAACATTGGTTCATACATTAACATATATTTAGCGATACGTCGCGAATGCATGAAACTGACGGTAAATCCCATACATTTACTATAATTATTTCAAACGGTTAAACACAAACCTATTGTCTGGGCCCCCTGTGATTGTGCTTAAAATACCTCGAGATCAAACTTTTAATAAGCTGAAACGGCTCAACTCAGTCACTATTTAAAAATCCTCCAAACTAAACCCACTACAGAAATACAAGAAGCAAAACTGGTCGAAAGACCGAGATCTGTAACGCGCAGCGTACGAAAACGTGAAGTAGTAGCCGTGCAGGCCTTCTAAACCCATTTTATAAATGAATTTGATATCTTGTCTCACAAGGCTGTTGAAGCTTTTGTCCGCCATCTTTTCGTTTGCACGTGGACTTCGCTCTATAAAGGTGGCGGGAAGAGGAGGACCCTGGGAACGACGGAACGTGTAGGTGTGGGGGGTGGGGGTAGGTTCCGGTTCACTTGAAAAATGCAGGATCGACCCAAATGACGTTTATCAACTCAGTTTTTTTAATTTTTATATTGGGGGTAATCAGGAAATTTAATTATGAACAACGTATTATGTACGACTTTTAAAATCCGAAATATAACGTTGCTGTGACAATGCCCCACCCCCGGGCTGACCTGTTTTAGCAAATGTGCCAATCTTAGGAAGGAAAAGTTAGAAAATGCCCGACAAATGCCCGGGGGGGGGATGAGTGGACTTGGAATTGACGGAGTCATAAACTTAAATATTCAACAGTCAGTGACATTGCTTCGTCACGTGTTGCGTTACTGATACATCACAGCTAAGTAATGAAAGGATGCCTTAACTTTTAAAGTGACATTGTCTTCAGCTATTCAAAAATTTGTAAGCGGTGATTGCCAAACTCACATATAACAATGTGGCCACTATTCAGTACAGAGGCGGAACGAGGACCTGACATTTGTCCCAACTCTTTACCTTTTTCCCCAAACTTTGTCACAAACCTTCCATCCAGAGTAAAAACCTGCACTCTGTGGTTGCCAAATGAACAAACCAGAAGATGTCCTGTTTTGTCCACCGCTAGTCCAGTTGGTTGATTTAACCCTCCGTCCCCACTCCCAGAGCTCCCAAATTCATACAAAAATTGCCCATTACTGTTGTACATCTTAATGAGATGGGCATCACGATCAGAGACAAAAATTTGGCCTTTATAAAACACAGAGTTATTTGGCATATGCAACCAACCCTTCCCGATGGTCTTAAAATTTTTCCATATGCATCGAGGAAAAAGAGAAATAAACTTAACACATTTGTTTTCCGCGTCGCTAACTATAAGATTTCCTTCTCGATTTATTGATATTCCCCGGGGTTCGCTGAGCAATCCACCCTCGTGAACTTCCGTAACATATTCTCCGGCGGGACTAAAAAGTAATACTTTGTTATTACCTCTGTTTGCTACAAAAATCCTACCTTCCTTATTTATGCATATACCCGTTGGCAGATTAACAAGATTCTGTCCAAAGGACCTAATAAACTCTCCATTGTCATTTAAAACTACAACGCGTTATTCCTATTATCAGTTACGAGGATTTCATTCGAGTCATTCACAGCCACTCCCCAAGGGTGTTTTAAATTAGAATTGTCAGAACCCCCTCCAGTCCTTCTCCAATGAAACTGACAGGAGTAAAGGATCGTTCCTTGATACAAATCGGTAAAAATTCTTTAATACTTTCTCCATTTACTTGAAGTGTAAGCGTATGTTGTCTAGCCTGGCTTGGAACAAAGGAAATAACGTACCTACCATTATTATTGTCAACAATTTTTGTTTTGGCAGCAACGTTTGTACCTTGTGATAAAATAATGCCAACAGCAATGACATCTCCAGGACAATAGCATTGTTCTCTTTCAGAATTCCGTGTGATTACTTCAATCTCTGTTTCCAGCCCCGCTGTAGCTTCTTGAAATCCTTCCACTGAACACTGACTTGCCTCTGTTGGTTGCACTTTCATCAAATTGTCCAATTCTTGACTCTTGAAGAATTTGAAACATTTCTTGGTTTTCCCAAAACACGGTGATAGGACTTATCCATTCTACAATTGATCCCATGTCTTCTAGTTTAACTTTTTGGAGTCCTTGAAAAAGTTCATTTATTGTTGCGTTGGTTCTTACAAGATCTGCTCCTGTGCTGCGTTGGACGAGACTTCGAATCTGTGAGACGGATTGCTCCCTCTTGTCCAACTGATCCTGAAATTCATCTATTTGTTTCCAGAGGTATTCTTGGGCTTTCTTTGTCTGATTTTCCACTTCAGCTATTGATTCTTGCTCTTTTTGTCGTAGGATCAAGATAAGAGATTCCACTGTTTGTTGAATCTTTTCCTTGTTAATTTTTGAGCAGTGCCAGTTCCCGTAGACGGGCCGGACTTTTCTTCTAATTCTCGGACGTAACTGGATATGGTTTTTGACGGCTCCATTGCAGTGTCAAGTTTACTAGAGATGTTGTTCTTCAAAGCTCTTGCGGTAATTTCCAAATGTTCCAAGTCATGTTTATTGTGCTCAACAATAGCACAAGTCTGACATACAGGAACTTCACACACTTTACAGTAAAAATAGAGAATTTCTCTCTCGTGGAGCTCTCTCTGGCAAAATACTGGCCGCTTCAAAACATCCTCAAAATCTTTATCTTGAACATCTTTGAGCGAAAGGACGCGATGATCTTTGTTACTACGAAGAATGTTGTGTCCATTGAGACACATGTCGCACCAGAAACCACCACAATGAAAACAGTAACGTGCTTCCTCGTTTTTCTTGTCACAACTTCCACAAATCACTTTTGAAGTGTTGCACTCTTTGCTGGCCAAAATATCGAGGAGATTTTTCACGTAAAAACAGCTAGGTAGAGTTTCCATGGTGCCACTCTCGGGGACAGCGACTTCAGTCTGGCAAATGGGACATTTAATCTTGCCATTGCGGGCGTTCGTCCCTGCCAAGTTGTTCAGACATTCAAGACAGAAAATATGTAAGCAAGGCAGTTGTTTGAGATTTGTGTACAAGTGAATACACACAGAGCAGGTTACTTCTTCTTTTAGATTGTGCATCAGGGTTGGAACAACGTATGGCCAACGAAACTGAAATTCCACTTTTCAGCTTTAGGCGCCTCACCCTTCAAAATTCGAGTTCTTTGACGTCTCGTGATTTCTCAGAAACGGGTATTTACGTTTTACGCAAATTAATGATCTCGTTCATGATTGGTTTCCTTCATCGAACCCATCACGCGAACCAAAGAATTGTCACGCGAACTGAGAAATTGTCACGCGTACCTTCGCACGTGTCTTCGAGTGTTGGAAGGTGAATTAATTGGCTCATCTCGACAAAAGTCCTCAAAACAAATGTAATAAGTTGTTTCAGTGATGTACAACACTGCCTATACTGCACTTAAAATTAGGCTCCAATTTTTTCCCAGTCTTAATAAGATCCGAGGCTCTTCCTGATTTCAAAAACTCCGTCAGACGCAATTGCAAGACCTCCTCCTAATCTCAATTTAAAAAAGCTGTAACACCTGATACCTCTACCCAAACTGAAAACAACCAATAGGTCATTCCACTCCCCCTAGGCTAATCTAAGCCTCATGAGGCAATTTCGGAAAATAAGAGATCGTATTCGAGCGTGTCTCAATTCAAGGCTAAGCTTACCTTGTCCTTGCGGAGGTTGAGATCTGCATCAGCTGCAAATGGCCTAATGGAAATCATTTCATTCCATGATGCTACTGGATAACTGGACAAGGCATAGTGACTTTAAACCCCAGTAATTGTCTGGGAATTTTGTCGAGAGGTTGTTAGAAGTGAACGTGGACAAAGAAGTGATAAACCATTAGTTTGTGGGCATCTGTGAAGAAAATATCCTCTGCTATATTGCAGTGATATACATCTATGATATGACTATATATGATCTTGTGTAAATAAGTGTTGCTGTTGTTGGCAAGCGTTTCCAACGCGCGGAAAAATCCACAAAAAGGCTCGCTACGCAGGATATCACAGTGTCGTGATTGTAGTTGTGATACTTGATACCGTGGCTTATCACACGAATCTGACAAATTGTCCTTCAAACCAAATTATCATCACGCAATCCATCCAGTTGTCACGGGAATCGAGCGAGTAAATTGTCATGCGAACCAGGCACCGTAGTAGTATTGTTCCGTTTGTTCGAGGGTAGAGTCCATCTTGTGAATTACCCAGGGTACGACAGCAAACCCTCTTTGAATTTTATTTCATTTTGTTTTTGCAAAGTTGTATGGAAGCAGTTTTTTTACAACTAGACTTTTTCAGAGTCCTTTTCTCGCGATTTGGGGTATAGTTGGCAGACCCTGGGGGCCTCCATGTCTCGGTTCCGGCGAACCCTCCACCCCTCCCCCCCCCCCTCCACCTTAGAACAAACTACATGGTTCGCGTGACAAAACTTTGGTTCACGTGATTGATAGAAAACGATTACAAACGATAGAATAAATTAGCTATTTTATGTGTTTGTCCGTTTGCAGCGAACTCGTCTTGTCGATTGGCGCGATGTGATTCATAACCTAAAGAATGAAATAACTTACACGGCCTGTGTTCTCCTGTAAACAAATCCCTAACAATTGCCTTGCTTACGCCTGCATATGGGCGCTGAGCCTTGCCTAAACAACGTGGCAAGGACGAACGCCCGCCATATGGCAAGATCAAATGTTGAATTTGCCGGACTGAAGTCGCTGGGAGTCGCTGTGCCTGAGAATGGCACGATGGAAACTCAGCCTAGCTGTTTGTACGTGGAAAATCCGCTCGATATTTTGGCCGTCAAAGAATGCAATACTTCAAAGGTGACTTGTGGAAATTGTGATGAGAAACACGAAGAAGCGTCGTATTGTTTTCATTGCGGCAAATTTTGGTGTCAAGGTTGTTTGAACGCACACAACATTTTGAAGGAAAACAAAGAACACCGCGTTCTTACTGTCAGAGATTTTAAAGATAAGGACTTTGAAGATGTTCTTAGTAAAGAGAGAATCACTGGAACTGCACTGAAGAGTAATATCGCTTCAAGGCTTGACGCTGCAAAGAAATCGTCCAAGACAATTTCCGGTTACATTCAACGACTGGAGGAAACCTCACGTCTACTTGAATATCGCTCGAAAACTATCAAGCAACAGATACAACAAACCACTAAATCACTGATCATGACCCTGCAACAAAAAGAACAAGAGTTATTAGCTGAAGAGGAAAATGAGACAAAAAAAGCCTTAGAACAGCTCAGGAAACAAAAAGGTCAATTTCAGGATCAGTTGATCAAGGGCCAGCAATCCATCTCACATATTGAGTATCTTCTTCAATGCCGCACCGGAGAAGAACTTGAAAGGAACAAAACATTCATAGATGAGCTTTTCAGAGGACTCCCGGAAGAGCCGCACGATCCACGTATGCCATCAACCAATGACTGGAAAACTGTGCCCGTGTTTATGCAAAACGAAAAAGTCTCTGAAAGCCTCCTCGAATTAGGAATCGGTCACCTAGTTACCAACAAAAGCGCAACAGAAGCAAATCAATGCTCAGTGGAAGTATTCCAAGCCGCTACAGCAGGGCTGGAAACAGAGATTGAAGTGATCACACGGAACTCTGAAGGAGAACAATGCTATTGTCCTGGAGACTATGTAACTGTAGCATTAATTTCACCTCAAGATCAAAACACTGCTGTTGAAATGAAAATAATTAACAAGAATAATGGCAGCTACATAGTTTCCCTTATTCCAAGTGAAGCTGGACAACATTTACTAACCGTTCAAGTAAATGGAGAAGACATTAGAGAATTTCCACCGATTGAAATCAAAGCACGATCATTTGTGCCTTTGAGATTTATTGCAAAAGGAAGCATTCAGAACAGTGAAACTCTCTCAGATATTTCACCTCTCAGCAAGAGTGTTGTAGCACTGGCCCCGCCGAACAATTTGAGACACCCCTGGGGAGTGGCCTCAAACGACTGTAATGAGATCTTTGTAAGTGATATGGACAATAATAGAATTGTAGTTTTCAATGAAAAAGGGGAGTTTATCAGGTCCTTTGGACAGAATTTGCTATATAAACCAACTGGGATGTGCATTGATAATGAAGGTAGGGTTTATGTGGCAAACAGAGGTAATAACAAACTATTACTTTTCAATGCCAAGGGAGAATATATCACGGCAGTTCACAATGGTGAACTATTTCAGGAACCTCGACAAATATCACTTAACGCACAAGGAAATCTCTTTGTCTGTGACGTAGGTAATCAGTGTATTCAGTTAATTTCTCCCAACGGAAGCATTTTAAAAACTATAGGGAAGGGTGGGCTTCGTAAGCCAGTTGGATGTTTGTGTTATGAAGATAAAGTTTTTGTGTCAGATTATGATACCCATCTTATTAAGGTTTACAACGTCAGCGATGGGAGATTTCTGTATGAGTTCGGCAGACATGACACTGTGGATGTAGAACTAAATGAACCAATTGGACTAGCAGTGGACAAAGGAAGACACCTTCTAGTTTGTTCAGGGTATTCATTCGATAACCCGCACAGAATACTTGTGTATACTTTAGACGGAAAGTTTGTCACAATGTTTGGGGGATTATGTGGGAGAGGTTTAGGGCAATTCACAGTGCCCACTTCTGTTACGGTTTTAACAAATGGTCGCATTGTTGTTTGCGAGTTTGAGAACTGTCGTTTACAAATGTTTGAATAGGTGTGGACAAACATTGGTCCTCGGATTATACAGCGTTGAACTCCGCTACAACTGACCAAAGCCAATGCATGACAGGACGATGGAAACTGAACAATTAGTCGAGTAAAAGTTAACAAATGTAACGAATTTCAGTTGTGGTGCCAAGAGGATTCAACTGCATCGCTTGTCAGTACACTTACTTTAAAAAGAAACAATTAATTTGCCCTGTTAGCTAGAGTTTTCTGAAGTGCGAAGCTTTTTTGTTACTTATAAGCCAGCGCAATGTTCGGCTTGTACTTGCTTGGGGGTGGAATTAAGCGGAATCATTTGACCTTCGAGATTCATGATACCTGCCTTTTTTCCCCAATGATTCATGATTCATGATTCATGATATTCATGATTCATTTGTCACTGTTTTATTCAGAAAACTGAAAGAAAACACAAATAAAACTGTACATGTTACACTTTGTTTAAATGTGTCAAACTCATTTTCCCTTTTTATAAAATATTCTCAACTTAACGGATCACCGAAATTAAAATCTCAAGAGAGGAGGTACCGAAGAAGTACTCTCCCTTGACTTTGCTCCAGTCCACACGTATCTGTTGTCATGGTGACAACAAAAAAATTTGTATATGTGTTCAGAGCAAAACGTTGTCAGTCCCCTCGTATAAGTATTCTTGAAGTAATCGTTTTCGTTTTGCACACGTGTACGATTAAAAACGATCGAAAACGCCACTTTGTGGGGACTTGTTCAAAAGGAAAACGATTCCCAAAAACGTCCGTTTCCGATCACTTAGGCGTGGCCGAAAGGTCAACTTGAACCGTAAAAATGGTCCGTGTTCGATCATTCTTGCCGTCCACATTATTCTAAAAGCAACACACAACTTGAACTAGGACAGCGCTTTTGAAAATGTCCGTGTGTTTTCAATCACTTTCGATCTTATACGTCCGCCATACCTGTGGGCTGGAAACTGAACTGAATAAATAATATTCGCTTAGAAAGAAAAAAGATTGAAAAGGGCTGTGTACGGAAGAAGCCTTATACACTTTGTATTTTCACTTTATGCTCTACTGTGTCTGATAAAAAATGATAAAAAATGAGGGTCATAGTATAAACATTCACAGTTGCCTAAATGTTTGGAGGTTAAAGCATGGATTCATAAACATACCGCATGGCAGCTACTTATCTCTTTGATAAATACGCATCCACGTTTCAAGGTTCCATCAATGTCACTAATGCAGCCTGATTCGTGTAGCAGATCGTCCCGTCCTTGTGCTGTAAGGCGTGCGTTGGGGAAGACCGTCGCTGTCCTCATCATCAGAGGAGCTCTCGTTGTCGCTTTCTACGTCAGTGTCACATCCTCCTTGCAACATTCGCTCAATTGTGTCTACCTCCGTTTGAGGAAGATTGTAAAGTTTTGCACCAGACGCATCCGTGGTGATGTTAGTGTTCACTCGGTCAACAATGGCATAAGGGGAATTTTTGTTGTCCCTGTAAGCCTCTTTAAACACGAGGGAGACCTCAGAGTTGCTATTGTCTAGCCAAAGAAGGTCAACCGTGTCTTCTGCAAACTCCAATTCCATTCCCGTTCGACTCTTAACGAGTAGGTCTTTTAACAGTACTGCCAGGAAAAAGCTAAATTGTTCTCTGCGTCGAGCATGTTTTACAGCAAGCACCTCCTGCGCGTAGAACAATACTTCGTACTGAAAGTGAGTTTGTTGCGCGGCCCGTTGTTTTCCTCAGGATTGGGTTCACCAAGCAAGGAGGCGATTGTAACTGTGGAGCCTGGCTCTCGTGGCTGTGTGCAAAACGATATTTGGTACGGTAAATGGCCAGTATCCTCTTTGCTTTTGTCACGTACGGTGTGCTGTCTCACACTTTTTCCAAAGGTGGTAGCAAACTCGCGGAGCTGTTGCTTGTCTGCCAAGGACAGTTTCTCCATTGCTGTCTCAAGCTTCAGCACCTGGGAAATTGGTGGGGGGCTAGCATCCATCACTTTGTTAGGGTAGTAGCTTTTAAGGCCTGTATAGTAGTGAAATTGGCCACGATACATTTTCTTTTGAAGCTCTCTGACACAAGATGCACGTCGAATCCCGTATTCCAGCTGCGTTGGCATCGGGCCATCCTTTCTCATAAGGGAAAAGAAGTTTTCAACCATCAGCGTGACCATTGGTTTCAGACGGATCTAGGTGTGTGAAAGAAGATCGGTAGCACCTAACTCCGTCAGCATGTTTTCCAGGCGAACTAGGCTCTCATGCATCAACATAAATGACCTACGAGTGCAGTATGGAATAATTTGATCGGAACCTTGTGTAGAAACACGGCCAGGTCTTTGTCTAGTTTGCTCTCCCCAAGCCATGAAAAACTCGACGAGCTTTTCAACTACTGTTAATGCTTGATCAAATGTTTTTCTTGGTTCCCCTCTGTAGTGATCGAGGTCAAACCACTGTGCATAGGGAAACACAATAAATGACAGCTTTCTTAGAGGGCTAGCGTTACTAATAAGTCGAAGAGACTTATTTCCAGTGTCGCAAATAATCAAAATTGACCCCATGTTCGCAATGCCATCATGGGGGGAGTGAAACCTTGCAGACGTAACGATACCATCCTGACTTCCCAGCTCTTTGGGTTTTCCACAATATAGCTCCACATCCTCATTGTCATTCATAATGGGTAGGTTAAAGATGCAGTGGCTGCTACTTGAAACAAAGAGATGCGTGTATTACAGTTTAGTTCATTGCAATATTCAAATCCTGTCAGCCATATTTAGCACAAATAAAAAATATACAAGCCCAAACAAATATAAATAAACACGTGAGTAATCGTGAAATAAAGTAATGGCAACAGTATCTTATGCTGTTTTTTAGGCCTTTTTGTCGTGTTACATCCCAATTTCAGAGCGTTTAGGTCATTTAGGGTCGACTGGACCATTGGACCCTTGGACCATTGGACTGTTGGACTATTTTTTGGACTTTTTTGGACTATTTTTTGGACAATTTTCTGGACCAGTTTTTTCGACTATTGATAGTTGGGGAGGGCTCGGTAGGTCATTTTCATCATTTGTTAGGGGGGGGAGGTGGGAATTATAACACTTGTAACAGTACACCTACACTTCAAAGCAAATGCTATTGATTGACGGAAATTGTAGTGGAACTTATAGAATATTTTGAACGATTAATTAATTTTATCGACTGCTTTTAAATACATGGGGAGGGGTGGGTAAGTAGTTTTCTTCACTTTTGGGGAGGGTGGAAATTACTAACTGGCCACGAAACATTGACAAGAATGATATCGATAATGCGAGATCTAGAATATTGTTAGCGAATATATCCCTGCAATTTGAACCTGAACAGAAACAACTCACCCGAGTTACGGCTAAACTTTTCTAAAATTCCCTTTTCGATCCTTTTCAGTTGAGTCGGCTGTAATCAACTTGGCCAATAATAATTGTTGCCTACTGGTTATCATGTGTTAAAATCACGAAACACCCTCCAGTTGCTTATTGTTTCCGCGGTATTTCCTTTGTGGATAAAACCATAAATAAACTATTCCTCTCGGGCTTGTATTATTTCTCTAATCGGTGCGTTGACAGACAGAGACCACTGAATTTCCGTCCCTAATTCTGTACGTTTTCAGAGAGAGTCTGGCGGCACATTTTTTTTACGATTTCGGCTTTTATATGAGGACAGTTTTTGAACGCTCGCACAAAGCCATCCTCTAAATTACAGTTCTATCTTTTAAGCTATATCTTTAAACTTCCATTTTGCCTCTTCAACACACACCTTGATTAATAAACTAAAGCTGATTACATAAAATGTTCCTTCAGACAGAACAGTAACAAAACGACTACCATCTCTTGCATTGCAACCACATGAGACAAAAACGAGAACCGTTTAATTTCTGAAACAAGATCCAATACTAGATCTAAACGCTTAAAGCTACGCTCACTTGCGAGACACCTTGTTTCGGAAACTGGAAAGGGATCACGTTTTGTCTCGTGTGCAAAGGTAGCCGTTTTGTTATTGTTCTGTCTGGAAGGAACATTTTTGGCCATCAACTTTAAAATCAAGGTGTGTCGCAAAGATAGGAGTTTTAACGGAAGTACACCTTGAAAAAGGAAATGACTCTCCTTTTTTGAAAAGTGTACAAGAAGTTTTCTCGGATTATATTAAATCTGAAAACGTGACAAAATGTCAGAGCCCATGTGGGTACGGTCTCTCGTGCATCAAAAGTGAACAAAGCAAAGTTCAAACTTAGTCTGTGTTCCACACTGTAAAGGGAGTTGTCCGGTGTGATTACGAAATATAGAAGTCGCATTGTTATTGTTTTGCCTAAAGAAACATTTTATGTAGCTTTCGTTTAAGTGGAGTGTACCTTAAAAGAGAGAACTGTTATTTAGAGGATGGCTTTGTACGAGTGTACAAAAAAAGTCCTGATATAAAGCTGAAAACGTTAACAATGTGAACACTGTGCTGCCAGAGTGTGTCTGAACACTTATACGTAGATTATTAACGGGCGGAAATTCCGTGGTCTCTAGTCAATCAGGAGCATTTGCTTTGATGTGCACTGAAACAATTAAAGTAGAACCTCGGTAACTCGAACTCGGCTGACTCGAACTCCCCGCTAACTCGAACTAAGTCTAATTTTCCTTCGGCTTGATTTTCAGTAAATAAACTCGAACTCCCGCTAAGTCAAAGTTTTTTTATCTAATTCCTGCGGGAGTACGAGTTAGCGGGGTTCTACTACTGTATAATTGTTATAATTCCACTCCCCTCCCCCAAAAGTGAAGAAAACTACCTACCCACCCCTCCCCAAGTATTTAAAAAGCGTCGAGAAAATTAATTAATCGTTCAAAATGTTCTATAAGTTCCACTACAATTTCCGTCAATCAAAAGCATTTGCTTTGAAGTGTAGGTATACTGTTACAAGTGTTATAATTCCCAGCCCCCCCCCCTACAAATGATGAAAACGACCTACCCACCCCTCCCCAACTATCAATAGTCGAAAAAACTGGTCCAGAAAATGGTCCAAAAAATAGTCCAAAAGAATTCCAACAGTCCAAGGGTCCAAGGGTCCAATGGTCCAGTCCATTTTTTATCCTATGCCATGAGTTTGGATGTCAGATGAATTCGACACTTGAGAAGTCACACAAGGAAGCCAACCGCAAACGAGATACACTCCAATGGCCATAATCTGTGGGCCATTTTTAGTCAGTTTTCTTTCTTGGTTTTGCCGATGATTAAGAGCCTTCAATTCTGACTCTTTGTTTTAAAATTCTCTCAGCCTTGTCGAACACTTAATTGTGAATACATAGTTTGATTCATCGCACCTTAAGTTTTCAAGTCAAGCCATGCGTATGTGACGGTTATCGCCTTAAGCCAAAAATAACAAACAGTCCTCTATGAGGAAGCAGGGCCACAAAGCCGAATTTGGGGAAATATACTATTAAACAAGAAAGAAAGAGATCACAATAAACCCAGCAAATCTGACCCAGCTGGCTAAGAACGCGACATTATTTTTCTTTCTTGCAAAATATTGCGTGCGTTCAAACAATCTTTGCACCAAAATTTGCGGCAATGAAAACAATAAGACGCTTCCTCTTTTCAGTTTCGTATCATAGTTTCCAGTTTTAAAGGCTACTGTCTACCGTATACTTCAAATCCCGGGCGTACCCTGTTTCATCACGCGTGACCAGCCCAAGGAACGTATGAGCAGGAGGCTGCTTCTTTTGGTGTTAAAAATTAATTTCACGCGGATGAAAATATTAAAAAATGCAGAAAAAAAATAACAATTACTCATCTTAATCCCAGGACGTGTGTATGAGTATTTGTCCGCAAGTACAGCATGAAAATAGCAGAAATAGCAGCGAGAATGAAGCGAACTTCTTCTCGATGTGTATAAGTTCAGTGGTGCAAAGGTTTCAGTAATTGTACTATAAGGAATTGATATCCTTTGTGGTTTTTGTGCTGTTACTTTTTAGGCATCGCAACTGAACTGTTGGAAACTGACCTTTTCCGGATTTTGAAATCAGCTTGAGGTTAGATCAGTTTTCGCACCCACTCACTAATATAACTGAAAAAGAAAATTGCCAAACGCAAGTTTTCGTCGTTGTGAAGTTTAATACTTGCTAAAACGACAGCTAAATTACTGACCAATACTGACCAAACACAGGGAAAAAATCAGAAACCTACAATCCTTTACAACACTATTAACAAGTAACGACAGTTCACACGAATCTTGTGCATGACACTTTTCGGACCAAAACAACATTCATTGGTGGGGTATAGTGGGAGGTTACTTTACTTTAAGTTGCTAGGCACACAGATATAAACGTGGCATAATTATTCAAACATTTGTAAACGACAGTTTCCAAACTCGCAAACAACAATGCGACCGTTTTTTAAAACCGTGACAGAACTAGGGTGTTTAAAGTGCCCCAGCTGTTTCCCATATGATCCTCCAAACATTGTGACTAACTTTCCATTCAAAGTATATACATGAATTCTGTGCGGGCTATTTAATAAATATCCCGAGCAAACTAGAAGATGTCCTGCTTTATCCATCGCTAGCCCACTTGGTCCATTTAACTCTACATCCACAGTCCCGTATCTACCAAATTCATACAGAAATCTCCCATCGCTATTACTGTAAACCTTAATAAGGTGGGCCTCACGATCTGACACAAAAACCTTATCTTCATAACACAAACAGTCAAACGGTTTGCATAACTCGCCCTTCCCTATTGTCTTTAAAATGCTACCGTTGGGAGAAATGAACTGAACACATTGATTTCCTGAATCACAGACAAAGAAATTTCCTTGTGGAGTTATTGATATTCCCCGGGGTTCTTGAAATGATTCACCATTGTGAACTTCCGTAACCAATTCTCCGTTGGAATTAAAAAGTAAGATTTTGTTACTACCTCTGTTTACTACAAAAATCCTATTTTCCTTATCGATGCATATGCCTGCTGGCTTATTTAGCGATTTCTGTCCAAACGACCTGATAAACTCCCCTTTTTCGTTAAAAACTACAATTCGATTATTGTCCATATCGCTTACAAAGATCTCATTTGAGTCATTTGAAGTTACGCCCCAGGGGTGATTTAATTTGTTCTTCTTGCCCATCCTTGAAGCTACAGCCACAAGTGTCTGGCCGAGTGTTTGGTTCGCTAGAAGTGTCTGGCGGAGAGAATGACTTTCAATAGGTCCCTCTGGAATAAATCCCACAGGTCTAAAGGCACGTTCCTTAATGTCAATTGGTGAAAAATCGACAATGGTTTCTCCATTTACTTGAACGGTCAGTAGATGGTTTCCATCCACACTTGGAATAAAGGAAACTACGTAGCTGCCATTATTCTTGTCAGTAATTTTCATCTCGACAACAGTGTTTTGCATTTGTTCTTCATGTGCTGGAATTAACTCTGCACAAATGTAGTCTCCCGGGCAATAATATTGTTCTCCCTCGGAGTCCCTTGTGATTACTTCAATCTCTGTTTCTAGCCCCGCTGTTGCTGCTCGAATTCCTTCCACTGAACACTGACTTGCTTCAGTGGCGGTTTGCTTAGTGGCTAGATCACCGATTTTCAATTTCTGGAGGCACTCGGCGCTTTCTTCGTTTTTCACAAAAACGGTAACAGTTTTCCAGTCGATTGTTGATTTCATATCTTGTGGTTCCTGGAGTCCTTGGAAGAGCTCATCTATGACAGTTTTGGTTCTTACAAGTTCTGCTCCGGTGCTGCGTTCAACGAGACGTTCAATTTGTGAGATCGATTGCTCCCTCTTTTTCAAATGATCTTGCAATTTATCTTTGTGTCTCCTGAGTTGTTCTTGGGCTTTCTTTGTCTGATTTTCCACTTCAACTATTGCCTCCCTTTCTTTTTGTCGAAGAGTCAAGCTCAGTGACTCGACTGCCTGCTGTATCTGTTCCTTGTTAATTTTCGAACGATAATCCAATAGACGTGACTTTTTCTCTAGTTCTCTAATGTAACTGGAAATTGTGTTCGATGATTCCTTTGCTGTGACCAGTTTAGAAGTGATATTGTTCTTGACAACTTTTGGAATTAATTCTTCAGCGTCCTGCTGCCTTCGCTCAACAGTAACACAAGTTTGGCTCATGGGGGTATCGCACACTGTGCAATAAAACTTGAATATTGCCCTCTTGAGTAAATCTTTAAAGTCCTTGTCTTGAAAATCTTTGAGAGCTAGGACACGATGTTCTTTGTTTTCCTTCAAAATGTTGTGTGCATTCAAACAATCTTTGCACCAAAATTTTCCGCAATGAAAACATTACGACATTTCCTCGTGTTTCTCATCACAGTTTCCACAAGTCACCTTTGAAGTGTTGCACTCTTTGATGGCCAAAGTATCGAGCAGATTTTTCACGTACAAAGAGCTTGGCAGAGTTTCTGTCCAGCCATTCTCGTGCACGGCGACTTCAACATTGCAGAGCGGACATTTGATATCGCCATGATGGGCGCTGGTTCTTGCTAAGTTGTTGAGACATTCAAGGCAGAAAACGTGAAAGCAGGGCAGTTGTTTGGGATTTGTATACACGTTACTACAAAGTAGGCAAGTCACCTCGTCCTTCAGGTTGTGTATTAGTGTAGAGACATCCATCTTGAATACGAAGGAAAGGAATAGAATCTAAAACGCCACGGATTAAATATTCAACATGGCTGAGTGATTCAGGAAGTAACTTAGCTACTTAGAATTGAATTAATCAAACAAAGAAACAATGCTCACGCGAATCGCACATTTTTCATTCACGCGAAATACACAATGGTCACGCGAAGCGCACAACTATCAGACAATGGTCTCAGTGTTTTCTCCATGTGGGATAAAAACTGAAATGATTCATGGAAGTCCCGACTGTTTATGAACCATTGAAAACTTACCTTTTTGATACAAAATAACCTTACATTACAACAAGAAATTGACTCAGGGTCCGTTTAGGTATTATTTCCTGACTAACTGAATCACTTTTAAACTGAAACAAACAAACAAAACAGATGAAACAAAACTGCGTGATGTTGCCACTGAAAGCACAGAAAACATCCCATCTCAGTCTTCAATGTTGCACCAGAGTTTAGCTGTCGACACCACATGCTATCTGTTCGATCAACTTTATTTAGCTATTCCTTATTTACCGATTGATTTTTCCAGTCATTAAGTTCTAATTTCAAATAAACTGTTTATACAAACTCATAGATTGACCTTGTTTTGATATGGTGTTCTATTTCAACTACAGGATGACACAGCTATGTTACAGTAACGACGAAGAAAAGAAATCAGATACTGTGATGTACAAACAAGACTGTTACGTAAATAGATTCTAACATACATAAAAAAAAAATATGCAACCTCATTGAACTACAAACCGGGCTAAATACTCAGCCGATTGACATATTTGCACCTCTGAGCTATAACAGAGAAAACGTATCATTTCAGGAATTAAGTTTGAAAACAATTATCCCATAATCACCATAATGTACAGAAGTTGCTTTTCAATTAACTTATGACTAAAATCAAGCATTCTAGGTTATTTGCATTTTAATTTCATGGATCGGCTGAAGAAAGCTAGAATTGAGTTAGATCGATGCACCGAATCCGATTTCTCCATGTTGTTGCATTGAAACTAGTTATTGTTCAATTTCTGTCGAGCTGCCTTGGCATTTAGCGTGATTAGTTTTTCTTTTTTTCTGATTGGACCCACTAGTTCATCAGGTATTCCTTTAATTTCGCCAGAGAGTTAAGAACCCTCTATTTAATCTGTGAGGAAATTGCTTTACTTGCATCATTATTCAAAAATTTGTAAACGATGATTTCCCATATCGCAAACAACAATGCGACCGTTTTTTAAAACCGTAACAGAACAAGGTACTTTGAATTGCCCTAACCCTGTCCCACATGCTCCGCTTCCAAACATTGTGACAAGCTTTCCATCTAAAGTATATACATGTACTCTATTCGGGGTATTTGGTGAATCTGATCCCGAACAAACCAAAAGATGCCCTGATTTGTCTACTGCGAGTCCAGTTGGTCTGTTTAACTCTACATCCACAGTCCCATATTTGCCAAACTCATACAAAAATCTCCCATCACTACAATTGTAAACCTTAATAAGATGGGCATCATAATCTGACACAAAAACTTTATCTTCTTGACACAAACAGCTAACTGGCTTTCGTAAGTCACCCTTTCCTATTGTTTTTAAAATGCTTCCGTTGGGAGAAATGAACTGAACACATTGATTTCCCACGTCACAGACAAAGAGATTCCCCTGTGTATCAAGTGATATCCCCCGTGTATATTTAAATGATTCCCCGTTGTGAACTGCCGTGATATATTCTCCCTTGGGATTAAAAAGTAATATTTTGTTATTAGCTCTGTTTCCCACAAAAATCCTACCTTCATTATCAATGCATATCCCGGTTGGCTTATTTAGCAATTTGTGTCCGAAGGACCTGATAAACTCCCCTTTTTCATTAAAAACTACTATTCGGTTATTGTCCATGTTGCTTACAAAGATCTCATTCGAGTCATTTGAGGCCACTCCCCAGGGGTGGCTTAAACTGTTCTTTTCAATCCGCTTAGGAGCCAGACCCACAACACTGTGAGGTGTGTCAGTCGCCGAAGGACTCTGTTTCAGCCTCTCATTCTGATTTCTTTCTTTTCCAATAAATCTTACGGGCACGAAGGCTCGTTCTTTAACTTCGATCGGTGGAAATTCTCTAACGCTCTCTCCATTTACTCGAATGGTTGGTAAATAGTGTCCAGCCTCACTTGGAATAAACGAAACTATGTAGCTGCCATTATTCTTGTTTATGATTCTCATTTCAACAGCAGTGTTTCGATCTTGAGGTGAAATTAATTCTACAGTTACATAGTCTCCAGGACAATAGCATTGTTTTCCTTCAGAGTTCCGTGTGATCACTTCAATCTCTGTTTCCAGCCCTGCTGTAGCGGCTTGAAATCCCTCCACTGAGCATTGAGTTACTTCTGTTGCGCTTTTGTTGGTAACTAGGTGACCGATTCCTAATTCTTGGGGGCTTTCAGAGACTTTTTCGTTTTTCATAAACACGGGCACAGCTTTCCAGTCACTGGTTGATGGCATACCTGGATCGTGTGGCTCTTGAAGTCCTTGGAAGAGCTCGTCTATTAATGTTTTGTTCCTTTCAAGTTCTGCCGCCGTTCGGCGTTGGATAAGACTATCAATATGCAAGATGGATTGCTCCCTTTTGGTCAACAGATCCTGAAGTTGATCTTTTTGTTTCCTGAGGTATTCTTGAGCTTTGTTTGTCTGAATTTCCACTTCCGCTAATGATTCTTGCTCTTTTTGCCGCAGGGTCAAGATGAGCGATTTGGCTGTTTGTTGTATCTGTCCCCTGTTAATTTTTAAACGATAATCTAGAAGTCGTGACTTTTCTTCCAGTAGTCGAATGTAACTGGAAATTGTGTTTGATTCTTCCTTGGCAGCATCAAGTTTAGAAGAGATGTTGTTCTTTACTGTTGTTACAGATACTTGTGGATCTTCATCATGCTCGCTTTGCTCGAGAAAAGCATTAGTTTGGGACACTGGGATATCTGGTCGCTTGAGGACACCTTCAAAGTCCTCATCTTGAAAATCTTTGAGCGAAAGGACGCGATGTTCTTTGTTTTCCTTCAAAATATCGTGCGCGTTCAAGCAATCTTGACACCAAAATTTTCCGCATTGAAAACAATAAGACGCTTCCTCGCTTTTCTTGTCGCAATTTCCACAAGACACCTTTGAAGTCTTGCACTCTTTGATGTCCAAGATATCGAGCAGATTTTTCACGTGGAGACAGCTCGGCAGAGTTTCCATCGTGCCACACTCGGGTACAGCGACTTCAGTCTGGCAGAGAGGACATTTGATATTGCCACGATGGACACTGGCTCGAGCCAAGTTGTCGAGACATTCGAGGCAGAAAACGTGAAAGCAGGGCAGTTGTTTGGGATTTGTATACAAGTTACTACACACCGAGCAGGTTACCTCTTCTCTAAGGTTGTGTATTAGGGTGGTGACATCCATTTTGTAGATTGGCGTACGACGAAAGGAATCGAATTCAAACTGCTATCAACTGAATAAGCAACACGACTGTGTGAGGGAGTCTCGTAATTTTTTAGAAATTAATTTCAATATCTTGTTTGCGTTTGGCATTTTTCTTGACTCATCAAACGGATCAAAGAGTGGCATACGGCACGTTTATCACGCAAACTGGACAACTGTCACGCGAACCTTCTTGTTTACAGACTATAAACCTGCCAACTACGCAGTCACCGCTTCCGTCTCATGTAGCAGGGGGGAAGTGGGTAAGGACACAGACCGTGAGAAGTCGGTTTTTTTACCCTCAGACCCCATGCGCGAGGGGAAATGTACCAGTAATTTAAATCAACAGCAAAGACAAGGAGTACATCGCGTAAAGCACGATCGTCTAGCACTGCTCGCCTTCTGAATCAATATATTTACGCATCGCAAAGGAAGCGGTGTGACAACGAACACCCCGCACGAACACGCCCGTGCACTCAGATAGGAAATAGCCTCCACACAAGGACGAGGCCACACCAAGGGAACATCAGCTAGTCGTGTCTAGATCTGATTCTCTCTTCTTCTTACACTGTGAGGGGCCCTGGGAACGATCGCAATTTTAATCACTTTTTTAAAAGGGATTTAAAATGTTCAAGACAACTTTTAACCAATTAAAATGTACAGTATAATTGAAATTTTATACTTTTCTATTTATTAGTTACACAAATCCCATAATTCTGCAATAAAAACTTGCTTTACGAAAAGATAGTTCCTATATTTGTGGTAAATAGAAAATTGTATAAAAGTCGCAGTTTTACAATCATGCAAAATAAGAAGAAAAAGATCCCCCATAAATTATTCAGTTACCTATAAATGTATAGGGATTCTTAAATATAACTGGCCTTCATATCAAAGGGATTATCATATCAAGTACAAGTGGGACTTTTTTGTGGTTAACCCTTTAAGTTGTGATATAAACTGAAATGCACATTCTCCTTACTGTTCTTCATACATTTCTTATTGAACAAGTAAGGAGAATTCGTCTTAATATCAAAACAGCTCACTATCCTTGGGAATCATTTCCTTTAATCTTATCACTTGTATGTTTGAACAAGTAGTGAAAATGTAAAGATAAATTTCATTTTCGTCACTGTCAGGGCTTAAAGGGTTAAGATTATTTATGTCCCCCATCAATCTCCTTCCTTGAGCCTCCTTTTCTATTGGTCGGCAAGGCAGCATCAAGGACAAGAGAAGAAAGTGTGAACGTGACTACCTTGAAACCATAAAAGTCTTACTTATTCTTAATTAATGTTGCACGGTACTGTGATCGACACAAAATTATTGTTGCTTCGATCATTTATTTTCTAAACAGAATGTATGCTGCAGCCATCAGCCTAAAGCAACTCTATATTCATAATCTGATAGTTCTTTGCAATTGTCTTGTGAGTTCCTTGCAAATGACATCAACGACATTCTAAAATATGAACTACTGGTTCAACAAGGCTGTAGTCCGGGAAAAAAAGCCCCACTGCGTCAATTGCGCTTACGATACCCGTGTTATTACTGAAACAATCGTACTTGAGATTTTAAACAGATAAGACTTTTCCGAATTTCTAAAAATGTCGAATCTGTTCAAGACTATTTTAAAGTTTCTATTGATGTAAATACACCTTTTGGCTTCTTTTCCAGGAAGGCATATTTTATATACACCAAAACCTAGATAGGTCTTTAACTCTTTATATTTCACTTTCATATTGAAATAGTATAGACTACGAGCAGTCTCTCTTTCCACTCAGCGATAGTCGAGCAAAAAGAACACACCTGCCCCGTGGTAACGTTACGCGCGTGTAGTGTCTCTTCCTGGCCCACCACACTAGCGGCTAATTACGCACGCACTATGTTTCCAAGCGGCAAGCGAATTTCACGCTTCCTCGCGTGTTCTCTTTGCTCGCCTATCCTGAGGGAAAGAGAGACTGCTCGTATAAATAAGTAATGATGGGAACGTGTGTTTTTTTTTGTGAGCACCTTTGTGGCTGCCATCTGATGTTGCTGTTCCCAGCCTAATGTGAACAATTAAATTTAACGTTGTTGCAAATTGAAGAAAATAGAACGTTGCACACGTGTTTACATTAAACCTAATGCAAACAAAAAAAGGGGAACCGGGGAAAGTTTGAGCGGCAGGTGGAGATTTACATATTAAATACTTTGAATTCTCACAAACTCTCTTGAGCGACAGCACCAGGTTATGCAAGCACCACGTGTTCCTATTTTCTATTTCTTTTATAAAAGAAAGCCTATGAAATGTAATGTGACATCATCTCTGTGTTTACATTAGCTGATATGAAATTGCTAGACAACGAGTCTGGGATATGTTGTATCATCAACATTTTACAAAATATATTTTTTCAGGGCTAAAATTGATACAAAATACTCCTTGATTGATATGCAGTTTTGTTCGCTCTGCATTGGTAGGCCAAACGGCGCAAGTCTTTAAAACCACTCACATAAAAAAAATCACTCACACATAATAGAGTAGCCTGGCTCTCAGACAGTGGAAGAATCTGAGGTCGCTTGCTCTCAGACCCTCTAAGCACCTTCCGACCTTCTGAGAACCCAGGCTATGAGCTCAGGAAAGGCAACACTAAAGCGAACAGAAAATCAGGGATGAGTCACGTGCCATGGGAGATTCTGAACTCGTATAAGGATAGCATAATTGAAATAAACTTGATCAAAATAATATTTGGGCAAAACAAAAAGAGTACACAGAATGCAAGATATACCAGTGTTGTAAGCTTGCAAACTTGAAAAGGTTTGTTTGGATTTTTATGCTGGAACACAGACAGGATCTTCTCTACTGATACCAAGCAGTTGAGGGAGTATCAAGTGCTATGAGTCCTGGTAAATGTCTATGAAGGGCACAAAAATTATCACAAATGAAGATGGCTGGGGACAATTTTGCTTGCTCAGGAAAATCTCTGCACTTTTACTGATTTTATAATCTGTTTACAGGACAGTTACTTGGCTCATAAGCATGAATTACATGGTGAATTTCACTTTCTGGAAATCTTTTTTTTGGCCCTGGTATCTGCTAGATGCAGCTACCCACTCCAGCATAAAGCCTACTTCTCAGTCATGGAAGTCGAGTCTCAAATCCAACCGATGTACGAATTAACTATCTATGTGAGACCAGGATGTACAGCCAACTTTAATGCAACTGGCCCCTGTACTGGTACCCTGGGTGACGGAGGAATTTCTCATACGCAAAGTCGGTATTTGATATCTCATCATAAATGCCGAGCAAGATTGATCAGCCTTCAGCTGACTGTTCCTCGCAACTGACAAACAAAATAGAAAAACCTCTCAAACACAAAGTACAGTACTGGATAAAATGCGGTATCAGTCCATTGGTTCTTAACCTTCATGCAATACCGTTTAACCTACTATCTCGGCCCACTTTAGTGATAGCGCCTATGTCTATAATATTTTGAATATCTGCCGGTTTTCCAAAGAATTATCAAAGATGAGTGTCCAATGTCTCTTCACTCTCCAGTTGTTCATCACTTCCCTCAGAGGATTTCTGTTCACTGCTAGACTCGGCAGCAATGTCTTTTTTATGTTCCTCTTTCCCATCTGTTGTTTCTGATTCTGTGAGTGAAGAACTCTGAGGTGGGCTGTGTTGTTGTTCCTCGGTTACTTCTTCTTTTACAATAATCTCACTTTCCTTTTCCTCCTCTTTCCCTTCCTCCTCTTTCTTCACTGATTGTTGTTCGTCCTTGTCTGCTTTTTGTTCCTCTTCGCCTTTCACTTCTCCCTCTGGCTAGCGCTGAGGCTGTTTCTCGCCTACATTTCCATCACCACCTCCCTCCATGAGCGAACTTGACTCTTCTTTTCTCTCGTCTAATTTCTTTTCCACTTCCTCAACACTTTCTTCTTTCTCTTCCTTCTCCACACCTTCCTCTTCCAAGTGCTCTTCTGTTTGCGTGTCACTCTCCCCTCCTTCTGCAACCTTTTGTTCTTCTTTCTGGTCGTCCCCATACTGTTCAGGAAACAACTCCTCAAGCAGTTCTGAATTGTGTAATTTCCACTCGTGAATCGATTGCCGGTTTATTTCTGGCTGGGAAAGAAGTTCATCTAGTTCGGCAAGACGCTGTTCTTTATCCTGCAAATGTATGAAAGTTGGTCTAGATTATTCCACAGTACACCGATTATTACCAAATATATTGATTTCTAGAGGCAGGTTTACACACGTTCAACTGCTTGTTGCAAGCATAAGCACAAGGATAGTCACAATACTATCACGATGAGAACAAGCACAAGGTGACATTCAAACGTGCAGTGCCATTGAGTCACAAGAGTTCAGAGTGCCATTTGCTTGTACTTGTGTTTGCTTCGGACATTCAAGGACTGATTTTTGTATTTTAACCCAAACGAAAGTTATGGACAAGATCTTACAGTTTTATTCAAAAAACAAACAAACAAAAAAAAAAACAAAACAAAACAAAAAAAAAACAATTCAAATTCTAATTAACAAAAAATGCAGGCACTATTGCAAAAAATGTTTTTTGAGTAAAAATTAATAAAGTCTATATTTCAAAAGTTTTAGCTAATTTTCTTGATTGTCTCCTTAAGATTTCATTCAATCCAAAAATACCAACACAGGTTTGTAGTGCAAGGTCCCATAAACCTGTGTGAAATGTTTTCATGATTTTTAAACTGGTGTGAGAAAAAAAGAGGAGAATTAAGGGGGGGGGGGGGGAAGTTGACGAATTTTATGAAAATTTGAAAATATTAGTAAAGGTCAGTTAGTAAAAATGTGTACAGGCAGACGCATGGCCATAATTAGTTGTCAACTTAACCTACCTTCAGAGTTCTTTCCAGTGTTTTAAGCTTCACGATTGCCTTGTCACTATCCTGCCTTGATGAAAACGCCCGCATTCTTTGCTCACCATCCCACACTGGTTCACCCACTATTGGCAGACGTGCTCGTTTGATATTTCGACACATTATCATCAACTCATCACCATCAGCAGCAGACAGTGACTTGATGGACCCTGTGTCACTGGAGGTTGACTTTATGGACCCCCTGTCGCTAGTCTTTGACTTAGGGCTCTTTAGAGACTTTTCTTCCTCGCGCTCTGGAGTGACAGTCCATGTTTGTTTCCGGTCCAGTGAGAAGTACCATTTGGTTTTGGATGGGGACATTGGTGGACTACAGCTCTCTTCTGGTACTGCTGCTTCCGGTGGTTCACTTTCCAATGGTACGGTAGAGCTAGTTTCTGATGGTGTCATTCCCGATGCTTCCTCCTCGATTTCCAGTTTTAACTGGTTTGTGTCTGAAGTCTGTAGAGATGACTGCACGTCTGTTTCGACCACAGATACCACTGTTGATGTCTCTACTGTTTCAGAGACTTCCATGGAGGTTGTTACTGTCTCTACAACAGTAACTGAGCTTTCTGTTGTCGTGTCGCTTAGAGTTGCATCCGTTTCATCCACAGTAGATGTGGTGTCTGTGGGTAAGTGTTGCTTTTCAGGTTAAGCTGCGATTTCATCAGAGACCTTGGAACTCTCTTCTCCTTCTTAACCCTCATCGTGTGAAACAACTGGGATAATTTCATCAGAGATTTGTTCAGAAGTGGATACCTCTACAGAAGATGAAGAAGACTCAACAACCACTTTTTCACTTCCCACAAACACCTTATCCACCACCACAGTGATGGTTTTTTCTATTGTTCTGGTTTCTTCTGTTTCAGTCTTTTCCATTGGTGTGTCCACTGAGGGTTCACAAACTGGATGTGAGTCACTGGGTGCTAGGGGTTCTTCGTCACTAGGTGCTGGGGGCTCCTCGCTAGGAGATTGGGGTTCATTGCTAGGTGCTTGGGGTTCATCGCTAGGTGCTTGGGGTTCATTGCTAGGTAATTGGGGTTCATCGCTAGGTATGCGGGGTGTGTCACTAGGTACTTGAGGTTCCTTGCTAGGTGCTTGGGGTTCATCGCTAGGTGCTTGGGGTTCATCGCTAGGTGCCTGAGGTGTGTCGCTAGGTGCTTTGACTTCATCACTAGGTGCTTGGGGTGTGTCACTTGGTGCTGGCTGTACATCGTTAGGTGTTGGTTGTTCACGACTAGGTGCCAAGGGTGCATCTGGAGGTGTATCACTTGCTACAGGCTGCTTTTGGCTAGGTGCTGGCTGAACATCAGTGGGTGTTGGTTGCTCATCACTAGGTGCAAGGGGTGTGTCACTAGGTGCTGTCTGATCATCCCTGGGTGCTGTTTGTTCTTTAATGGGTGCTGGGTGCGTCTCACTAGACAAAGCGGTTTCTTTACCTTTCTCCTCAGTTTCTTTTAGTGCTTTGGTGAAAGATCCAGATGTAGACCTTCGTCGGGTGGCCTTCAGGTCCTCCTCATCTTCTAAAAAGTCATGAAGCCCTCCAACAGCTGCAATAAAGTAACATCATGTTATGTCAGGAAGCTACAACGTAGAATTCGTGGTGGAGGTTGAAATAAGGTGACACTGCAGAGCTCAATTTTTTGTTTTTCTCTGGAAAGGGCAAGGGGAAGCTGATAACTCATTTGTTCATAGGTTAAAAAGGTGAACACTGGAAAATAATGCTGAATACCTTTCATATCCAAATAGAGGTGCGAGTCAGCTTACGGGTTGGGAGAGAGAGGACTTCAGTCTTTGGTGTATGAGCTATCAGATTTAAGAAAAGGGGGATACTTTTTATTGGAAGACGTTTTGACTCCAAAAATTATCTCTATGAAAACAAGTCAAGAAGCCACGTGGTAAGTCCACTGCGTCGCGTTTTTGCACACTCAAATGTGCGTAGAGATTCTCGTAGAGCACTACGCTTCTACGGCCGTCTATTTTATATTTATGTCAAAAACGTATAATTGTAGATCGTAGATCTATCGTAGAGTAATGTTTTACTAGACAATGCACTGAAATGGGAAAAAAACGTATAGCTGTAGATCCTAGATCGTAGAGTAATGTTTTACTAGACAAGACAATGCACCGAAATGGGATAGGGGATTACTAAAACACTTTACTGGCTCTACAACTTAGTTCTGTTCTACACCTGTGGACGATTGTGCGCACTACGTTTGTACAACTCACTTTGCTTTTACACCACTGGACGATTCTACGCATCTACGATGCTACTGTACGCCGACTGTCAGTTTTATTTTACACCACCGTACGTTTCTACGCATCTACGTTTCTACGGCTCACTTTACATCGTAACAGCGTACTAAACAGAAGCCCAGGGTTAAACCGACACAGCGTAATAAAATGAACCGGGGAACAGGTTCACGTGTGTATAATATTGGATGTAACGTTGTAGGATTGCCTTTCATCCAACATTTATTGGCAAACTTTGATGAAGAAATTTTTGTTTTTGTCATCTTGTTGAAAATTTTAACACTTTTTCATGTACTTATAGTGTTTGCTGTGACGATGGTAATTCTTGTTCCGCCAAGAAAATAATAGGCAATCAATTCGTCCAACACAAGAAAAACACGACGTTTCCGTGTGACGACATTACTACATAAATTTAACCTGTTTGCTGGAACATGAGTCGGTCGGTACACCCAACTACTTATCAGTCGTCCAATATCATATCTGTTAACACGTTACGTGTTACGAGGCTAAGATGTTACGATATTACGATGTTAAGAATTTAAGATGTTACGATGTTACTCCTACGATGTTACGCTCTTAACGATGTTACGCTGTTGCAATGTTACGATATTACACTGTTACGATCTTACGCTCTTACCATGTTACGCTCTTACCATGTTACGCTGTTACGATGTTACGACCGCGTGTAGACTTCCTCTATGTACCGACCGAAACGAGGCCGTTAAATCAGGAATCAGGGGCACCCAATGAGAAAAAGTTTAGCAAAATACTTGAATATTATTTTTGTTTCAGAGCTTTTTAAAGGCATCTTTGTGTAAGCTAATACAAATTAATCTGTTCGGCGTTTCTGGCTGAAAATTTTTCGTCCTTGCCCGATAAACTTATCACTGAACGGAGGTGACAGTGCTGTTACTTGAAAATCACGAGACCGTCAAATGCCCCGGGGTAGACTAATGCCCGGCCCCCGGGAAGGACAATGAGGAAAAATGCCCCACTAATGCCCGGAGGGGGATGGCACTGCCGGAATTGACTGATGCATAACACAGCACGGAATAATGCATTTACGAATACAGTCGAAGCTCTCGTAAGCGACCACCTCGGGAATTCAGAAAAGTGGTCGCAACTAGAAATGGTCGCTTACGAGAATGGGCTCTCGTAAGTGACCACGTAATAAAACAAAAGTGGGTGGTTGCTCACGAGAGCTTTTAGTAGAAGGCTTTGAATGTGGTGTTGGTTACCGATAGTATTGTATTAACATTATTAAATAGTTTTTTTATTGCCTATTACAAAAGAGGTTCGTGTATGTACAAGTCAAAGAACCATTAGCGCTTATGTTTTGTATTACTCTGAGTGAATGCTTTTATTTAAGTGTTGACTGAGTGGTCGCTTACGAGAACTTAAGGAGGCTCGAAACAGTTTTGTTGGGCGCGCGCAGACTGGGTTCCAATTTTCCCGTGAGACTCAAAAATTAAAACAAACGAACACAAATGGCGTCTGGATTTTTAAATATTCAGTTTGCGCCGGTCTTTTAAAAGCTGCGTGTAGGCAAGGTTGAAAACGACTGGAACTTAGGTGACAATTCACTTGAATCATGTCCTCTTCAATGTTATCAACGCGATCGTCAACTCAGCCGCATATGAAGCGCAGTAAGCTTATATTCAGAGGCTGTGCAACTGAACTGTGCTAGAGAGGACGGTGACCTCAAAACTCTCTCATCTCCAGTGAAATCGTATAAAGGCCCTAGAATAGTCGCCTTTTTACCATTAGTTTCTTTCACTGGCTGTTTTGACCACGGAAGCCTTTTCTACGTCCAGGTCGCAGGAAAAAAGTCTGGCACCGTTTCCGTGCCAGGGCAAATTTTTCGCGAACTCTGATTCGTATTTCTGAGAAAATATTCCCATTTAGAAAAAAGACCAAAAAAAAAAAAAAAAAACAGGCACACACACACGTTTACGGTGTTGTTAGCAAAAACAATGTAGACTACAGTAAAAGGTTTTTATTGTCTTCACATCATGAAATAACAGCGCAAGAATGCAGGGACAATCGTTCTTCTGAACAACTACGGCACGAAAGGCAGCTTCTTAAGTTTGTTCCTTTTAAAGCTCCAGGTTTTCCGCTAATTGCAGGAGATTAAGAGGGTCCCGAACAGCTTTTAGTCGATCCATAAAGCACCACGAATCGATCGATAGGAATTCAAATTTCTCAGTTGTTGTTAGAATATTGTCATGCCCAGAGCTCCACGGACAAGAACGGAGCAGACGCAATAGCACCTTAACGAATTAGACATGCGCTACCGGATGTCGTGAATTTCACGACATCCGGTAATGGCTGATATCCCACCGCTGACAGAACAGATCGTAGGCTCTGGGAACGAGAATGGGGAATGGTCGCTTACGAGAGCTTTCAATTACAGAGTTTAAGTGACAATTCAAACCGGGGTTTCACAACTGTGGTCGTAACTAGAGCTGGCCGCTTACGAGAGTGGCCGCAAGGCTAAGGAGAGCTTTGACTGTATTTGTATCGTGCGTAAAGAAACGTAAATTTAAGGGCTTTTCCTTACGCATCGGTTCCGCGGCGCGTAAAGACGCGTAAACTCACAGAACGCGTAAAGGCCGTGTAAAGGACAATAAAGATGCGTAAAATACAAACATGAAGATGGATGTAATTACAGGTTATTATTTATGGAAACAGGGAAAGAAATGAAATTTTTACGTCTCCATGTTCATCCATGAATTTCGGCTGTATTTTGTCCCGCTTTTCTGTGAACACTTTACGCTTCTTTAACGCTCTTTACACTTCTTTACTCACTGGTCTTTACGTTCTTTACGGTTATTTATCCTTCTTTACGCACAACTTATCTTCTAAATTGAAGATTCTTATATTGCGGAAAGATGGACAGAAATGAAATATGAAGTGATTATCAACGATTTTTTCGTTGCATTTTGAACGTGTCCATGATAATAGTCTTGACAATGACTGATCGATATGATGTCGGAATGTGACTTGTCAGAGAAAAAGCGTTTAAGAGGAGCCCAATGCTCCTCTTAACCAGGAGTTAGTCAGGATATTTTATAAAAAATATCATGAGGAATGCGAGTTTTTCTTATTATCATCGCGAGAATTCAAGACAGTTTATGACTGATTATAACAGAAAACGTCTCAGTGTAAACTTCAGTTTATCTTTTCACGTTTTCACACAGTGTTAAACTCAGTGGGTGAAAACAACAACAACAAGAAATTCTGAAGAATTTACAGGCGGCGCATAGTCTCTCACCCCCCTCCCCTTTTCTTAAGTAGTTCATGGTTTCCGGTGACCTGTTATGGACAATTTACACTTCCGGTATGTAAGGAATTAAATGTATGCATGCAACGTGAGAACTTTGTTTGTTTGTAACCAGTGACCTCTGGACGACTCTTTCAAATCGTTCCTAAACCGTGATATCGTTAAGCTACAACAGGCGGAAACGTTTTTTGCTCAGAAAGCTTTACTTCTCCTCTTTTGAGCTCAAACTTCATTTTGTCTAGTATTCTTGATTTCACGTAGGGATTCAGACCAATTTTTTATCGCCAGAAAGCTGTGTTTCTAGAGACATCTGGAAGACATATTCACGTCAATGCTGAGATAGCTAACTGACTCGTGACGTTTATATTTTTGCGTGTTAACCCGTGCTCTAATACAGACTAAAATGAATGAAACTTTATTAAATTAGTTTGAAACCGTGGAAAGACATAAACGAAAGACTGAGAGGTCTTAGACAAGTTTAGACAGCCAAAATTCTAAAAATTGGACAGAACCGAAAAGCAGAAATGTATTTCTGACCTGGTGCGACGGAATCAATTTAGATTGGTGATACTCAGGCCTTGTTTGTTATTTGATTGAGATTTCATCACCACCGATTTTTTTTTTGTTTACTGTTTTCCTTTTTTTTTTAGTGTTATAGGTTTTTGGGACGCTATTTATTAAACTATAGAAGTTAGTTCCAGCTTTGATTCTGGAAGGGCCGGGTTTACAGTAGGCTCAGTCTCCAGCCGTGAGTGTCTCGATGCGCCCGCGATTCTCGGCGAGAATCGCGGGCGCATCGAGACACTCACGGGATGGAGACTGAGCCTGGGTTTACAGTGGCAGGTATAGATTGCTTTCCGTCTCGTGCACTGAGAGAACGCACCTGAGAGCGGATGGGCATTGGCCGGACGCGCACAACTCCCAAGTTCCCACTAGCCTTTGTGATCACTGCCCCTTGAAAACGAAATCTCCTCAAAAACAGCGAAATAAACATTTCAACGCTTACCTTTACTCAACTTCAATACGCCGCGAAACTCAAAACATCAAAATTACGTTTCACATGCAAGAATGGTCATGTCACGAGCAAATCGTCCCGTATTTAAAACATTAGCTTTCAATCTCGTAAAATCCACCTCATTATAAGGAGCTGACTGTTTAGATGACAAACATAACAGCAAGGCTGATCTGACTACGTAGAAAGATTTGACTCTGCAAGACATCAACACGACACTAATAGAACTTCAACAGAGCAGGGTTGCAGCCGTAGACAGCTGTTTCGCTCTTCTTAGAGCTCATCAGTACGGCATAGCAAGATGGCGAAAATGTCGTAAAAATACCCGTACACTCTGTTAAAAGCCCTAAACGGGGACGCACGGCCACCAGATCACGCCATCACGTGTCGAGAAAAGTTGTTGGAAGTCCAAGTGTCGTGTTGATGTCTCGCAGACCCAAAGATAGGATGGACAAAACCAACCTTATAAAGAAACATTTTTTTTTCTTTTCTTTTAATTGAATGAAAGCAAAGCAAACTGCTTACAATAACAAGTACACTACTTACAATGCTAATACACTACTTACATAATACATTACTAATACACTAATGAAAGTCACTTACTACATACTACTCAGTTACATGTGGTGTTTGGCTTATTATATACATTTTACACTTGTAATATGCCACTTATTATACACTGTTTTCCTTAAATTGCATAACACTTGTAAAATAAAGCAATTAATTAGTTAAATATTTGAACGACACGTAAAGCTTACATGCGAAAATAAAGAAAAAGGGGGGGGGGGGAGATTGCTATGAAAAGATAAGATATGACCTTATCTACTCAACAGAGTATGGAGAAGAGATAAAAGATCTCCTGCTGAATCGTTGCTTTAAAATTATGGATGAGTTGGAAATGTACGTGATGGGAAGAGGGTAATAGGATACAATGAAAAGAAAAAGAAAAAGAGACCAACTACATCTATAAGTATATATGTACACCATATATATGTATATTGAAAAAAAAAAATCAGATGAGATCTAACTAATATGGAAGGGTTCTAATTCTTTCTTGTAGAATTTTAAGTAAGATATAAAACTTTCTACAACTGGGATTTTTTCCTTACTTCTGCAAAGCCAAATGTAGAATCTAGCAACAAGAAAAATTAGGTCAATTTTATTACCGTTCTTTGATGTTTCCGGCCTCAGACCCAGCACTGCAGATTCGCTGGGAACGCAATTTTGGGATAAAATATTACATTGTTGGAGAAAAACGAAAACATGTTTCCAAAAGAGTTGTATTTTGTTACAGCACCAGAAAAGATGAAGGATTTTTTCCGGTTCCTCGTTACAAAAAGTGCACTTTACGTCATTTTTAAAACCCATTTTAACCAAGGCTGTATTTGTAGCCAAGGTGTGGTGCAAGAAACGAAAATTAAACTCAATTAATTTAGTACTTTTGGTGCATTTGAGGGCAATTTGATACGTCTTTTGCCAGTCGAAATCATAACTATCTTGAGTAGCGTTGTACCATTTTAGTTGACTAGGTATTGGGGATTTGGTTTTCGCTTCTATAAGTATTTTATATGCCAGTCTGTTGGGTTTGTTGGATTTCAACATTACGGTTGCCAAAGATTCTTTTTTTTCGGCATTTTGTGTTAAAGCTTGGTTTTGTTTTCTCCAAAGCGTTTTGACAGCAGATACAATTCCACAAAAAGTAAGTGGGCAAACCTTAATATGATACATCTGTTCAAATTCATTTAGGGAGAGGAAGACGTTTGGCTTCTCTTTGATGATTTGATTTACATAGTCAATGCCCGATTGATGCCAGTCTTTATAGTAGATTGGTTTGCCCATGATTCTAATCAGTGAATGGTGCCATAGGCTTTGCGCCAAAAATGAGTCGACAGAAGTTATTTGGTCTTGATAGTTCAGTTCAGCCCATATTTCCAGTATCTCTTTCAGGAAAGGGCTCAAGGATTTGGCAATCTTTTTTGTGTCAACTTTGTCAAGATTGCTCAGAACCGTAGCGCCACCAAGATTCTCCAGCTCAGCGTCAATAAACAATTTCCATTTCCCCTTGTTATTCACATCCAAGTATTTTTTAATCCAGACGGATTTTAAAGCTTTATTGAAGGAGATGATATCAATCATCTTGAGGCCCCCGTCTTGGTAATCGCGGATAATAACATTTCTCTTTATTTTGTCCCCTTTGCCATTCCAAAGGAAGTGGAAGAAGAGAACGTTTATTTCTTTTATAATCTGGTGGTTTGATGGTAGAGGCGATAAGAGATGAACTATTTGAGAGGCTATTAGACTTTTAATGACAGTGATTTTTCCAATCAGGGTAAGTCTTCGGAGTGACCAGGTACCTAAGCAATTTCGCATTTTTTCTAGTTTTTCCGAGAAGTTAAGGTTTAATGTAGTCTCAGGAAAAATTGAGAACCAAACTCCAAGCGGTTTGACCTTTGAATTTTGCCAGTTCAAGTTATGTTCCTTACAAATAACTTCTTTTTTGCCTACATTTGAACCAATCCATAGAGCTTCAGTCTTCTTTTTATTTAATCTTAGGCCTGATATTTTGCTAAAGCAATCCAAGACTCTAAGAGCTTCAGAGAGAGACTTTTCTGAACCGTCAAGTATAAGAGTTGTGTCATCAGCGTATTGACTTATTTTTATCTCGTTTTGTTTTACTGTCAATCCCTTAATGTCCGAGTCTTTTCTGATTTTTTTTGCAAGAATCTCGGCTGAAAGAATAAAAAGGTATGGAGAAAGGGGGCAGCCTTGACGGACACCTCTGTGCACAGGAAAAAAGTTACTTGCCCAACCATTATTCAAGATACAACTTTCCGAGCCACAATAGAAGGTTTTAAACCATTGAACAATAGAAGGGCCGAAACCGAAGGAGACGAGGGTTTTCTGGATGAAGGGCCATTCTAGAGTGTCGAAAGCCTTTTCAAAGTCTAGAAAGAGCAACAGACCTGGGATATTTTTTGTAGCAGCGTAGTTAATTACGCTGTCTATTAGGCGTATGTTTTCGCCTATGAAGCGTCCTTTAATGAACCCAGACTGATCATTATTTATGAGTTTAGATAAGTGGGCCTTCAAACGATTAGCAATAGCCTTTGCTGCTATCTTATAATCGCAGTTTAAAAGTGTTAACGGTCTCCAGTTACGAATATAATAGAGTTCTTCACTCTTCTTGGGAATAAGTTTAATGATACCTCGTCTTTGGGATACGGAAAGCTGACCGATCTCGAATCCATAGTTTAAGGCTTTTAAGAGAGGTTCCGAAATGTCGCTCCAAAACGTTTTGTAAAATTCAGAGGGCAGACCGTCATTTCCTGGGCTTTTCCCGTTTCCCATGTCTTTCAATGCTGCAATGCATTCCGCGTCTGTTAAAAGGCCTTCAATGGAATCGCTTTCTTCCTTGTTTAAAACCGTATCGTTCTCTTGAAAAAAGTGGTCCGTGTCTAATGGGATGGAGCCTGCTTGGATCTTAGATGAATATAGATCTTTATAAAAGGCTTCGCATTCGGTAAGGATTTCTTTGTCTGAAACCGCAAATTCGTTCTCGCTTTTCTTCAGTCTGCTTATTGTGCTCTGTTTATGATGCCTTTTTTCGAGACTCAAAAAATATTTCGTATTTTTTTCACCTTCGTTGTGCCACCGAGTTCTCGAGCGCAGAATAGCACCTTGAGTGCGTTGTTCGATGATTTTTTCGAGCTCGCAATTAAGATTATCAATCTTTGCATGTAGCTGTGATTTTTGTACCTCGCTATTCGTCGTGTCGGTTGCGTCTATTTTCCTTTCAAGATCCGCTATCTCCTCGTGAAGAGCATTTTCTCTGGACTTGGTTTTCGAGTTTTTGACGGTCGCATACGAGATTGATTTTTCTCGAACTTTCATTTTAATCATTTCCCAAAGTAGAGCTGGATTAACCGAGTTATCCTCCTTGTATTCAATTTTAGTTTGGGAAATAATTGTTTTAATTTCTTTTAAGTATTCATCCTCGGCTAATAGAGAAGTGTTAAGTTTCCAAAAACCTCTTCCTCTTGGATTATGATGCAAGGCTATTTTAAGTGTTATTAGCGAATGATCAGTTTTATACCCAGGTGCAATGTCCGCTTGATTGGTATCACAAATCAAATTTGAGCTAATTAGAAAAAAAATCGAGTCTACATTGTATTTCTGGTTTCCTTCGGCGCCACGTGTACCTGTGGCTGTCGGGATTAAGTATTCTCCAAATGTCAGTCAAATCCAGTTCTTCGCAAGCTTGCTTGACAACGTTCAAAGCATTTTGGTGTGTTCTTGGAAGACCACCTTTCTTATCTTCTTTTACGTTTAGTACGAGATTGAAGTCGCCGCCTAATATTATTTCATCACATTGGAAATTTTCTAAGTGATCAAAAAAAGTTGTAAAAAAGATCGGGTCGTCATCATTTGGAGCGTAAATGTTAGCAAGGGTGAATAGTTTTTCTTCAGCTTTAATGTCACATATTATATAACGTCCCGAGGGATCCGAGAAAATTTTCAAAATGTTCAAATTGAAGTTATTGTTGAAAAGAATACAAACACCAGCTGCGTTACTTGAGCAACAGCTAAAAAGTGCCTTGTAGCCCCATTCAGCTCTCCATTTGTCAACATTATTTTCAGTACAGTGCACCTCTTGTAAGAAGTAAATTGACTGTTGTCTTTCTCTGAGCCAATTAAAGGTCTCTCTTCTCTTATTGTTATTCCCTATTCCCCTCACATTGATGGAAGCAATTTTTAGATCAGACAGATTTGACGGCTGTTATTGTATGTTGAAAAAGGACGATTCAGCAGAGTTGAGATTTTATATTTTAACTTAGCACCTTTTGAGTTGAAGCGGTCAAGACAAGTAGTATATATTAAAAGATGGCTGTGGATAAAACCATGCTATAAAGAACAGCATATCGGATCTATAAAAAAAGACCTACGGTCCAAAAAACATACATACAGTAGAACAATATCAGTAAAGGACCGCAAACGAAAATGCTGCACGTGTACGTAGGATCTAGTAAACCAGACCTAATCAGCCAAGAAATACTCAAATGACAAACATAACAGCAAGGCTGATCTGACTACGTAGAAAGATTTGACTCTGCAAGACATCAACACGACACTAATAGAACTTCAACAGAGCAGGGTTGCAGCCGCGCGCAGGGTTGCAGGGTTGCAGAGCCCGCGCGGAGACTAAGTCTACTGACTTCCGTAAATTCAGGAATGTGCGTTGCATTTTATGAGACGGCCGTACGTGCCTAGCACGTGCACCGCCTAACAACAAAACAAACTGGATTGAAGCCGTTCAAAAATTCGCCGGAAATAGTTCTGGTGTTTCTTTCTTGGCTCCCCGCAGCAAAGCTCTAGGAAAACTGGAAACGAGGTTAGGCAGCGGATTTGACCAGCGGTTTCTGTGTTAGCGTCACTTCGTGGCGACCATTTTGAAATTACACGAAGGTGAGATGTTATTTTCTTCAACGTCCAACGAGAATTTGCTCCGTTTGATTGCTGGAATAGTTCTTGTAGTTAGCCTTCGAAGACCAGGAGAACACTTTGCAAAATATTGGTAGTCTGTGAACCGCTGGTGATCGCTCGAAGACTCGTGTAGAGTAACCACTTGCATCGCACGCAAATGTGAAATTATGCGCCGATCAATTCGAAACTTCAACATCCCCCCCCGGGCATACCCCGGGCATTTGACTGTGCTGCGTGCCCGGGGAGGAGGGAATTTGAACGTTGCGTTGGAAGGGTGGGGAATTTGAACCGGATTTATCTCTTGTTCTGACGTAATAGGCCTGTGATTTGTTTCGGTTTTTGCAGGTCTGACAGATTTACAAGATAGAATTTCGCCTTTGTTAGTGAATAACTCCTTGAAAAGCGTCTTTAATAGAAGATTGAAGGTGTCATTACAGCATATCTTTCTCTGAAAGGCATGTAAAGTGCTTGATTGGAGACCAAATTTGTCTTTGAGGAGAGGCGTTCAGTACTACTTGGTGGGGCATTTGAACGGCTTTCTTGCCCCGAGGGGAGGGAATTTGAACAAGCCAATCTTCAAAAGTTCAAATGCCCGGGGGGTTGCCTGGGGGGGGGGATGTTGAACTTTCGAATTGATCGGCGCATTACTGATTTGTGGATTTATAAACTGGCGGGATATTTGAACCTGAAGACGCTTCGATGGGGCTGGTAAAGGTTTTTCTCCTATTCTGGATTGGATCTACCCACTGACAGAAGACAATTACAGATTTGTAACCAAGGTAAGCCGTCTTTCTTTTAGTCTAAATGTAGATGATGTAGCTTATGTTTTCAGTTTTGTTAACGAACTTCACTCAACCCTTTCTCTCTTCCAAGAGTGCCACATTTTAACAATTAAACTAAGAAAATTTTCGAAATTCTACTGTGTAATTAAGCTTTTGAAATCATATTGCCTATTACGTGTACCTTGCTGAAAGCTTTGAGAAGGGACCGATTACATGAAATTCATATCTTTGAACTGCGGAATGAAGAAATAAATGTAAAGAAGATCCTCGCAGTTATTAACGCAACTTATGCAGTTGCGAAAAGAAAGCCTGAAAAAATCAGGCTTGCCGGGATTTGAACCCTGACCTCTGCGATACCGGTGCAGCGCTCTTACCAACTGAGCTAACAAGCCAACTGGGAGCTGGTCATTAAATTGGTTTGTAATATACCCAGGAAAGATGAAGGTGAAATTATGAACATATGAAATTCATATATTTGAACTGCGGAATGAAGAAATAAATGTAAAGAAGATCCTCGCAGTTATTAACGCAACTTATGCAGTTGCGAAAAGAAAGCCTGAAAAAATCAGGCTTGCCGGGATTTGAACCCTGACCTCTGCGATACCGGTGCAGCGCTCTTACCAACTGAGCTAACAAGCCAACTGGGAGCTGGTCATTAAATTGGTTTGTAATATACCCAGGAAAGATGAAGGTGAAATTATGAACATATGAAATTCATATATTTGAACTGCGGAATGAAGAAATAAATGTAAAGAAGATCCTCGCAGTTAGTAACGCAACTTATGCAGTTGCGAAAAGAAAGCCTGAAAAAATCAGGCTTGCCGGAATTCGAACCCTAACCTCTGCAATACCGGTGCAGCGCTCTAACCAATTGAGCTAACAAGCCAGCTGGGAGCTGGTCATTAAATTGGTTCGTAATACACCCGGGAAAGATGAACGTGAAATTATGAACATATGAAATTCATATATTTGAACTGCGGAATGAAGAAACGATAGCACAGAAACCTTGATTTGGAGCCACATACCCCTTTATTGTCTTCAGGATGTAGGAGGTTTGTTCCTCCTTCAATGTAACTTTGACTTAAAGCTGCTCAAAACAGATATACCGATTGATTTTTACAAAGAAGCCCTAAAAGCCTGGCAAAAAATAAACAGTAGAACCCCCCGCACCAAAGAACAAGTATTAAACGAAATTGTTTGGAACAATCGCTTCATTAAAATAGAGGGTTATTCAGTTTATTACAAAAAATGGCACGAGGCAGGCGTAACCAAAGTTGAAGACATTTTTCTAGGCAACACTTTCCTACCATTTAATGATTTCTGCAACAAATATAAAATAAAAACTAACTTCTTAAAATACTATGGCTTATGCCATGCAGTCCCTCAAGAGTGGGTAGACATTCTTAAAGGAAAGGCCGTTGTTCCCGTGGAAAAAAGTGCGGATCAGGACAAAATACCGTTAGATCAAATATCCTGCAAGCTTACAACCAAATTTCTGGTTAAAAACAAATTTGTAGCTCCCACAGCTGAACGACAGATGAGAAATGCCAATCTAGACGAGGTGACGATACAACGAATCTACAGTCTTCCTTTTAAGGTCACTAAAGACTGTCACCAGACTTTCAATTTTCCAGTTTAAAATAGTCCATCACATTTTACCCACTAACGCGTCGCTACGTTGGGACTCACTCAGAGAGAATGATAAATGCCACCTCTGTAAAGAAAGAGAAACCTTAATCCATCTTTTTGTCACCTGCCCCATAGTACAGATTTTCTGGTCTTGCTTCGTTAATTGGTGGAACACTAAAAACCAAGATGAAATTAATCTTGATGAAAACGATATAATATACGGTGTAACTACCAACTTCCCTCTTCGCCTTGGTTTAAACATCTGCTTGATAATAGCAAAACAATATATATATATATACCGCTTCAAGAAAGGAAGAAGATTACTACTGGGATGCTTTTATCAATTTATGACTATTCTGACAAATAAAATTGAAATTGAGAAACATAAAGCCAAGCTACAAATAATTATTTAAAAAGGAAAGTAGGCACCAAAAGGAAACCCTCGCACAATCTGTGCACATAATCTATTTAGACAAATTTAGATACTTTATGTAACGTTGTTCGTATGTAGAACAGAGAAGAATCAACCAGAACTGGAGATACAAACCGCTGTGTTTATTCTACACTCTCGACTGCGGCTACAAAGTCAAAAGCGGAAAGCATGGTCTGAACCGTTACCATGGCAATGTCAGTCATGAAACTTAGACCGGAAGCGAATCAATCAAATAGGGATATCGTTACATCTTCCCTTCTTACAAAAAAAAAATGAACAATGAATAAAGCGCAAACAAATAACGATCTCCAAGTCACAGACCTATTCAAATCAACAATAAAGAAAATGAAAGAAATGCTTTGTCATGTCCATTTTCTCTCGACAATGTCTCACACTAGTTTGCCGTTCACTCTTGACAATGTCTCATACAACTAGTGGTCCGCAAAGCGTGCAGGGGGTCTAACGACTCGTCCACTTCGTGTTCTAGTAGCTGGTGGAGAAGTCTCCTGCTTGTTTTGTGCAGAAGGTTTCGCTGGGGGCTTCTGCACTGGTGCTGCATGTGGTAGGTCTTGACTCTCACTAGTACCGGGGGTGGCAGGTGGCACTGGTACTTTATCAGGTGGATCTCGAGAGCTTGGTTTGGGTCTCGGAGGCAGCACCATCTCAAACCTGCTGTCACGTGTTGTTTCGCGTGTGCGCCTGAGGTGACGCCTGTTTCTTCTGTATACCCGTCCATCTTCGGTTCGGACTTGGTAAGATCTGATGTCGACTTTTCCTTCTACTCTTGCAAGAGTCCATTCCTTTCTCTTTCGTAGTTTGGACGGTTGCGGCTGTATTCGAACTAGGTCCCCAGGTAGTAACTCTTCTAGTTCTTTAGCACCTCTGTCATAATACATGGCCTGCTTTGCCTTCTTAAGGGTCAACTTGTCCTCGACTTCCTTCGGAATCTTGGGCTTCAGCAGGTGGTTAGAGGTGGGAAGGAGAGTTTTCGTTCTTCGACCAAATAGCCGCTGGGCAGGTGAAGAGTTTAGGCCTTCTGTTGGAGTGTTCCTCCAATCTAACAGTGACAGATATGGGTCCCGCTTGGATTTGGCTGCCTTCTCTAGGAGTGATTCGGCTGTCTTGACGGCATTCTCCGCTTTTCCATTTGACTGAGCATACATGGGGGAACTGGTCACATGTTCAAAGCCATAAGTGCTGGCAAACTCATGAAAGCTATCAGATGCAAATGGCTGTCCATTGTCTGACACGACTTGATCTGGTATGCCATGCCTGGCTAGATGGGCTTTCAGCTTCCTGATAACTTCTACAGCTGTTTTTGTGGTTAGGCTGTCCACTTCAAAGAAGCTCGAGTAATAATCAGTAGTGACCATGTAATCTCTTCCATTCAGCTGGAACAGGTCCACGGCTATCTTTTCCCACGGTCGGGTTGGTATCTCGTGACAGATCATTGGCTCTTTGGTTTGTTCTCTTGGTTGACTGTTACAGACGTTGCATTGAGCGATGCAGTTCTCTATGTCTCTGTTCATTCCTGGCCAATACAACACCTCTCTTGCTCTACGTAAGCAGCCCTGAATGCCTATGTGACTTGCATGGATCCTAGTCTTCATTTCTTCTCTCGCACTTTCAGGTACAACCAACCGTTCACCTTTGAACACCAGTCCATTTTGGAGTGTCAATTCTTCACGAAAAGGAAAGTAATCTTTAATTCTTGCTGGAAGGAGGTCTTTGTTCTCTGGCCAACCTTCTCTTATGGTAGTCTTGAGTTCTTTCATGACTGGGTCTGATTCAGTAGCAGTGCGAATGATATTCTGTGTCGTCTCGGACACTGGGAGGTACTGGACCATGTTGATACTCTCTGTATCCTTCTCTGCTTCTCCTCTTGTGTCTTCAACAGCCGACGATTGAACAAATGCTCTACTGAGTGTATCTGCCAAATACATCTCGGATCCCTTCTTATAGGTAACTTTAAGGTCATACTTCTGGAGACGCAGCATCATGCGTTGTAGACGTTTTGGGGCACTGATTAAGCTCTTCTTGAAGATACTTTCAAGGGGCTTGTGGTCTGTTTCTATCTTGACTGGTCTTCCTTGAACATACTGTTCGAACCGTTCAAGCCCAAACACAATGGCAAGAAGTTCTTTCTCAATCTGCGCATAATTGATTTCTGCAGACGTCATCGCTCTTGAGGCATAGCCCACTGGCTGGCCATCTTGCATGAGGCACGCACCAAGACCTTTGTCAGATGCATCACACTGGAGTTCAGTGTCCGCTTTGGGATCAAAGTACTTAAGTACTGGAGACTCTACGATCAGTTGCTTGACCCGCTTAAAACTTCGACCTTGAATTTCTTCGTCCCACAGGAACTGGTTTTCTTCTTTGAGGAGCTCTCTCAACGGGGCAGTGGCTTCGGAGAGATTAGGAGCAAATTTCTGAAGGTAATTAACCATACCAAGTAGCCTCTTCACATCTTGCTTGCTTTCCGGGGTTGGCATCTCCTGAACCCCTTGGATCTTAGCTGGATCCGGCTTCAAGCCTTCTTCAGATATGACATGGCCCATAAAGGAAACTTCGGGGAGGCGGAACTTGCACTTCTCTTTGTTTAGCTTAATGCCTTTGCTCTTACAACGTTCTAAAAGGGTGATGAGCCGCTGGTCATGGTTTTCAATGGCTTCTGCTTTAGTTTCACCAACTCCATAGATCAAGATGTCATCAAAGATAGGCACAACTCCCTGAAGTCCTGCCAGGGCGGTGTCGAGGCGTCGCTGGAACTCTTCGGGTGCGGGTGAAATACCGAATGGCATTCGGGTCCAACGGTATCGACCCCATGGGGTTCCAAAGGTTGTGAGAAAGCTGCTGTCAGTGTCCAACTGGACATGCCAAAATCCATTCTTGGCGTCTACTACACTAAAGACCTTTGCCTTTGACAACTCAGGTAACAAATCATCAATTACAGGAAGTGGATAATGGTTGCGCTTGAGGGCCTGGTTCAGAGGCTTTGGATCAATACACAGACGTATTTTGCCATTACTCTTCATAACAACCACCATTGACGACACCCAGTCTGTTGGAGTATCAACTGGCTTGAGAATTTCTTGGGCTACGAGGCGGTCAATTTCTTGCTTCAGAGGTTCCTTCACAGCAAGCGGTACCTTTTGCACAGGCAGAATCACAGGTGGAACGGTCTTATCTACAGTAAGATGAAGTTTTTCTTCTAACTTGCCCTCTCCTGTGAAGACATCTTTGTAGGCAGCAAGGACACTGGACCAATTAGGAGTGTCACCAGATACTAACATAACGTTGTCAACATTGACTGACATAAGGCTAAATTGCAGTATGGACGGCGCACCCAGAAGTGCTTTAAATCCATTTGATACCACTGTGTACTCTATGAGATAACACTCACCATTCTTGGGGTTACGAGTCTGCAGTTCGACAGTTCCTAGAGGCTTGAGCTCCGAGTTGTTAAACATAACCAGGGTGGTTTGTGTATTCTTCAAGTGTTTCAGTTCAGGGTCCTTTTGGACTTCTTGGTAGATTTCAACTGGCAAGATGTTTACGGTTGCACCACTGTCGAGCTGAAATTTGACTGAGGTTTCCCTTAAAAACATGGTAGTGAATATCTTCTTCGGAGACTTCTTGTCCTGTGTTTTGAGACGAGCAGCGATTTCGTAGTTGTCCCACGCCTGCCGGAATCGTTTCCAGTTAACAGAAGTATTGCCCTTAAGCTGAAGAGCCGACGGCAGCGGTAAATTCGATCCAACATGGATGACTTGAGGTTGTGCTGGCGGTGCATCTTCGTGATCAGACATGTTTGCGAGGTTCGTGTTGACGGCTTACAACTCTCGATTTCTTGGGAAGAAATGCAAGCAGAGTTAAGAATTCGCCACTTTTGACACCATGTAACGTTGTTCGTATGTAGAACAGAGAAGAATCAACCAGAACTGGAGATACAAACCGCTGTGTTTATTCTACACTCTCGACTGCGGCTACAAAGTCCAAAGCGGAAAGCATGGTCTGAACCGTTACCATGGCAATGTCAGTCATGAAACTTAGACCGGAAGCGAATCAATCAAATAGGGATATCGTTACAGTTATATATCTTTTATTAATGAAAGTGCCGAAGATATTAAAGGTTGTTACTAGTAGGTTTTATTATTTTAAAAGAGGAACGAAGGGGAGAAAAAAAAATACTGTTACATTATAGCGCTAGTTGTAGTTGTCATTATTATCGATTGTATTTACTTTTGTTAACGTCTACGTAATTTTTTTTTCTTTTATTCAAGTTTTTGTAAGTAGTGTACTGTACTGTTCAGGGTCCGAAATTGCGACCAGCTGGTCGCCAATGCGACTGAAAATTGAGTGTTGGCGACCAGAATTTCAAGGCTAGTCGCCAGGAGGCGGCTAACTTTCAGCGCCTTGTTAATGTTTTGAACTGCCGCTCAAGGAATTAATTTCGTTTTAAAGGGAAAAATTCGCGTTTGATTTCCAGCAGAAACTTACCCCTTGTCTTTTCGAAGTTTTTAATCTCCATAGAAAATAATTTAGATCAAAAACGAAGGTAAGATTCCTGTTAAATGACCTCCACAACAGCTGTAATCCACGCAATGTAATCGACATTTAGCAGCCGCCATGTTTTCAGCAGTTTCATCTGACAACCATACCGTGGGCGCATCGCATAAACACAGGCTTTCCTTTCTCCATTGAATATTCAACGAAACGCTCTACAAATATTTGATAACGCTTTACAGTCAGAAGAAGTGGCGTCATGTTCAGTCTTCAAGCTAAGAGAGCTATCTATTTAACAAAAACTCCTTTTCGACTACAATGTAAGCTACACGATCGCCTTTTTTTTCATGGCAGTCTGACTCTTGCGACCGTTCACAAGTAAGATTATGTTTTGAGCGAAGAAATGTCTTTAAAAGCTTCGTGTTTCGCTGTGAAGCAACAATTTTACGGACACTTTTTGGCGACCAGAATTTTCCATCTGGCGACTGAACAAAAAATTTCAGTCGCCACTTGGTGCTCGCATAAAAAAGTTAATTTCGGACCCTGCTGTTTCGTTTTTGTGTAAATGCATAAATGAAAAAAAATTTAAAAAATGAAGAAATAAATGTAAAGAAGATTCTCGCAGTTATTAACGCAACTTATGCAGTTGCGAAAAGAAAGCCTGAAAAATGACCAGCTCCCAGTTGGCTTGTTAGCTCAATTGGTTAGAGTGCTGCACCGGTATCGCAGAGGTCAGGGTTCAAATCCCGGCAAGCCTGATTTTTTCAGGCTTTCTTTTCGCAACTGCATAAGTTGCGTTAATAACTGCGAGGATCTTCTTTACATTTATTTCTTCATTCCAAAGTTCAAATATATGAATTTCATATGTTCATAATTTCACCTTCGTCTTTCTCGGGTATATTACGAACCAATTTAATGACCAGCTCCCAGTTGGCTTGTTAGCTCAATTGGTTAGAGCGCTGCACCGGTATCGCAGAGGTCAGAGTTTGAATCCCAGCAAGCCTGATTTTTTCAGGCTTTCTTTTCACAACTGCATAAGTTGCGTTAATAACTGCGAGGATCTTCTTTACATTTATTTCTTCATTCCGCAGTTCAAATATATGAATTTCATATGTTCATAATTTCACCTTCATCTTTCCCGGGCATATTACGAACCAATATAATGACCAACTCCCAGTTGGCTTGTTAGCTCAATTGGTTAGAGCGCTGCACCGGTATCGCAGAGGTCAGGGTTCGAATCCCAGCAAGCCTGATTTTTTCAGGCTTTCTTTTTGCAACTGCATAAGTTACGTTAATAACTGCGAGGATCTTCTTTACATTTAATTTTGTATGAACTAACCATGTAAAGTCCCATCGGAACATGCTCCTGGTTCCCTAAGTCCTGATAGTCACGCATGAGGTAAAAGCAGTCGGGGGGGATGTTACTCCATTATCTGTCCTTAACAGGGACGTGTGGCCTAATAGGGTATGGTTTTCACACGGTTTTGTCTTAAATGTGGTAAGGGTAAACTCAGTTACCGCAAACAGCTCAACCACTCTATAAAGCTGTAAATAGATTTCTAATTATCAATGTATTAAGATAAGAAACAGTTTATCATCACACCATTCTAGTCTAAGACAGGGTACAATTTTGGGTTAAATGGTTCCTGAAATAATCTGTTCTGTCAAAATCAGCGATTTCTGTCTTAAATAGGGTCAGGGTTTGACCCGCCTCCCTACTCGAGCATCTGTTGAGCCCCCCCCCCCCCCCCACCCCAAGGAAAAGCGGTTGTTTCTTTCAAGGTGGTTTAACTTTTTGATGACCGTATTAACTTAAGAAATGAAGTTGTGCATGCACATGAAAGCTACAGGAAAAATTCTTTCGTCCGTAAGAAATTTCTATGTAAATGAAATTGTAGTAAAACTGTTTGAACAAGGCACTCTTAGGAAAATTCACTGCTACTAGGCAATAGGGGTGACCTTATTGTGTAGCTTAGGCCATTTTTTAGGTTTACAATGTGCTGTTTTTAGGAACTGTTTTCAGAAAATTGACCACCGGTAGGCCATAGGCTAGGCCATGGCCTACCCCATGGCCTACCCCATGGCCTAGGCCATGGCCTACCCCACGTTTTGTCGCTACCCCAGGGCTGCATTGCAATGTACTTGCTGGAATCCCAGCTGGCGAGGCTGAAAATTTTCCATGTTATCTTGTGGGGTGTTCCAAAAACATGGGGTCGGGGTGCGGGGTCAAAAACACCAAAAAAAAATAATAACAAGAGATGAAATAAAAAGAAAATAGCTTAATGCATACAAAAATACAATTTGAATTTACCAGTAAAATATATAAATAAAGAGAACATTGAATATTTGCATTTCACGCGAACCAATTTCACGCAGCAGAATAATATTGTGCACTACACATTCGATAACAGATCAACCAAAGGATATTATAGATGGGGGCAGTTGGAACTTTGAAACAAAATGGGATGTTGTGACTTTCAAAACGAACATTACAGCAAAGAGTTGAGCACTTGTTCTGTGTGTTCTGTACTCGCAGTTTTTCGAAATAACTCTCCCTGCGGTGTTGCAGAGAATGAACTGAAGCCAAAATTCAAGAATTCAAGATTGTATTGATGCTCAGATCAATGAGAAGATTGACGATGTGAAGATTGCAAATTTACGGGAACAATTCCGCAAGCAGTGCACGATTTTATTCTCGTGTGTGAAATTAACTCTATTGGCTCCGATTGTTTGAGGTACCATTCAGTTGCATATTTGTTAAAAATCCAAAAACACAAGCAATCTTTTTTCCCAGAGAAACTGAAGTGAACAATCGGCTGTGCACGTCTAGTCATAGACATGGCTGTTTAGTGATGGACCGATTTTCTTTTTGAAGGGGGCTGGGGGGGGGGGGGGGGTGGTTGACAAATACGAAAACAAAATTCCTGCACAGTGTCTGCAGCAGAAATAAAAATCGTGCATAGGTGCACAAGCAAAGAAATACATCGCAAGCTAGTGATATAAAATTCAGACAAAGCTTTTAACCGTGAAAACAAGTTCCTGCAGCAAAAAATTGCCCACCCCATCCCTCCTATCAAATACACAATGGTCCATCCCTTACAGGCACTGGCATCTCCTAGGCAATAAAACTGGTGCCTGATTTTATTTTCGTGTGTGAAATCAACATCCTGCGAACCGCTAATTCTGACTCGCTTGGATTGCTCGACATACGCTTCAGCTGTGTTTTGTTTTGGTCACAGAAGCGGTGAAAATGCATCAGAAATGAAATAAAATTTTTAAAAAAGAGAGTGAAAAAAAAGTGTCCCACAGAGACCTCACGATTTTTGCAAATGACAAAATTTCCCCTTTTTTATTTATTTATCCACTTATTTATTGGTTCACCTGACAGTCAAATCTTCAATTCTCGCTCTATTTTTATATTCTATTGTATTTTTTAATTGTGTTTTTGTATGTGTTTTGCTATTTTTATTTTGGGTGTTTTATTATTATTGTTATATTTTTATTTTTTCGGTTTGGGTTGACCCCGCACCCCGACCCCACATTTTCAGAACACCCTTATCTTGTGTACCAGGCCGGGGTGACCTGCCTCTTGTAATACCAGGCTGAATAGTAATCTCCGCTAACTGAGTCAGCCCGACTCGTGTAATCAGCCCCCAAATATTGAGTTGTTGAAGCAAACAACTATGATTGAAAAATTACTTTAATGCTGTACAAGTCCTGCACCATACCTTTGTTTGCGATTTAGAACTGCATCAGTCTAGACAACTGATGCACCCCATTAAAAGTTACAGGTGTTACCATAAGCAATCCCTGACACTTGATTTCCCAAAAATAAATGGTTAACTTGCACTTTTGTTTACTTATGTTTCATTCCTTGTTTGATTGTCTTCTTTTGTTACTGTCTTATCATCCCTTACTCAAATATTAAATCAGTAAGTTGAATTCGAGAGAACACATCACCTAGAATCAGGGTCCCTTGAGGGTTGTTATTTCAACAGGAAAAAAATGATTGTGGGTTACCTTGCCCCATTATCAAGTCACTCCCTGTAGAGTCACTCCCTTACAGCATTTGACATAAATAGCTTGTATGAACATTGGTGGCCCAAGCATGTAGAATGACATGCAACTGTTGTTGTGTTTTTTTATCAAAGATTACATGTACTCTTAAAGTACACTTTTAATAATGGACACTTGAAGTAGACCAAATAATGGCTCAAGCAAACCAACATTGCATTCCATATGTGGTATTTTACTCTTTTGTTAAGTTTTCAAAGTGAAAATATAATACTGTAAATGAGGTGTAAAGCCAGAAAGAATTTGATAATTAAATTATAACATTATAATTGTTGGTGCATGTGAATAATCATTTCCGGTAGCTATGTTTTAAATTGATGAATTATTGGGGAGCTTTGTTCATTGTTGTTTCAGATGTTTCATGATTACTGTATCAAATTTCTAGATGTAGGTGAGCTTACACCAAGCCAGACATGAGTACTGAACAGTTGAAACATGTCCATACATGTATGTTCACTAATTTCTTATTACTTGTTAACACAGTCATAGACCTTGGGGTAGAGAAACTTAGATAGTATAAAGTTGTATTCAAGGGATTTTAAATGATTTTTGTGGAGCCAGTAAATCTAATCATTAAATTATTCCCAGCCTTTCACTTCATTATTTTACAGTATTAAACTTCCATTTTGAACAACTGTTGTGAAAGAACGGTCGGGAGGAAAATAAAGGTGGGCATGTCACAATGTCATGGTTGTGGGTAGGATCAAAATCCTCACGCAAATTTGACTTACAAAATACAGTACAGTAAGCAAGGCAGCTAAGCGAATGAAGGACTTGGCTTAAAATAACCTTTTTATAGCTAGACACATATCTGATGCTAAGCCAATGGAAAATGGCATACCACAGCGTTACAGGAACCCTCAGTACATACAACGAGACATGAGTAGATGTATTTATTACTTTCAGCCATACAGAACAAACGTTTCAAGTGTTCCAGACAATGTTGAAACTGGACTTGAGAAATTTACCTTTGTACCAGTCTGTTCCATTGTGCTTGCGATATAACAAAGGCATAATACTGTTGTACATTCACGGCTCGTTGCATGGCACGAGTTGCACGCAGACAATAACAAACCCAAGGAGGCTCTGGTGCATCACCCTCCATTAACTGTGATTTATGGTTGACCTCTTTAAATCTTTATTAAAACATGGCCCCAAAACAGTTTCAAACATACATACATAATGTAGTTCAAACTATTACATGTATCAGTCATTGTGGGAAGCAATTTATTCTGTTGATTTTCTCTTCAGAGCAACCTTGAATGTATGTCTAGCGTATACATCAAGACAAGGGATATCCAGTGCAGTGAAATTAATGGCTGAAGGAGTTGAATTTGGGCTACTTAAATCCAAGTAAGAGTAATTTAGCCATTGTTGCCCATTATAGTTACATGTAACAATAATTTTATAATAGATTGTTAATTTTTCTTCTGTAAATTATTACTCTGTTCTTGGTATTGATCAATGATACCAATGGAACAATATTATTAAGTTAGTTTCGGTTTGTGCCTGTTACATGTACATGTGCTTTGCTTGCCAGAAAACTACATGTAAATTAATTGTTATGTTTTCCAAGGGGTTCAATATCATGTATGTTTGAGCACAATTTAAATCAGTTTTCTTGAGCACTAACAGTTCCATAATGGCCTGTCAAAAGCTTCATTACAAAACGTGTAATGTTTGATACCAAATATTCAAATAAGGACATGCTTTTGGTGACATGGATGCAACTGATGGTAATAAATTTGTAATGAGTGATCTGCTACAGCAGTGGAATCCACCTCAGGCAATATTAATTTTTAATAAATCCTCAGTGACATCAGTGAGTCTCTGTTAGAGAAATGTCTCTACACATCACAGTCTCCACACCCAGACATGTTAATAAGGACATCAGGAGAAGTGCGATTTAATTAGTGACTTCCTGTTATGCCAGGTAAGTTGTGGCTGCTGTCTTTGAGTTTCAAGGACTCAAATGATCAACAATGACAGTGGTATTTGCAGATTTCAGAACACAAACTTACTGCACACTTAAAGACTACAAATTAATTTGGATAAGATTAAGCCTACATAAGGCCTATTAAGACTACCAAAGGTGATTTAGATGCCTAATCTTGACCTATGCAGGCCTAATGTAGATTAAATCTAATCCTGATTGGGCCTCATCTGTTAAGTCCTGAAATTAGTGTTAGTCTGTGGTCTGCAAATGTCACACCTCTGTGTCCCCATAATTATTGTTTGTTCATAAAGCATAGCGCACTTGATTTTATGTCCTCCACCTCTCATCATAATCTTGGTTTCCGCATTCCATGTCATACCAACATAAACCTGCAGCTGCCATAGCTCTTCATATAGGTCTTCCTCATTCCTCTTCCTTTGCAGGTTCCAGGAGACTGGAACCCGTAAAGGTTCCTTGAAGCATAGGGGTTTGCACATTTAAAAGTGACGAGGCAGTGTAAAGGAAGCTTTAATCTGACATGCCCATGAAATACCAGTCTGGCACCCAACGGTTCGTTTCGGGGAATATCTGTTCGGAGGGCCTAAAATCACCTGAGATTTTCGGATTTAATTGCAGCGAAAGCTAGAGATTTCTTCGGCGAAACAGTGCGTTGGACTTCCGTAACAAGAGGACTTATCAGTTCCTATTGTTTTCGGAGGGACAGATACGTCGTTTAGAGTGCTAAATAAAGACAGCTAGCATTTTAGCAGAGCCATGAGTGGCTTGGAAATTCGGTGGACAGGACTCTCTTTCCTAGAATTTTCTGCGGCCTAAATTGTCAGCTAAAAAATCTGGACAGATCAATCTGTATTAGCCTACACAAATATGCCTTTTAAAAGCTCTGAAACAATCTAAGAAAGCAGAAAGTGATATTTCAAGTATTTTGCTAAAAATTTCTCGTTGGGTGCCCCTGACCAGTGGACCAAAACTAAAGCCAAAAGAATTCCCACAGTCCAGTACAAAACCTCTGCTGCCAAAATACCCATACAGTTTCTTTAGTTACTACCCTAAAAAGGGAGAGGGGGAGGAGTATCAAACCCCAACAACTAAATGGTTAATTTCAACTGCCCCCCCCCCCCTCCCCTGGCCAAATGACCTTTGCACTTTCCTGTCACTCTTAACCCATGATTAATGTGACGTGTGAGAGTAATTAAGCTTTTTCCCCCTTGCATGTCGAGTTTCTATATTCAGACTTTTGTGCCCACTTGTGTTTTGCTTCTCAGGGACTCAGCTGCATGTGTCACTGAGAGAAAATTAGAGAACTGAATGTAGCCTACTTCCAGATTGTGTTCCTCATTTATTAACAGAAGGGTGTGATTAAGAACTTATAGAGAGATAAGATTTTCTAGGATGGCTTGTTTCTGTTACGTTATTATCTCGTTTGATTCCACTGTAGTGCTCCTTATTCCAGTTTGTCATTTCTTAAAGTTTTATGGCCTGAGTTTTCCGTGTGGGATTTCTATGGTGCCATCATCTCATTCCAGTGGAATTATAAAAACTTCAAGGTAGGCTGTTCTGCTACACTTGCATGATTTAAACCAACAGCGTTACAAAAATACATCGTAATAAGGCGGCAAATATGGAACACTTATGATATCTTAACATCTGCCTAAGTTGTGGACATAGACATAGACATATGAAAGGTGTACTGCCGGTGGCTTCAGATATGATCTTTTAATAATAGAATGAAAAGAATTAGTGAGGGTAGTTTTCATCCTCAATCCTTGTCAAGGGATGACTGGCATGACTTGATGTACATGTATGGAGGGGTGTTTAATGCTGTTGACCTGATGCAAGCCGAAAAAGGCTGTTTTCGATCTGTACAGATGGACAACTTTTCTCAACATGAAAGAGAGTTGAGTCAATGCAAAAAAGGTGTCTCGTTACTGATTAGAGACCTCAAATTAATTTTGTTGTAGTGTGCTTGCTGTCTGCCTCAACTATACCATCGCCAATTTGCATACCCTGTATCAAGAGATTGAGAACATTATTTGTATTGTCGACCAGAATACCAAAAGGATAAAGTTTTCATGTACCTTTCATGTAGTTTTCATGTATAATTTACTCAAAGAAAATGGGAAAAATTCTTGAAACTAAAATCTTGTGAGGTAATTGTTAAATTTTTTTGTTGGTAACATGTGCTATATAGTCTCACATCAGTGTGGGCTTTAGTAATAGGCTTTTGTTAGTGTTGACCCTTGAGCAATTAGTAAATGCTTAATTAACCAATCAGAGTGCATGCATTTGTTGTTACATGTATGTTATAATGGTGTATAGGAGGTGAGGAAGAAGGCATTTGTATTTTGTTTCTTTTAACCCATGTTAATTTACTGTTTATCAACCTTTATAGGATGCTATTGATAGCAATTTAAGAAAGCAATCACAAGCTGAATTGGAGTGGGAACTACAGTGTGTTTTAGATGAAATGTCAGGAGAATCTGCTGCAATCACCAATGACAATGGCCGTGTGTTAAGCACAAGACCAACATTGGAACAGAATGGTGCAGCAACTTACCATATAGCCTATTCATATAGCAACTTACCATATAGCCTGTAAGGAACTCTTCAAAGACATTGACGCGCAGGGCAACCATAAACTCAGACACCTTCTGCCATCACGATCTCAGCAGAATTATAATCTGAGATCGACACGCGCCTTTGCTGCGCCTGTCTGCAAGACAAACAGGTTCAGAGACAGTTTCATAATTAGCCACTGCATGTAATATATTTTAAATTGTCGTCATATATTTTTATTGTAAATAATTTATTCACGTAATTCAGTCATTTGACTGCAAAGTGTATTTTATTAATAAACGGTCTATCTATCTATCTATCTATCTATTCAAATGGTTGTCATGCTCCTCATACAAACAGGTGGAATTTCAAAGAACTGCTGACAAGACCTCACATTCAACAAAGACTGAATGCTTATAAAGAATCAGAAGAGGCTAGAATAGACAAATTCCTTGCACATTTGGAAAACAAACAAATGCAATATTTAGAGCACATTTGCCCAAAATTCTTGTGAGAGGTATTTGGGCATTTTGCATTCGTTAGCAAGTGTTGGTCTGACTAGAGGTATTCTAAATGTTCAAAGTCTGCAAATTTGGTCAAAATAACAGTTTTTTCTTTGAAATTATCTTCTGATGACCTTAAATAAAGTAATTATAATAATTATTGGAATTTATATACCCGGGCAATCACAAAAAATACAACCAACAGGAAGTGCCCAAGACACACACAAAAAAAACATGCATACCCTATGTTGTGGTGGTTTTTGTTTCATGTCTGTTTGGTACAAAAACCCTTACTGGTTGGTTGTAGCATGTTGCAATGTCACAAACCGAAGGGAACATTTCACATTATTGTGACAGTCAATCAAAAACAGTTCTAAACTATTTATTTTATTTGTGTGCACTGTGCTGAATTGACAGGGTGACTTAAAATTGTCAAAGTGAAGAAAGTAAGGTGACAATGTGATTTTATGATTTCTAAAATTTAATGAAAGGACAGAATTGGACAAATCTGTAAAGAAATAGAAAAAATATGAAGGTGACAACCTCATCTCTTTGATCTATCTTGTTTACCAAAAAACAGTTTTTAGGTAATTCATTGGGTTTTTTGGAGGGGGTGGAGGGTATTGCTTACAAAAATGATAAATATTGGTGGGTTTCACTGGTGGGCAAAGTTAAAACAGAGCACAACAGAAACACCTGTTTAATTCATGTTATTTTATTCTGCAACTTGAATGCTAGGTTCCATGTCTCCCTCTTGTTTACAGTGTACGTTTAATCTGTTTATTAACTAGAAATACATTTTTACCTATTCAAGCTTTTGCCTTGCAAGACTTCCAGAATACCAATTTAACAAAAAAGTGAATATCTCGATTTCTAAACTATTTAATACAAGCTAAATGGCTCTGTGGCTTTCACTTGAATGGCCACAGACTTAAGGAGTTTATCCTCTGACTAAAAAGTTAGAACTACTTTGTACATCGTAATAAACAGTACCACAGGAAAGTACTTCTGTTAATAGAGCTTTCATTATAATGAAAGCTGGTTCTAAGAGTTAGAACCAGCTTGAACTAGACTTAGAGGAGTCTCTTTCTTTATGTGTAACACACGTGTCATTTTCCTCCCAGTAAGCGATAATTATTAGCACTTGCTTGTGTGTTCTTTTCTCTTAACTATCCCTGAGTGGAAAGAGAGACTTCTCAGAGTCTAACTTGAACACCATAAGGATGTTTACCATCTTAACTGTGTACTCCCATCCTTAGATTCTGGTTCAAGATTAAAAAAAATCACACTGCATTTACACAGTCAAACTGTTTTCATAGAGAATGAGTTTTCCTCTGGATGAATGAAAAATGAGAGAGCCACAATCACTGCCACATTTAGATGATACCTTGACTATATTAGTTCTCATTCAAAAACGAATCTTAATTAGAAACAAACTTTTTAGTTTTCTGTTGGTGTCCTTCACCTTGTAATAATTATTTGAAGATCTGTAGACGACTATTTTCTAACTCGGAAACAAAAATTTGACCATTTTTTAGTACAGAAACACCACCTGGTCTGTTCAGTTGTCCCACTTCTTTTCCATATTCCCCAAACTTGGTGACAAACTTTCCATCTAGAGTAAAAACCTGCACTTGATGATTACCAAAGGAACAAACAAGAAGATGTCCTGCTTTGTCCACTGCCAGTCCTGTTGGCTCATTTAACTCTCCATTTCCATCCCCATAACTCCCAAATTCATACAGAAAACTCCCATCACTATGATAAACCTTAATGAGATGGGCACGATGATCAGACACAAAAATTTTATCCTCATAGTGCAAACAGCTACCTGGCATGTGTAACGAGCCCCTTCCTATTGCCTTAAAAATATTCCCATCAGGAGAAATAAACTTGATGGACTTATTTTCCGCATCACAGACAATGAGATTTCCCTGTCCATTAAGTGATATTCCTCGTGGTGCCTTAAGGGATTCACCCTCGTGGATTGTTCTAACATATTCTCCACTGGGATTAAAAAGTAATATTTTGTTATTACCTTTGTTTGCCACGAGAACCCTACCTTCAATATCAATGCATATCCCAGTTGGCTTATGAAGCAGATTCTGTCCAAAGGCCCTTATAAGCTCCCCCTTTTCATTTAAAACTACAATGTGGTTATTGATTGTATCAGTTACAAACATTTCATTTAAGGCATTGACAGCCACTCCCCAGGGACTCAACAGTTTCTCGTTGTCAATAAACCCTACAGGCGTAAAGGATCGTTCTTTAATGTCAGTGGGTGGAAATTTTCTGATGGTCTCTCCATTCACTCGAACTGTTAAAATAAGTTGTCCAGTCTCCCTTGGAATAAAGGAAACTATGTATTTTACAATAACTGAGCGAATTCTCGCGCGCTGATTGGCTAATTTTTATCGTCAATAAGAGTACAGACGGATGAAACACGTAAAGCTGACGCAATCAGCAAAAGGTTTGTCAAACTTTTTAGTGCTGCGTTCTTGATGAGGCGAGAATTGTACCACAAATCTAGTAGTCGTCAATGAGGAAATCATCTAAATTTTATGGGTTAAAACTGAAGAAACCATTGCAACCTTAGAGCGAAAAGATGAGGATGTTTATTGTGGATTCAGACCTGAAAATCGGCGGTGAGCGGGAATTTGTGCTGTCGATGAAATTAAGCTGAACCGTGTTTTAACGGATTATTTTGTGAACAGTTTTCACTGGATTAAAGGTTAGTTGAGCAAATCGAATTTGTCCTTGTATTTTTGACCTATTCTTACTAAAGTTTTAATTTACGAGCCTGTGATTCCTCCGAATTACAGCGATGAAATTCAGATTCTGCGGCAATCGCATCTTCCATTGACTGTAGATAGCATTTCTTTCCTTCGTTTGAAAATCAGTTTGGGCTTTTTGTTATTGTAAAAAACAAATTGACGTCAGTTTTTTATGCGTCTGTCCTCTTATTGATGATAAATTTCGTCATAACATTGTCAAAGTTTGTTGTAGATCCACTCGCCTGCGGCTCGTGAATCTACAACACTTTGACAATGTTATGACGAAATTTATCATCAATAAGAGGACAGACGCATAAAAAACTGACGTCAATTTGTTAATTTGTCATCAAAACATGCCAAAACTATAATCCAAAGTTTTAGTTAAAAGACAACATTCTGTAATGCTTTTGAACACTATTTGATATAACAAACATTCATAACACGTTAGACATATATAAATATTCTGCAAGCAGTCAAGAAAAGCCCAGCTAATCAACAATCGAGTGGGAGATGTTAACAACACTTAGAGAACACTTAAATGATGCTACACAAAAGAATTTAAGCTTATCTGCACTATCAATATTTGGGGAATAGCCTGGATTTCTTAAGCAAGAACTGTTTGAAATATAATTTTAACAGCAACACTGTAATTAAAGCTTACTGAAAACAAAAAGGATGCTTTGTTGCCCTTTTACTTGGCCAACAAATAATATATGATTTTGCAGACGAGTGAACAAAGAGTACTTTTGTCGGCTGTTTACAACCGGAATGGAAATTAAATTATTTAAGCACTGGACTAACGATAAATAAGAAACATCACTCTATTAATGATCGATCGGAAAAGCTCTAAAAAGCTGTTCATTGAGCTAAACTAAGCGTATTTCACAACAAAAGTTATTACACGTACCTGACACGGTAGCCTGTTTGACTTGACAATTGACCAAAATTTCTGAGCAATGCAGCGAAAAATGAAGTGTTGTCCACTTTCCGAGAAACTATTAACAATTCTTAAGTGGAAGTACGCGACAGAAAGCTAGGAAAAACGAATTGCGGTCGTTTCGCCCGGAAGTCGATTCGCCCGACGGTGATTCGCCCGAAATGAAAGATGTTTCGCCCGAAATAATTCAAGGATTCGCATACAGAAATACAACTACTACACGTAATGAAATACACCAAATGTCAAATACCCACTTTTTTATTGATTACTACATTATATTTAGCATATTTACATTATTTTTAATCTGAAAGCGAACCTTAATTTAACCTTATATTTACAATTAACTATAAAACAATCTTACAACTTCCATCGAATCTTAAACCTATGTTCACAATTAGCTACGAAATAATGACGAACTAGTTATTATCTTGTTACGAACTAATTAGTCGCATCGAACCTTGATCCTATGTTAACAATTACCAGCTATAGAATAATCTAAATACTCGCATCGAACCTTAACCTTATGTCTACAATTACCAGCTATAAAACAATGTAGTTACTCGTATCGAACCTTAACCTCATATTTACAATTAACTACAAAACGATTGAAATAGTCGCATCGAGCAAACCTAATGCTAATCGACAACTTTCACTTAAGAGTCTATCAACAATTTCAATGTAAGAATCATCTATTTAATTTCCTCGAACCGGTCCATTAATGTAAGCACATGCCCTCAGAAGCTCAGTGGCTGTCTTAACGTTGTTGGCATCGTCCTCCCACAGAGCAAAAATCTTGGCTTGGAGGCGGCGATAAGCTTTTCGTTGAATTCGTTTTAGTTTCTTGTCTGAAACAAGTCGGATCTGCACTGCGACTAGTTTCGCCTCACGGTGGAGATGCTGGATAAGCACATAAAATGGGAGGTGGACTCGGCCTCCAGCGCGCCGGTTTAGGCCGTTGTGCCATCCCTCTAAGTCGTTGTTCGTACGGATGGCTTGTCCGTAGACGCTCCAGTCCTTGGGGGGAAAGGTAGTGCTGTACACCCATGTGGAACCGATGTAGGCTACGAGCTGCTCCAACGGCTCTGTGCTGGCCTGCACTCTCAATCTGGTAAATGCTGCCGGAATCTCTGCTGCTGGCAGGAAGGGTAGTGCCATTAATCTTCTTATGTAACGGTAGGTACCATCGTCGGAGACATATGGAGCTGCCAATCCCAGTTCCTGTACCTATAATTTAAATATATACGTAGATATTAGTTATCACCTAACTTACTCATTCCGCTTACTATAATACTAGCAAATGTCTGTTTGTCTGTCAACGTTTTCGTCATTTCTTTATGATTTCGTTTCGCTCCTCTTGCACTAATTATTGTGTTTTCTTTTGAGTTCTTAAGTTCAAATGAGGACAACTAACCTTTCTTCACACGGCCTGCGTCCAGTGGAAGACGCATCCCATGATTACAACGTCTGGCATGACCGCCTTCACTGCCGACAACATCGCTGCCTCGAAGTCAACCACGACGCGTTTCACGGATGGTTCGTCGGCACACAACTCAAGGATTTTTCTGAGGACCTAAAAATTAAAAAAAAGTAATACACAGAATTTTATTAATATTGCTCCCCAGGGATTGCTCCTTTCCAAGTTTAATGTTATTAGATTATGCGTTCAAGCCGTATACTCTTTAAAATTGTTTTCTCCTTTTTGGTTTAGCAAATTGTCCTTACGATTACTGCTTACCTTCTTATAGTCTTTTTTCTTTTTTCCCGACATCATCACAAACGCCAACGGAACTTGTTTCGCGTAGTCCCCTGTCCTCACGAATGCGTTGACACTGAGGAGCTGCGTGAACGGCTTTCTCACGAGCTTGAAGGTACCGTCAACATACCACGTCTTAGCCTTCGAGAGATGGTCAATCTGTTGTTTGGTTGCGAATATGAGATGCCGCCTATCCTTTACACATAGGTCTGCCTTGAGGAATTCGTCAGGGATGTTGTTTTCGTCCAGATTAAAATCCAAGTCTGCTGGCTCTTCTGGACGAAGTCTCTGACGTAGACGATTCGCCGCTCTGGCAAGGTGGACTGGCCTTGATAGCGCCGGGCACGGTGCTGCAGTCAGTTCATCAAGCAACACCTGTGTAAAAAGGAGCAAAGTTGTAAATTAGATCTTTGTCTTCATATCAAGGAAAATTTAATAATATCAAAGGGAAATTAATTGACATTTTATAGAACATTACCTCTTCAACAATTGCTGGTGCCGGCTTAAAGATGTCTTCCATAGCCTTTCGCTTCACTTGAGTCATAATGTGGGCTGCCTTCAAACCTCCGACCTGCGGTGGGCGGTTGTGGCTCTGGCGTCCAGGACCGAGATTTCCATCCGTCTCCTTTACGGTCGCGCGGCAGTAGTTCCCTTTGGGACGAAGGGTACATTGCCAGTAGGTCGTAGTCCTCCCCCTCTCTTTCACGTTATATGAGTAGCCTGCACTATCGACGAGTTTCCGTTTTTGTCTTTTTGTGCCTTCCAGGACGATCTCATAGGTAATAACGGCCACTTCTGCTTCTGCAATGGCGGGGTCAGGAGCAGGGTCTTCCAGTGATGACTCCTCCATCGGCTCTGGAAATTCAACTGGAGATCGATCTATAATGGTAACAAGTAAAACGAAAGAGTTATTGAATGTCACACGGTTAGTGGGAGAGACTGTTGTTTTAAGAAAGATTAATCAACTTAATTTTTTTCTTTGTAATTTTTGAACTAACGCTCCTATATCGACACATTTCGATATGAGTGGCAGGGGAATTTGTTCACTCACCATTTTCCTGTACATCCGAGCTTTGAGGACTAGTGAATTCAAATTGTGTTGGGACCTCGCTCACTACACTTCCGTTTGATGATGGCTGACTAGGTGATGGCTGACTGAGGATGTGAAAGTGACTGTCGGAAGGTGGTTGACTGTTTTGGAGAGAGGCGCTGTACTGGTTGAAAGATGCTGTTTCAGCAGTCAAGTCTGGAGGACGTAATATAAGAAATAGTTGTTAGGTGACTTAACATAACACAGCATAAGTAAACATGACATAACATAACATAACATACCAATATAGCATGACATAACATAACACAACATGACAAACATAACATAACAACATAACATGATATGACATAACATAACATAACAAAACATAACATATAAAATAACATAACATAACAACATAACATAACATGACATAAAACATATATAAAATAACAACAACATGTCATAACATAACATAACATAAAACATAACATACAAAATAACAACATAACAACATAACATGACATAACATAACATAAAACATAACATATAAAATAACATAACATAACAACATAACATAACATGACATAAAACATAACATAAAATAACAACAACATGACATAACATAACATAACATAAAACATAACATATAAAATAACAACATAGCAACATAACATGACATAACATAACATAAAACATAACATATAAAATAACATAACTTGACATAACATAACATGACAAACATAACACGACATGACATGACATGACAAGATAACATAAGATAACATAACATAACATATAACATAAAACATAACATATAAAATAACATAACATGACATAACATAACATGACAAACATAACACGACATGACATGACATGACAAGATAACATAAGATAACATAACATAACATAAAACATAACATAAAATGACATAACATTGTAAGAAAGCACGGATTCGAAAGCACAACTTACCATCTTCAATCCTGGTGCTTTCGAAGTCTGGAAGAACGTCATAGACGAAGCAGCCACGGCAACGCCACTCGATGTCACTCCCATTTTGCACTGCTTTGCGGTACTCTGGTCGGGTAATACCTGTTAAAACAGTTTTAGATTTAGTTAAAAATTTCAAAGGCAATTTTTTTTAAGGGAAGAAAGAAAACTGAAGTGTTTATGCGACTAAGGTGCGATGGATTCTATTCACGAAAAGAAACTAATGCTTATGAAAACGTCATTTCATAGACTAGTAACAGCGGGAATTTTAACTTACCAGTGTTGCAAATCCTGTGGTTCCACAAACCGCAGCCATCACACTGAATGGCTTCCTGCCGCGACGTGACCACTTGGTTACAGGTAATACAGTTTTCTGGCGAAGCCATGATTTTAGCAGTATTCTGAGGTTTTTTTCCTGAAGGTTTTTCGTATAGTTTGTGATGTTCTAATGAACGAATGACGAGAAGAAAAAATATTGGGCCTTTTATAGTTAGACCCCTACTTGTAAAGGATCGAAATTGGAGCCATTTGATTGGTTAATGCTAATTTTGTTTACTACGCTTTGTTAAAATAACAAACAATGGGCTATTCTGAAAAATAAGAACAAAGCTTCAACCTTTTGGCGCAACGGATTTTCAACCTTTTCCCTTACAGTTGGTGCTCTTCTTCAGACCCCTTTTTCTGTCTAGAATTCAAACCTAGCTATGCGAACCTCAGGAAAACTTTTAGTAACGTAACTTTCTTGGCGCGAAGAGAGTATGTCTGGGTCCAAGCCGGCAAAAAAAATCACACCTCCTTTACTTCTTGCCGCACGAGAGACGCTAATAAGCCTTATTGTTTTAAAATATCACAAGTGCACACAATGGACGGACTCTTCTTTTAAAAACATCACAAGTGCACACAAAGGATGGAGTCTCTCAGTAATCATTTTATTCTGCACTTAATTAATTAGCGTCTCGCGAAGATATGTAAAAAAAATTCTCGTGGATGATTTTGTTTCAGCTTGCCAACAACAGCAACACTTATTTACACAAGATCATATATAGTCATATCTTACATGTATATCACTGCAATATAGCAGAGGATATTTTCTTCACAGATGCCCACAAACTAATGTGTTTATCACTTCTTTGTCCACGTTCACTTCTAACAACCTCTCGACAAAATTCCTGGAAAATTACTAGGGTTTAAAGTCACTATGCCTTGTCCAGTTATCCAGTAGCATCATGGAATGAAATGATTGCCATTAGGCCATTTGCAGCTGATGCAGATCTCAACCTCCGCAAGGACAAGGTAAGCTTAGCCTTGAATTGAGTCACGCTCGAATATGATCTCTTATTTTCCGAAATTGCCTCATGAGGCTTAGATTAGCCTAGGGGAGTGGAATGACCTATTGGTTGTTTTCAGTTTGGGTAGAGGTATCAGGTGTTACAGCTTTTTTAAATTGAGATTAGGAGGAGGTCTTGCAATTGCGTCTGACGGAGTTTTTGAAATTAGGAAGAGCCTCGGATCTTATTAAGACTGGGAAAAAATTGGAACCTAATTTTAAGTGCAGTATAGGCAGTGTTGTACACCACTGAAACAACTTATTACATTTGTTTTGAGGACTTTTGTCGAGATGAGCCAATTAATTCACCTTCCAACACTCAAAGACACGTGTGAAGGTACGCGTGACAATTTCTCAGTTCGCGTGACAATTCTTTGGTTCGCGTGATGGGTTCGATGAAGGAAACCAATCATGAACGAGATCATTAATTTGCGTAAAACGTAAATACCCGTTTCTGAGAAATCACGAGACGTCAAAGAACTCGAATTTTGAAGGGTGAGGCGCCTAAAGCTGAAAAGTGGAATTTCAGTTTCGTTGGCCATACGTTGTTCCAACCCTGATGCACAATCTAAAAGAAGAAGTAACCTGCTCTGTGTGTATTCACTTGTACACAAATCTCAAACAACTGCCTTGCTTACATATTTTCTGTCTTGAATGTCTGAACAACTTGGCAGGGACGAACGCCCGCAATGGCAAGATTAAATGTCCCATTTGCCAGACTGAAGTCGCTGTCCCCGAGAGTGGCACCATGGAAACTCTACCTAGCTGTTTTTACGTGAAAAATCTCCTCGATATTTTGGCCAGCAAAGAGTGCAACACTTCAAAAGTGATTTGTGGAAGTTGTGACAAGAAAAACGAGGAAGCACGTTACTGTTTTCATTGTGGTGGTTTCTGGTGCGACACGTGTCTCAATGGACACAACATTCTGCGTAGTAACAAAGATCATCGCGTCCTTTCGCTCAAAGATGTTCAAGATAAAGATTTTCAGGATGTTTTGAGGCGGCCAGTATTTTGCCAGAGAGAGCTCCACGAGAGAGAAATTCTCTATTTTTACTGTAAAGTGTGTGAAGTTCCTGTATGTCAGACTTGTGCTATTGTTGAGCACAATAAACATGACTTGGAACATTTGGAAATTACCGCAAGAGCTTTGAAGAACAACATCTCTAGTAAACTTGACACTGCAATGGAGCCGTCAAAAACCATATCCAGTTGCGTCCGAGAATTAGAAGAAAAGTCCGGCCCGTCTACTGGAACACTGCTCGAAAATTAACAAGGAAAAGATTCAACAAACAGTGGAATCTCTTATCTTGATCCTACGACAAAAAGAGTAAGAATCAATAGCTGAAGTGGAAAATCAGACAAAGAAAGCCCAAGAACACCTTAGGAAACATGTAGATGAATTTCAGGATCAGTTGGACAAGAGGGAGCAATCCGTCTCACAGATTCGAAGTCTCGTCCAACGCAGCACAGGAGCAGATCTTGTAAGAACCAACGCAACAATAAATGAACTTTTTCAAGGACTCCAAAAAGTTAAACTAGAAGACATGGGATCAATTGTAGAATGGATAAGTCCTATCACCGTGTTTTGGGAAAACCAAGAAATGTTTCAAATTCTTCAAGAGTCAAGAATTGGACAATTTGATGAAAGTGCAACCAACAGAGGCAAGTCAGTGTTCAGTGGAAGGATTTCAAGAAGCTACAGCGGGGCTGGAAACAGAGATTGAAGTAATCACACGGAATTCTGAAAGAGAACAATGCTATTGTCCTGGAGATGTCATTGCTGTTGGCAATTATTTTATCACAAGGTACAAACGTTGCTGCCAAAACAAAAATTGTTGACAATAATAATGGTAGGTACGTTATTTCCTTTGTTCCAAGCCAGGCTAGACAACATACGCTTACACTTCAAGTAAATGGAGAAAGTATTAAAGAATTTTTACCGATTTGTATCAAGGAACGATCCTTTACTCCTGTCAGTTTCATTGGAGAAGGACTGGAGGGGGTTCTGACAATTCTAATTTAAAACACCCTTGGGGAGTGGCTGTGAATGACTCGAATGAAATCCTCGTAACTGATAAAAGGAATAACGCGTTGTAGTTTTAAATGACAATGGAGAGTTTATTAGGTCCTTTGGACAGAATCTTGTTAATCTGCCAACGGGTATATGCATAAACAAGGAAGGTAGGATTTTTGTAGCAAACAGAGGTAATAACAAAGTATTACTTTTTAGTCCCGACGGAGAATATGTGACGGAAGTTCACGAGGGTGGATTGCTCAGCGAACCCCGGGGAATATCAATAAATCGAGAAGGAAATCTTATAGTCTGCGACGCGGAAAACAAATGTGTTAAGTTTATTTCTCTTTTTCCTCGATGCATATGGAAAAATTTTAAGACCATCGGGAAGGGTTGGTTGCATATGCCAAATAACTCTGTGTTTTATAAAGGCCAAATTTTTGTCTCTGATCGTGATGCCCATCTCATTAAGATGTACAACAGCAATGGGCAATTTTTGTATGAATTTGGGAGCTCTGGGAGTGGGGACGGAGAGTTAAATCAACCAACTGGACTAGCGGTGGACAAAACAGGACATCTTCTGGTTTGTTCATTTGGCAATCACAGAGTGCAGGTTTTTACTCTGGATGGAAGGTTTGTGACAAAGTTTGGGGAAAAAGGTAAAGAGTTGGGACAAATGTCAGGTCCTCGTTCCGCCTCTGTACTGAATAGTGGCCACATTGTTATATGTGAGTTTGGCAATCACCGCTTACAAATTTTTGAATAGCTGAAGACAATGTCACTTTAAAAGTTAAGGCATCCTTTCATTACTTAGCTGTGATGTATCAGTAACGCAACACGTGACGAAGCAATGTCACTGACTGTTGAATATTTAAGTTTATGACTCCGTCAATTCCAAGTCCACTCATCCCCCCCCCCCGGGCATTTGTCGGGCATTTTCTAACTTTTCCTTCCTAAGATTGGCGCATTTGCTAAAACAGGTCGGCCCGGGGGTGGGGCATTGTCACAGCAACGTTATATTTCGGATTTTAAAAGTCGTACATAATACGTTGTTCATAATTAAATTTCCTGATTACCCCCAATATAAAAATAAAAAAAACTGAGTTGATAAACGTCATTTGGGTCGATCCTGCACTTTTCAAGTGAACCGGAACCTACCCCCACCCCCCACACCTACACGTTCCGTCGTTCCCAGGGTCCTCCTCTTCCCGCCACCTTTATAGAGCGAAGTCCACGTGCAAACGAAAAGATGGCGGAAAAAAGCTTCAACAGCCTTGTGAGACAAGATATCAAATTCATTTATAAAATGGGGTTAGAAGGCCTGCACGGCTACTACTTCACGTTTTCGTACGCTGCGCGTTACAGATCTCGGTCTTTCGACCAATTTTGCTTCTTGTATTTCTGTAGTGGGTTTAGTTTGGAGGATTTTTAAATAGTGACTGAGTTGAGCCGTTTCAGCTTATTAAAAGTTTGATCTCGAGGTATTTTAAGCACAATCACAGGGGGCCCAGACAATAGGTTTGTGTTTAACCGTTTGAAATAATTATAGTAAATGTATGGGATTTACCGTCAGTTTCATGCTTTCGCGACGTATCGCTAAATATATGTTAATGTATGAACCAATGTTAAATAAACGTTAAATTAACTCACTTGTCGTGTGCTGTCGTCCTTTCCTATAAATATCATTTCTGAGGGGAAAGGACGACAACACACTGCTGTAAAGGCAAACTTAACCTTTAATTGAATCAGGCTCGAATATGACATTTACCTTTTCCGAAAACACCTCACATGGCTTAGATGAGGAAGAGTTCTTGGGTATTAATTTTTGAGAATGGAAGAAAGTCTTAGGTCTTAGTGTTTGAGACTTTCATTGGTGATTTCACGAAGACCAAGGGCAGTTGTCATTTCCACAATCACATGTAATCTTGTAATAATAGATAAAGAAATTTCCTATCTACCAATAAGTGAAAACTAGTCTGTCAGTGAGTAAACCCGGACAGAGATTTATTGTATACGTTTATCTATTATGTATTAAACCAGGGACTGCATCAGTAATTTGACTTAGTTCAGGTGTCGAGTTTCAACCGTACTGGTGTTTAGCTTGTATAAATTGTATCGTTTGTTCTATAATCTAAAATGCAGTAATAAATTTATGCTTTTCGAGTGGTGCGTTATTGTTTTATTTCTAATTTAATTATTGTGGAACGGACAATTGTTTGCATTTTCAATAAAACTTAAAAATTCACAACAACAACAAATTGTGGTAGGCAGTTTGGCTGTCGCTGTGTTGGTAGAGTTGAACCCTTGTGTGTGCATTTAATATGCCTTGACATTCCGTGTCCTTCCTGCGAATCTCTTAACCACTTTTCATCAAAGCTCCTGTTGATAATTTTGACAAACGTTAATTCAGTAGAACCTAATTTTAAAGGAAGACATTTCCACTTTCAGTGTCAGTAAGGCCATTGTATCTCACAGTAAAAAGGAAAGCTTGTTGCAGTCAGAAGAACTTGCACTTGTATGAGTCTTTAACAAGCAAATTCTCCAGTGGTTCGCGTGACAATTGTCTTAAGTTCGCGTGCTGGGTTCCATAATATAGAGGAAACCAATCCAAAGCAGTATCATAAATTTGAGTAAATATGTATATGAATTCGTTTCACTTTCTAAGAAATCACGAGACTTCAAAGAACTCGTGTTGTCTAAAGAGGAATTTCGTTCGTCGTATTAAAAAGTCTCGAAGATAGATGCTCCGACCTTAATGCACAACCTGAAAGAAGAAGTAACCTGCTCGGTATGTATTCACTTGTACACAAATCCCAAACAACTGCCTTGCTTACATATTTTGTGTCTTGAACGTCTCAACGACTTCACAAGGACGAACGCCCGCCATGGCAAGATCAGACGTCCCATTTGCCAGACTGAAGTCGCTGTGCCTGACAATGGCACGATAGAAACTCTGCCTCGCTGTTTTTACGTGAAAAATCTGCTCGATGCTTTAGCCATCAAAGAGTGCAACACTTCAAAGGTGACTTGTGGAAACTGTGATGAGAAAAGCGAGGAAGCATCTTATTGTTTTCATTGCGGCAAATTTTGGTGCAAAGATTGTTTGAACGCACACAATATTTTGAAGGAAAACAAAGAACACCGCTTCCTTTCGCTCAAAGATTTTCAAGATGAGGACTTTGAAGATGTTCTGAAGCGTCCAGCGTTTTGCCAGAAGGAACTCCACGAGAAAGAGGTACTCAAGTTTTATTGTAAAGTTTGTGAAGTTCCCGTGTGTCAGACGTGTGTTATTGTTGAGCACAATAAACACGACGTGGAACATTTGGAAATAACTGCAAGAGCGGTGAAGAATAGCATCTCTGCTACACTTGACGCTGCAATGGAATCGTCGAATTAGAAAAAAAGTCCCGTCCACTGGATCATCGTTCAAAAATCAACAAGGAAAATATTCTACGAACAGTGGAATCTCTTATCTTGATCCTACGACAAAAAGAGCAAGAATCAATGACTGAAGTGGAAAATCAGACAAAGAAAGCCCAAGAATACCTCTGGAAACAAAAAGATGAATTTCAGAGTCAGTTGGACAAGAGGGAGCAATGTATCTCACAGATTCAAAGTCTCGTCGAACGCAGTACTGGAGCAGAGCTTGGTAGACCCAAGGCATCAATAGATGAACTTTTCCAAGGACTCAAAGACCCAAAAGGTATGGTATCAATTTTGGAAGGAAAAAGTCCTATCGCCCTGCTTTGGGAGAATCAAGAAATCTCTCAAATTCTTCAAGAATCAACAATTGGGCACTGATGAAACTGCAACAGAAGCAAGCCAATGTTCAGTGGAAGGATTTCAAGCCGTTACAGCAGGGCTGGAAACAGAGATTGAAGTGATAAAACGGAATTCTCAAGGAAAACAATGTTACTGTCCGGCGGATTACATTGATGTTGTCATCATTTCATCTGAAGGTACAAAAGTCAGTGCTGCCAAAATTAAAATTGTTGACAATGGTAATGGTAGGTACGTTATTTCCTTTATTCCAAGCGAGGCTGGACAGCATACACTAACCTTTCAAGTAAATGGAGAAAACAATAAAGAATTTTTACCGATTTGCATCAAGGAACGGTCCTTTACTCCTGTCAGTTTCATTGGAGAAGGACTGGGGGGGGGGTTTGACAATACTAATTTAAAACACCCTTGGGGAGGTGGCTGTGAATGACTCGAACGAAATCTTCGCAACTGATAAAAGAAATAATTAACCGTATTGCACTTTTAAATGATAAGGGGGAGTTCATTAGGTCCTTTGGACAGAATCTTGTTAATCTGCCAACGGGGATATGCATAAACAAGGAAGGTAGAATTTTCGTAGCAAACAAAGGTAATAACAAACTATTACTTTTTAGCCCCAACGGAGAATATTTTAAGGAAGTTCAGGGTGGCGGATCGCTTAATAAACCCCGGGGAAATGTAATAGATGGACGAGGAAATCTTATAGTCTGTACTGTGACACCGAAAATTACTGTGTTAAGTTTATTTCTCCTGATGGAACCATTTCAAAGATAATAGGTGAGGGTAAGTTATGGAAACCATTTTACTGTTTGTGTTATGAAGATAAAGTTTTTGTGCCAGATCGTCATGCTCATCTTGTTAAGGTTTTCAGTTATAGCGATGGGAGTTTTCTGTATGAATTTGGCGGCGGGGCTGTAGATGTAGAGTTAAATGAACCAGCTGGATTAACAGTTGACAAAGCAGGACATCTTGTGGTTTGTTCTGGAGGTAATCACAGCGTGCATGTCTTTACTCTAGGTGGAAAATTTATTACAACGTTTGGGGAATGTGGAAACAAGTTGGGGCAAATGAACCGTCCTTGTTCTGTTTCTGTACTGAATACTGGCTGCATTGTTATCTGCGAATTTGCAAATCACCGCTTAAAAATTTTTGAATAGCGGCAAAAAATGTCATTATAACGGTTAAGGAACAAGTCGACATCCTTTATTACTTAGCTGTGATGTATCATAAGTCGGTAAATTATGATCGTCCGGGTGAGTGTAGTCCTGAGCAGGACTGTTTGTGGTGACATTGACTGACGTTTCGACAACCTGAGCAGAAGTCATCATCAGAATCAAGTGAACTGTGAATCGTCAGTAGATGTTATAATTCTAACGACCAGAGACTTATAACATCTACTGACGATTCACAGTTCACTTGACTCTGATGATGACTTCCGCTCAGGTTGTCGAAACGTCAGTCAATGTCACCACAAACAGTCCTTCTCAGAACTACACTCACCCGGACGATCATAATTTACCGACTTATGACAAGAATCCTACAGTGTGATGTATCAATAATGCCACATGAACCAATGTTAGTGACTGGTAATATTCTAGTTTAAATAACAACTGTTAGACCTAATACCCTTCCGCTTCTTCAGTAACCTTTTATGTAATACTCGTAACGAGAAATTTTCATCTCGAATTTATGGAAGTTTACAGTTCAATTTCAGAACCATCAAACACTAGTTTGTGGAGACATTTAGCTACTGCCAAAGGCTTTGCGAGTGACCCAGCAAAATGGAGAACATTTCTATAAGCTTCAAATGCTTCTCCTAATCAGATGCGTTTGTAGATAGAAAATAAAATTAACTCTGAAACTTGTTAATGTTTATGTAGTGAAAGTTCAAATTGTGTGTGATAAAAAGGGGTTTAAAATGGCTCAGGCTTATCCAGTTATAAGCTGATGTCGACTTTAACCGCTGCAAAAGTAAGCTAAGCTTAGACTTGAACTGAATCAGGCTCGAATATGACCCTTACTATCAGTCCAAAAAAACCTTACGTGGCTTAGATGAGAAAAAGTTCTTACAGCTTGTTAGGTCTTAGTTTTTGAGATTGGGAGGAAGGCTTAGGTTTTAGTTTTTCAGACTGAGAGCAGGTCTTTGGTCTTAGTTTTTAAGATTCGGTGAGGTCTTATAGTTTTTCATCTTAGGTCTTATTTTGTAAGACTGGAAGGGGAGCTTAGGTCTTAGTTTCTGAGACATGCGTTGTCCATTTAATGAAGACTAAGGGTATTAATGATAAGTCCATAGTCAATCTTGTAATTGATTAAAAAAAAGTCCTATCTAGTCTGTCAGTGAGTAAGCCCTCGTTTTAATTTAAATTAATTACAATTGATCAGAGATCTACAGTGGAATCCCGATTTTTCGTACCCTTGATTTTTTAATCGAACCTCCCGGTGTTTTGAACCATGGCATGTTTCCCTTGGATTTCCTTCAGTCAGACTCTGTAATTTTACCCCCGATTTTTCGAACCCTCCATTTCTCGAAACTAATTCTTGCCTCCCACTAAGAAATTATAAGAAATTTACCTTCGATTTCTCGAACCTGCACGAAATTTTTAAAGTACTACTCAGTAGATTTTATTTGAATGGTCACACGTCTCAGACTTAAAAGGTAGAACCACCTTCTATTACACAGTAAACGGTATCACGAAAAGTAATGCTCAGTGACTTTCATTTGAATGGCCACTCAGTAGTTTTCCTGTGGGTGTTGATTGTTTTGTGGATAAGGTGGTTCTAACTTTGGAGTCCTGAGTAAAATACTAAGGTGTGATCATTCAAATGAATGCTAAAAACTGCACAAAAGTGCCATGGTATTCGATATGTCTGCTTTCCAGGTTGTTATAAAACAATACCTCGTAAATCAAGCGCCTTCGATTTTTCGAACTCCCGATTTTTCGAACCAATTTCCGTTTCCCTAGGCGGTTCGAAAAATTGGGATTCCACTGTATTATTATCCATTAATGTAAGCAGCGACATCATGCGTAGTTTGACTTAGTACAGGTGTCTGTTCATCTACATTAAACTTCTATTGCATGTAAATTGTGCCGTATTTTCTCGATTAAACGCCGGAGGCGTTTATTTAAAACTCGGCCTCGTAGACCCGGCGTTTACTCGAACCCGGCGTTTATTCGGGGCCCGGAGTTTATTTATTAAATGCATTTTTCAGTATTGGAAGTTTATTTCACCAAGAACCAAATTTGTATAGGTAATCATACGGTTTCGAGTTCAATTTGGAATTAATTTGCACGAGTGAGTTTTTCAAAAAGCTGAAATTGCACGAGCCGCTTCGGCGAGTGCAATTTCAGCTTTTTGAAAAACTCACAAGTGCAAATTAATTCCAAATTGAACTCGAAACCGTATGATTACTTATTAATAATATAAACATGAAAAAATTCGCGTGGAGGAAGTGCCGGAAGATCTTACTGCAGACAGGAAGTGAGCATTTGACGCGGATTTGACACTTTATTTACTGATTGGCTGATGAAGATCAGCTGATAATGCTACGAACTCAAAGCGGTTCGTTTAATAATCATAATGAGATGTGTAATTTGCACTGGTGTTACACTTTTTGCACTGGTGTTACACTTTTTGCACTGGTGTTACAACTGAACTGCACTGCTCTCAGCCAATCAGAATCGAGTAATTTTTTCATGTATATTATTACAACAAAAACATTTTAAAAATGTGAAACAACGTCATCAACTTTGTTTCATCTAAGTGAATCTGGTAAGTTAGTTTATCAAAAAAAGATCACCGACAGAGACATTGATTGAATTCTCCTCAACGTTATGTTTCTCCGTGCATGAAACACGGAGGAAGTGTATCGGTAACTGCTCGACAGCAAACTGCTGTGCAAGCAATTTAGAACAAGGTGGTGACAAGGTTCCTGCTCCATCAGTTCTGAGAAAGGCAAAATTATGGAACGATTCAATTGTCGTTTGTTTCATCTGTTTCAGTAAGAAGTCCTTTTGTAAAAAGTAGTTTGGTTTGAATATTAGCGTATAAATTCAAATATAATGGTAGAAAGAGATCTAGTAGGCAGTCAGGACACATAATCCTGATTTAATATACCCATCTCGAATAAACGCCGGGACCTCAAATAAACGCCGGGGGCGTTTATTTTAAACGCGGCCCAATAGACCCAGCGTTTATTCGGGGTCGGGCGTTTAATCGAGAAAATACGTTATTTTTTGCTCTGTACTCTAAACTACATTTGAATTTTAATAAATACATTTTAGATTTTTCCTTTTTGAGAATCTGGTTTTTGTTGTTTCTTCTTATTTAATTATTGTGCAATTTACAATATTTCCTATGTTCAGTTAACATTTACAAATTTACAACAATAAAACCACCATTGGCTCTCGAAACAATAGATAACAGATCGCAATAATGTTCCGAACCCTAAATAACAAAGGAAGTAGTAATAAGTGTAAAGAAGATCCTCGCAGTTAGTAACGCAACTTATGCAGTTGCGAAAAGAAAGCCTGAAAAATCAGGCTTGCCGGGATCCCGGCAAGCCTGATTTTTTCAGGCTTTCTTTTCGCAACTGCATAAGTTGCGTTAATAACTGCGAGGATCTTCTTTACACTTATTTCTTCATTCTGCAGTTCAAATATGCTAACAAAGAACAGCGCGTCCTTTCGCTTAAAGATTTTCAAGATCAGGACTTTGAAGATGTTCTGAAGCGTCCAGCGTTTTGCCAGAAGGAACTCCACGAGAAAGAGGTACTCAAGTTTTATTGTAAAGTTTGTGAGGTTCCCGTGTGTCAGACGTGTGTTATAGTTGACCATAATAAACACGTCGTGGAACATTTAGAAATAGCTGCAAGAACGCTCAAGAACGAGATAGCGTCCAAACTTAAAAATGTAAAGAAGTCGTCAGAGACATTTTCCGGCTGTATTCTAGAATTAGAGGAAACGTCCCAAGATTTTGAACATTGTTCGCAGGTCCTTCAAGAGCAAATACAAGAAACAGCCAAATCACTCGTCTTTGCCATACAACAGCAAGAACAAGAATTAAGAACCAAGGTAGAAATAGAGACAAAGGCATTACTGGAAAACAACATGACTGGCAAAGGAAAATATCGGGATCAAAGGAAAAAGAACGAAGAAATAATTAATCAAGCTGAGCGCCTTCTTGAACGTAGTACAGGAGCAGAACTTATGAGGAACAAAAGAGCAATAGATGAGCTTTTCCAAGGACTGCAAGAGCCAGATATGCCATCAACCAATTACTGGAAAGGTAGTGTGCCTGTGTTTGTGAAAAACGAAAAAATCTGTGAATGCCTTCAAGAACTAGGAATCGGTCACCTAGTTACCAACAAAAGCGCAACAGAAGCAACTCAATGCTCAGTGGAGGGATTTCAAGCCGCTACAGCAGGGCTGGAAACAGAGGTTGAAGTGATCACACGGAATTCCAAAGGTGAACAGTGTTATTGTCCTGAGGACTATGTTACCTTAGAGTTAATTTCAGTACATGAAGATCGAAACACCGCTATCGACATCACAATCATTGACAAGAATAATGGCAGCTACATAGTCTCCTTTATTCCAAGTCAAGCTGGACAACATTTACCAACCATTCAAGTTAATGGAGAAACCATCAGAGATTTTCCGCCAGTTGAAATTAAGGAACGATACTACAAGCCAGTGGGATTTATTGGCAATGGATATATGAACGGTAAGAAATTAGATTGGCCCTGGGCAGTCACTGTGAATAACTCAAATGAGATACTTGTAACGGATATGAGCAACAAACGCATTGTAGTTTTCAATGAAAAAGGGGAGTTTATCAGGTCCTTTGGACAAAACGTCCTTGATTATCCAACTGGATTGATTGCTAATAATACAGGTGATATTATTGTAGCTAATAGAAAAAGTAACAGTATATTACAATTTAGGGCAGAAGGGAACTTTGTTAGAACAGTTCACGATACCAACTCGCTTTACGAACCTAGCTACAGAGGAATAGCACTAGATTCACAGGGAAATCTTATCGTTTGTGATCCTGTAAATCGGTGTGTTAAGTCAATTTCTCCTCATGGAAGGATTTTGAACACAATAGGAAGGGGTTGGGTTATGCCAAACAATTGTTTGTTTTATAGAAACAAAATTTTTGTTTCTGATCGTGATGCCCATCTCATAAAAGTTTTCAGTAGTACAGGGAGATTTCTATACGAGTTTGGCAGATATGGCACTGGGGATGGAGAGTTAAATCAACCAACTGGACTAGCAGTAGACAAAACAGGGCATCTTATGGTTTGTTCATTAGGCAACCATCAAGTGAAGGTCTTTACTTTGGATGGAAAGTTTGTAGCAAAGTTTGGAGGGAAAGGTAAAGGGTTGGGACAAATGTCAGGTCCTTGTTCTGTTTCCGTACTAAAGAGTGGCCAAATAGTTGTTTGTGAGATTGAAAATAATCGTTTACAAATTTTTCAATAATTCAAGATATATGCAATTTGAACTTGTTCACCATAGATTTCTCGTTAAAACTGTGACTTCATTTATTTGCGATTGCTTACGCTGTGTAGCAGTAATGTAGGACTAAATGCCAGGCTGGTTATCTCAAAACTATACTTGCACAAAATTTTTATCTGTCAGAAATATATTATTAATTAAAGTAATATCGTAATGTATTACAGTCCCATGTGCCATACTGTTGGCATTGTGCGAAGTTTTTGATTAATTTTTGACATTTTTTGACATCCTTTGACAGCTTTTCAATGACTTCAATTTTGACTGATGAGTCAAATCCAAGAAGTTACAAAAGGATAAGTCGTGTGCACAAATGCAAAACTTGACAACTCCTTCCCTCACAGTTTTTCATCTTATAATTAGCCAGTTGAGATGAAAACCATGAAAAAGTTATCATTATGACAAAGATGTCAAAAGGCTTCAAAAACTAATTAAAAAGTTTGTGTAAGTGGCTACAGTACTGTTGTGCAGCACTGTAAGTGCCAGTGCAATATGAGCAAATCAGTTCAATAAAGAGTGACAAGATAAGATTAGCACGTTTGTGCACAAAGGTCTGAGTATGAGTACTGCATGATATTTGACCACACATGCAAGAAGCCCAAAATATTGTTTTTTTTTTATGGTGAGAAATGGTGGAAAAGATGGAATGTTTCAGCATATCTGTCAGTAGTTTATTCACTATAGATTTATTCTACAGGATTCCTTCAGCTGCAGACAGCTGATATTAGTGAATTTAAACCTATTTTAAGACTTCTTAAGTCCCAAATTTGAAAAATTTAAGACTTACTTTTGTGATCACTGAATGAAAATTAACGATTGCAAAGCACCCTGTACTAGTTTACAGAAACTGAATATGGAAATGGAATACATGTACCAGTATTTCAAAAAGTCTGGCTCATTTATTGAGCTATTTTGTAGACAAAATAGCCTCATAGTCGGCATGCAGCCTCAAGTTTCTGGGAAGGTTGGTTCTTTGGTTGGTTTTTGGGTGGACCATGTTCGGCATGCCCGATGACTGTCGAATTTTACCGAAAGGCTAGTTGTCGGGGCCGGAACAAACATGCGAATAAGAACGCACGGTAAATTCCGCTACTAAAGCGACACGAAGAAAGTGTCCGGATCACTGTTGCTTGACGTTCGATATTTATATATCAAATAGAAATTGCTGGCTTCCTTGTGGTAGACCTCCTTAGAAAACGAATCGTCAGCACAAACCTGGTTTACACGTGAGCGGAAGCGAGTTCTAGTAAATAATTCGTGGGTTATCTGATATTTATGATGTTTGGTCTCAGAAATATTTGTCAGCTTCGTTTGTTTTGATAGATGAGAATTGGAACAAATCCTTTGTACACATGCGCATAACTTACGTTTGGAGTTATATGGTTCAACCTTAGAGTGTGAGAAATAACGTGACTTCTGTGCAGGGATGTCCCGTAATAAATGATGGTAAATAGATGGCAAATAGTTTGAAGGTATAAAAAGGGCAGAATCGTGCATTTCGAACTTAAACGACTTATTGTTCGCACCTTTTGGTAGGTTTTAAAATTAATGGCCATGCCACTCGATCACTAGGTCCGTCAAAGGCACAAGGTCGACAAGGAAAAAGATTGCATGGGTGGCATAAACGTTGCTCGTACGTGCGACTAGCTAAGCGCAAAGTTAGAGGCGGCTTACCAGAGAAATGGGTTTCTGGTTAGGCTGCGTGGCGGTAGCGGGATTGTTTGTACAAAATTTTAGGCGGAAAGATCAGCACGACAATCCAATCAAATCAAAACAATTATCACCTCTAATACGAAGACAACAACGCAGTAGCTCCACGCAAGATTCGTTTCACAGTTTTATAGACAAAAATCGGTTATCATTTCTCACATTACAAAGAACGCATAAATTTACTCATTCCCCGCTTCCTTTTAAGTTTCTCCCTTTGTCACACAATTCTAGCTGCCACGAAAGCCAATAAAAAGTGCCGAAAACGAACTTATGACAGTCTTATGAAAGTCTCGTGACTCGCCACTGAACATTGTGTCATCACAGGCTTGTACGTGACAAAACACCACTTGTTTACACAAAACAGTAACCTGATCTCACGCTCAATCAACATAACACGTTCTTTACACGTGAAACGACCCGCACTAAGCATTTTCACATGACTGCCTGGCCGTGCGATAAAATCCACCCCCCCCCCCACCCCCTGGAGCTATTAAAGCAAAATTTGGCCTTGACTTTATCACATGTACTCCACGTGATAAAATTCACGTCGTTAACCACGCAGGCGAACCACGCCATTATTATTCTCGAATCCGCTCATTTAAAATTCCAACGATTCCTTCGCCCATTACCACCTCTCTACTTAACAAAACATCCCTTAATATTATTCTCACCCAATTTTGCATCTTAATTTCACATCAAAACAAAATTTATTCGCTGAACACAACCACTAATTTTTATGTGGCTTCAGCGAAGCTGAGACCATTACAGTGTGGCACCAATGTTTTTGCGGGAGTTTAATTTTGCGAATGGCGATTTTTTGTGTGTTTTGCGGGACTAATTTTTGCGATTGGGGAAACTGTTTATCCTTCCTTGGAATTAATTTTTGCCATTTTCCGGAAGCCGCCTTTTATTTGGAATTATAACATTCTCGTTTTTTGACTGATAAACAATCGAATGCAGGTGAACAACATGCAGACGTATAACACGTTAAATCAGTTAATCAATGGAGTACCTTCAGACGATCCTTTTCTTTAAAGCTTTTAACAGCTTAATACTTGTAATGTACCGACTGCAATTTCATCGTTTTATTTCAGAATGTTTTGCTTCTAATTTCGTTTTATTTTTGAATGAAACAGACGGTTTAAGTAAATGGGCACCAACATAATATTACATCACATGTAAAAGGCGATGCTCGTATATTGTATATAAATTTCGACAATGGAGTAAATTTGAGCGGGGATTATTTTTTTCGTGGGGAACTTTTTTTGCGGATCGTGAAAAAACCGCGAAAATCCCAAAATTTGAATCCGGAAAAAATTAATGCCACACGGTACATGTATGTCAGCACATGCAATGTTTCTGGCTTTTTTGACAGTTTGCTACGTGACTAGTCACGCAAGACTTACACAAGTCACACAATGGCATGATCTTTTCTAACAAGGCACGCTTATTACTCGATTTTAGCCGTGTGTTCCAAAATGTAAGTCCGTTTGAAATAATCTGGAAAATAAAACAGAGCTTATTTATATATTTGTCTCGATACGGGAGTTGCCACGTTCGTCAAGCATGATGTCACGCAAGAAGAAGACGTACGTGACTTTCAAGATCAGCTATTCTCTTCTGGTTCAAACATTACAGAATTAATTTTTGTGACACGTTTACGCTTCCTACTAGATCCAAAATATTTGTCCATAGCAAAATAATCTTTATAATAGAAAGCCACAAAATTAAATTTCAATCCATTGACCTTCCGAGAAACATCTGAGAATGAGCTTCAGAAAGGACTGTTTTGTACTATTTTGTTTGTCCCATATTCACACTGTTGTCAGATATTCTACTGATTTTATCTCACTTTCTTCTTGTTTTGTCGTAATTTGAAGCCACGCTTGTACGCATTAGCGTACCATCTATTGATCAATGACGTATACGAATTCGAAACCATTAACATAAACTCAAACATTGATCTTTGATTACCCTCAAATCTGTAAAAAGCCCTGGGAACGAGGTTGCACAATATCGGACACAGCTCCACTTATAAGGTTAACTCTGTCTAAAAACCAATACTTTTCGAATGCTCAACTCTACTCAAATAAACAACATCACAATAGTGTACCTTGGTGCATGCACGTTCATTCAATAACCATTTCCGTACCTCTCATTGACAGTTACAAAATAGCTCACGCACGCTATGCGTGCTTATGTTTGAACAGAGGTAGTTTGTGTGTGGGTGCAATTCATGCACTGGGTATTACCTTTTGTAATTTTAATACTGGTTGGGACCATAAATTAGAAAGATGTTTGTTCTCAAACCTTTAGCACAAACAGCAAGTAAGTAAGATATGAACAAAAAAACGTTGATAACTTCACATAATCTTAAGAGCGCCTGTCTGTAAAAATCAGACAAAATCAAAATTCCGCGGCAAGGGTGGAAAATTCGATTTCTTTTATATTTTAATGTTAGATAGGTTAGGGTATAACTAAAATCACTGGATACTTTTTTTGGCAAAATATCCTTTTATTTCAAAGAAAAATGCAAATAACGAACTTCCGTTAAAATCGCCATTTGAAGCAGTAAATTATGACATCAATTTGAGGCGTTCGCGTGCAAAAACAAATCCCTCTGTCGTCTTTTAAACACTCAGTTTTACTTTTGCAATCTCTCAAGAGCTTCAAAACTGATTTTGGTAGAAACTGCGTTGTTCTTTGTGTTTGAAATAATTTAATTTTGAAAGTATACATTTCTCATCAGGAAAAGTACTTCGTGAATTAAATTATTTTTCACCATGTGCTAAACCTTCAAATCGATTCAGCTTCTGGCTGTTGAATTAAGAAAAGATGTTCTCAGGATTGCTACAAAAATTTCTTTGGGCAAATGATTGAGAGCGACGCGAGAGCTTTTCAAAGTTCGTTAAAATGCAGGTTGTTTGACCCTTCTTGGCAACATTCCATTCGCGAGTCACGCACATATTCTAATGTGTTTCGACCCATATGAGATCGAAAACGTCAAACAGAAAAACAGTTCGAAATGCTCTTACCTCATTTGCTGTAGAGGACAGGTCCAGAGGCCATTTCCGAGTGATTCTCTTGCCGTTCGACGTATTTTGGTCCTGTTGATGCCATCCAATGAACACCGCCAACTGGGTCAGTGTATTGTAAACGGTCGAACAGCTCAACAACAACCTTTCTTCCAAAACGTTCGACATCTTTCTACAATGTGACATCTTACTCAACGGTTCAGTTGATTTAATACGAGTGCTGCTCAGTTTTCAGTGCACAAAAGCATTATCAGATTTGACTGCTAAATTAGGACCAAACGTGCTGAACGTGGATGGTACCGCGTGCGTATTTGGTTTGTCACGCAATGCGTATCAAAGGCATTTTAGGGGGTATTGGAAGGGCAAAACCTTTGAGATGAAGTAAAATAACATACAGTGTTAATTGCAGGGATTATTCGTGGTTTTAATGGCGTTGTGTGTCTTTCTTACTTATTACCAGTGTTGTTACAACCATTAAAAATTGTATTTGCTACCCTAGCCTAGTAGTCTGACACGCAATTCCAACCGTTGTACAAGCTTACAGACATGGTTACAGGTGAGTGGTGCAACAGAAGTGGCGCTATTATTAACTAGACCCAACTTTAATACGGGAAAACCTATAACTACAAGGGGCTCCCTTTTGTTAATTGACGAGCGGGTATTCTACCTACAACTGTATCATTGGTGTCAGTCTGCTGGTTCTCAGCTGGCACAGGACCGGTACAAGGCACAGTTATATCAGGAGTGAAAGTCAGCTCGCTGTTAAAGGGTTGGATGGAGTTTTGGACAGGAAGGGCTCTCTCTTCATAACAAATTGGTGCAATCGAAGTTTTTAACTGTGATCTCTTGTCAGCTGTTTGACTTAGTCTACATTAGTGTGTCCTGACTAATGAGTGGGGCTTCTAACAGCACGCCAGTGCTGTTTAAAGACTGTGAAATATGGCACGTAACCATGGTAACAAAAAATGGGGTTCTGTTCCTGAATTTCTCTTTACGAATCTTACTGAGACAGGTTCCCAGTGAGCGAGATCTCTCACAGCAGCCAGCATACTTATCATAATGGATATGAGGATATCATAACAGAAATACGTCAAGCATCTTGCCCTTAAACGTCTGTTACCTCTTTTACGTTCGACATACACCTTAATGAGGACGAAGAGAAGAGTGAGGCTTCCATCGATAACCTGGCTAATATTCAGATAGACCACAAGCGAATATAAAACTCACCTGATCCAACTTTTACAAGCGAACCAGTCCCGCATAAGATAATTTCAGATCCCTTTTTTCCCAGTCCTCTTTCACTTTTTGGCCACTCCCCTTTTCCTTACCGTGACCCGGCCCCTTGTGCTGCAGCTTCTGCTAGACACTATTCCACGTTTTGCACGATGGCTGGGACATATCGTCACTGTATTCAAACGTTCGTTGTAAAAACTGACTTGTAACTTGTGGTATCAGGCCCGCACCAAGGCTGAAATAAATGCTGCGAGCAAGTTGGCCTAGTCAAAGCCTTCCCCCCCCTCTTCAAAATACACACCCATGCACATAGATACTAACTCTGTTCACAATGCCACAGTTTGTGTCGATTTCGTCAAACACGACACCTTTTTGGGGACATCCCTCGTTGACAATTTGCCAAAAAGCTGCTTCCTGTTTGCTTTTTCGCTGACAAAGTTGTTGGCAACATCCACCAGATTTATAGCATCAGTTTTAAAAAAGTACCCTTAAAGTTACAAGGTTTGTTAAAATTGAAACATTTCGACAGCCAAGCTACGAATTTCGGACCTGTTTTACCTAACTCTCGTAAACGTTTACGTAACTTTTATCATTCGATTGGTGAGATAAAAATAGTTTTGTTCCTTAGACTTGTTTTAACATGTTTAAAACAACATGATGAGCTTAAAGCTTGCAGCAAATACACAGCAGTCGCTTAGCTATTAAAGGCATTAAGGTCCTTCACAGTAAAGCTATACTGCCAGGGTCAAGGTGATATGGGTGAAGAAAGACATTGGTAAGGAACCTGGGCGACTGAAATGTGCGGTGGGCTAGTAGATTTTTGAAGCCCACTTGCCCAGTGGCTAGTGACTCAACAGATGTCAAACCCTGTTAAAGGTTGTAAAATAATAAAAGGAACTTTTAGCATCAGCATTTAAGACTATTCGTTGCACATTAATTCGTTTTAATTATATATTTTTTGGCTCATTGTAATTGGCTCATTATATTTTTTTTTGGCTCATTGTAATGTTTTTTCAACTTCCAAAACTTATGGGGACTCGAGCCCACCCCTCCCCCTTCTACGGGCCTGGGTATTCTTGGTGCATGAAAGTAAGGGAACAATTGTTTCCAAGCTTTTGATTCGTCTGATGTTGTAACCACAAACTCCGACAACAAGAAAATGGAACCAACAACAACCGTCTTCTGTGTAACGAAGCAATTCATGTATGTAAATATGTATGATTTGTGAAAAAAAAAAGTCCGAGGTCCCCCTCTAAGCCAAAACAATAAGCACAAACTAGTTAGTCACATCGCAATTTCTCTGATAAAAACGATTTTAATGTTCTGGACTCGACGTTTTGAAGAGGTTTTTAACTTAAGCTAGTACATGTACCCTTTTTAGCTAATTTTCGTGTTCGAACATTGTTATTTGCATGCCTACAACTCACGCCAAGGGGTGACTACTTTTTCTGCATTCTGGCACGGGAGGTTGAGGTGCCTAAATGTAGCACTAATTTTGTTTCGTATTTTTGGTCCATTACTAGTTCCTCCCATTTCTCGAACCCTGAGCCGTTTAAAAAGAATCAGAGCAGATTTTGCCCCTCCCCTCCCCTCTATTAAAATGTCCATTCCGATGATTTGCATTGCGTGACGCGGCTCTAGATAGAACTCTGGCAACTAGCAGCGACATGTGGTGATAAAAACCTTTTTGAGTATTGCCAACTAAGCAACACTGACCAGATGCTGAACCGTTGAGTAAGATGTCACAGTGTAGAAAGATGTCGACCGTTTTGGAAGAAAGGTTGTTGTTGAGCTGTTCGACCGTTTACAATACACTGACCCAGTTGGCGGTGTTCATTGGATGGCATCAACAGGACCAAAATACGTCGAACGGCAAGAGAATCACTCGGAAATGGCCTCTGGACCTGTCCTCTAAAGCAAATGAGGTAAGAGCATTTCGAACTGTTTTTCTGTTTGACGTTTTCGATCTCATATGGGTCGAAACACATTAAAATATGTGCGTGACTCGCGAATGGAATGTTGCCAAGAAGGGTCAAACAACCTGCATTTTAACGAACTTTGAAAAGCTCTCGCGTCGCTCTCAATCATTTGCCCAAAGAAATTTTTGTAGCAATCCTGAGAACATCTTTTCTTAATTCAACAGCCAGAAGCTGAATCGATTTGAAGGTTTAGCACATGGTGAAAAATAATTTAATTCACGAAGTACTTTTCCTGATGAGAAATGTATACTTTCAAAATTAAATTATTTCAAACACAAAGAACAACGCAGTTTCTACCAAAATCAGTTTTGAAGCTCTTGAGAGATTGCAAAAGTAAAACTGAGTGTTTAAAAGACGACAGAGGGATTTGTTTTTGCACGCGAACGCCTCAAATTGATGTTATAATTCACTGCTTCAAATGGCGATTTTAACGGAAGTTCGTTATTTGCATTTTTCTTTGAAATAAAAGGATATTTTGCCAAAAAAAGTATCCAGTGATTTTAGTTATACCCTAACCTATCTAACATTAAAATATGAAAGAAATCGAATTTTCCACCCTTGCCGCGTTATGTTTGATTTTTACAGACAAGCGCTCTTAATTGCTTTTCAGTCATAACAAAAACTTTGGCAGCCTGTGGCTATTGTGGCTGCATGAACATGTTAAAAATGGATTTCTAGTTAGTAAATGGGTTTTATGCCCCTGTCAAGGAATCAAGCATTGTATCATTAACCTTATTTTCCATTTATAGAATAAAATGACATTAAACTTAAATGTATGTGTTTTATTTTAATAAACCTACAGTGTGTAATTATGGTCATTTGTCAAACCCCCCATTTGTCATTTATTCCCAAAATCGAAACAAAACACATTATTATAAATTTGATAAATGAATAAATTAAAATAACTGGAAACTAACATTATTTATAATTAACATTTAAGAAAGAACAATTTAAGAGATAAGATTCTCACCATATTTTAGCTGTCGTTTAAGCAAATATTAAGCTTCACAACGACGAAAACTTTCGGTTGGCAATTTTCTTTTTCAGTTATCATAGCAGAACCCAAAGTTAAGGTAGACGTCTAGTTGAAGAATTCTTATAAAAGTAAATCATCAATAAATAATGTTTTGTGATTCATGTGCTTTATTTTGTTTAAAAGTGAGTGGGTGCGAAAACTGATCTAACCTCAAGCTGATTTCAAAATCCGGAAAAGGTCAGTTTCCAACAGTTCAGTTGCGATGCCTAAAAAGCGACAGCACAAAAACCACAAAGGATATCAATCCCTTATAGCATAATTACTGAAACCTTTGCACCACTGAACTTATACATATCGTAAGGAAGTTCGCTTCATTCTCGCTGCTATTTCTGCTATTTTCATGCTGTACTGGCGGACAAATACTGATACACACGTCCTGGGAGTAAAATGAGTAATTGTTATTTTTTTCTCCATTTTTTAATATTTTCATCCGCGTGAAATTAATTTTTAACACCAAATGAAACAGCCTCCTGCTCATACGTTCCTGGGGCTGGTCACGCGTATGAAACAGGGTAGGCTCGGGATTTGAGGTATACGGTAGACAGTAGCCTTTCAAACTGGAAACTATGATAAGAAAAAGAGGAAGCGCCTTATTGTTTTCATTGCGGCAATTTTTGGTGCAAAGATTGTTTGAACGTACGGAATATTTTGCAAGAAAGAAAAAGAATGTCGCGTTCTTAGCCAGCTGGGTCAGATTTCTGCTGGACCTGGCATTGTGATTTCTTTCTTTCTTGTTTTTAAAATAGTTTATTTTCCCAAATTCGCCAAGTGGCCCTGTTTCCGTATAGAGGACTGTTTGTTATTTATGGCTTTTAAGGGGATAACCGTCACATATGCATGGCTAGCTAGGGTATATGGCTGAGCGATACTTCAGTAGCGACTTATAAAACGTAAGGTGCGATGAATCAAACTGTGTATTCACAAATAAGTGTTCGACAAGGCTGAGAGAATTTTAAACCAAAGACTCAGAACTGAAGGCTCGTAATCATCGGCAAAACCAAGAAAAAAACTGACTAAACTTAGCCCACAGTTTATGGCCATTGGAGTGTATCTCCTTTGCGGTTGGCTTCCTTGTGTGACTTCTCAAGTGTCGAATTCATCTGACATCCAAACTCATGACAAATCCCAACCGCAAACGAGACACCATTGTAACATATCTCACAGAGATTTCAAAGAAAACACTTGACATAATGTTGGGCTGTGTTCCGAAAGCGCGGTGTGCCGGTAGAGACCAGGACACGTACCATGAACATTATTGGGTCATTTATCCTAATATATTAAAGAGTTATATACAGAGAATCTTAAATGACCTCACGCTATGAAATTGGGATGTAACACGACATAAAGACCTAAAAAACAGCATGAGATATTGTTACCATTACTTTATTTCACGATTACTCGTGTGTTTATTTATATTTGTTTGGGCTTATATATTTTTTATTTGTGCTAAATATGGCTGACAGCCGCGCGCGTGATTTGAATATTGCAATGAACTAAACTACAATATTTTGATGTCCATTCAAAAAGCTTGATACGACCTCCTTTTTCACTCTTTTTTTTCATAAGAACCTCTAATTTTTGAGCTGAGATTTAAATTTCTCAATTTTTTGAGAATTTGGGACTACATTATCCTGAGCACTGTGACGTAGTATCAGGTTATTCAATCACGGAAATTACAAACAAAAGTTTAACTATACTTAGCTGCGTGTGTTATCTAGAGAATTATATTGGACCCACTGACAGACTAATTTGAACCCACGGACAATGATTGTAACGGTTTTGTAAAATGCTCTTTCTGTAGTACCCGTAACTTGAGGAAAAGCTTGATCAAGCCCTTTAATTTCTACTAAGCATTCGTTAACATGGTTGGCGATGAGACAATAAAAAACGAAAGCAAATTTAATTTTCTATCCTGCTTCAGCAAGTACAAGCCGAACATTGCGCTGGCTTATAGATAACAAAAAAGCTTCGCACTTCAGAAAACTCTAGCTAACAGGGCAAATTAACTGCTTCTTTTTTAAGTAAGTGTACTGACAAACGATGCAGTTGAATCCTCTTAGCACCACAACTGAAATTCGTTACTAATTGTTCAGTTTCCATCGCCCTGCTGTCATGCATTGGCTTTGGTCAGTAGTAACGGAGTTCAATGCTGTGTAATCCGAGGACCATTGTTTGTCCACACCTATTCAAACATTTGTAAACGACAGTTCTCAAACTCGCAAACAACAATGCGACCATTTGTTAAAACCGTAACCGAAGTGGGCACTATGAATTGCCCTAAACCTCTCCCACATAATCCCCCAAACATTGTGACAAACTTTCCGTCTAAAGTATATACAAGTATTCTGTGCGGGTTATCAAATGAATACCCTGAACAAACTAGAAGGTGCCTTTCTTTGTCCACCGCTAGTCCAGTTGGTTCATTTAGTTCTACATCCACGGTCCGGCATGCCTGCCGAACTCATACAGAAATCTCCCATCGCTGAAATTGTAAACCTTAATAAGATGGGCATCATAATCTGACACAAAGACTTTATCTTCATAACACAAACATCCAACTGGCTTACGTAGCCCACCCTTCCCTATTGTTTTTAAAATGCTTCCGTTGGGAGACATTAACTGAACACACTGATTTCCCACGTCACAGACAAAGAGATTTCCTTGTGCGTTAAGTGATATTTGTCGAAGTTCCTGAAATAATTCACCATTGTAAACTGCCGTGATATATTCTCCCTTGGCATTGAAAAGTAATATTTTGTTGTTACCTCTGTTTGCCACATAAACCCTACCTTCATTATCGATACAGATCCCGGTTGGTTTATATAGCAAATTCTGTCCAAAGGACCTGATAAATTCCCCTTTTTCATTGAAAACTACAATTCTATTATTGTCCATATCACTTACAAAGATCTCATTAGAGTCGTTTGAGGCCACTCCCCAGGGGTGGCTCAAATTGTTCGGCGAAGCCGGAGTCACAGCACTTTTGCTGAGAGGTGAAATCTCTGTAAGAGTTTCACTGTTCTTAATGCTTCCTTTTAATCTCAAAGGCACAAATGATCGTTCTTTGATTTCAATCGGTGGAAATTCTCTAATGCTTTCTCCATTTACTTGAACGGTTAGTAAATGTTGTCCAGCTTCACTTGGAATAAAGGAAACTTTGTAGCTGCCATTATTCTTGTTAATTATTTTCATTTCAACAGCAGTGTTTTGATCTTGGATTGAAATTAATTCTACAGTTATATAATCTCCTGGGAAGTAGCATTGTTTTCCTTCAGAATTCCGTGTGATCACATAGACATAAACATAGACACAGTCTTCCAGTCATTGGTTGATGGCATACCTGGATCGTGTGGCTCTTCCGGGAGTCCTCTGAAAAGTTCATCTATGAATGTTTTGTTCCTTTCATGATCAAGCTCTTATCCGGTGCGGCACTGAAGGAGATACAATGTACTCGATATGTGAGATGGATTGCTCGCCCTTGATCAACTGATCCTGAAATTGACCTTTTTGTTTCCTGAGCTGTTCTAAGGCTTTTTTTGTCTCATTTTCCTCTTCAGCTAATAACTCTTGTTCTTTTTGCTGCAGGGTCATGATCAGTGATTTAGTGGTTTGTTGTATCTGTTGCTTGATAGTTTTCGAACGATATTCAAGTAGACGTGAGGTTTCCTCCAGTCGTTGAATGTAACCGGAAATAGTCTTGGACGATTTCTTTGCAGCGTCAAGCCTTGAAGCGATATTACTCTTCAGCGCAGTTCCAATGATTCTCTCTTTACTAAGAACATCTTCAAAGTCCTTATCTTTAAAATCTCTGACAGCAAGAACGCGGTGCTCTTTGTTTTCCTTCAAAATGTTGTGTGCGTTCAAACAACCTTGGCACCAAAATTTGCAGCAATGAAAACAATACGACACTTCCTCGTGTTTCTCATCAACAATTTCCACAAGTCACTTTTGAAGTATTGCATTCTTTGACGGCCAAAATATCGAGCGGATTTTCCACGTACAAACAGCTAGGCTGAGTTTCGATCGCGCTATTCTCAGGCACAGCGACTCCCAGCGACTTCAGTCCGGCAAATTCAACATTTGATCTTGCCATGGCGGGCGTTCGTCCTTGCCACGTTGTTTAGGCAAGGCAAAGTATATATCAGCGCCGATATGTAGGCGTAAGCAAGGCAATTGCTAGGGATTTGTTTACGGGAGAACACAGACCGTGTAAGTTATTTCATTCTTTAGGTTATGAATCCGCGCCAAATGACGAGTTCGCTGCAAACGGACAAACATATAAAATAGCTAATTTATGCTATCGTTTGCTATCGTTCACGTGAACCAAAGTTTTGTCACGCGAACCATGCAGTTTGTTCTGAGGAGGAGTGCTCGCCAGGAGGGAGGGCATGATTTCAGGTTACTGGGACAGAGACATGGAGGCCCCCAGGGTCTGCCAACCATACCCCAAATCGCGAGAAAGGGACTTTGAAAAAGTCTAGTCGTAGAAAAATGATTCCATGCAAACTTGCAAAAACAAAATTAATTAAAATTTAAAGAGCGTTTGCTGTCATACCCTGGGCATATTAATTCACAAGATGAACTCGACCCTTGAACAAACGGAACAATACTACGGTGCCTGGTTCGCGCGACAATTACTCGATCGATTCCCGTGACAACTGCATGGATCGCGTGGCGATAATTTGGTTTGAAGGACAATTTTTCAGATTCGCAGTATCAAGTATCACAACTACAATCACGACACTGTGATAGCCTAGGAAGCGAGCGTTTTCTGGATTTTTCCGCCCGTTGGAAACGCTTGCCAACAACAGCAACATTTACTTATACAAGATCATGTATAGTCAGTCATATTATATACCTCTGCAATAAAGGATATTTGCTTCACAGATGCCCACAAACTAATGCGTATATCACTTCTTTGTCCACGTTCATTTCTAACAACCTCTTGACAAAATTCCGAGAAAATTACTGGGGTTTATAATAACTATGCTTTGTCCAGTTATCCAGTAGCATCATGGAATGAAATGATTTCCATTAGTCGGGCCATTAGCAGCTGATGCAGATCTCAAACTCCGCAAGGACAAGCTAAGCTTAGCCTTGAATTGAGTCATCCCCGAATATGATCTCTTGCTCTTCCGAAATTACCTCACGAGGCTTAGATTAGCCGGGGGGAGTCACCAATTGGTTTTTCAGTTTGGGTAGGGGTATCAGGTGTTACAGTTTTTTGAAATTGGGGAAGTGTCTTGTGGGTTTTTGAGATTAGGAGGAGGTCTTAGGTCTTTGTTTTTGAGATAAGGAGGAGGTGTTGCGTCTGACGGGATTAGTTTTTGAGATTAGGGCCTCAGATCTTAGTTTTTAAGACTGTAAAAAAATTGGAACTTAATTTTAAGTGAAGTATAGGCAGTGTTGTGCACCACTTAAACAACTTATTACATTTGTTTTAAGGACTTTTGTCGAGATGAGCCAATTAATTCACCTTCCAACACTCGAAGGTATCCACCTTTGTGTGAAGGTACGCGTGACAATTTCTCAGTTCGCGTGACAATTCTTTGGCTCGCGTGATGGGTTCGCTAAAGGAAACCAATCAAGAACGAGATCATTAATTTGCGTAAAACGTAAATACCCGTTTCTGAGAAATCACGAGACGTCAAAGAACTCGAATTTTCCAGGGTGAGGTGCCGAAAGCTGAAAAGTGGAATTTCAGTTTCGTTGGCCATAAGTTTTCGTGATGGATGTTCCAACCTTGATGCACAACCTAAAAGAAGAAGTAACCTGCTCTGTGTGTATTCACTTGTACACAAATCCCAAACAACTGCCTTGCTTACATATTTTCTGTCTTGAATGTCTGAATGACTTGGCAAGGACGAGCGCCCGCCATGGCCAGATTAAATGTCCGATTTGCCAGACTGAAGTCGCTGTCCCCGAGAGTGGCACGATGGAGACTCTACCGAGCTGTTTTTACGTGAAAAATCTGCTCGATACTTTGGCAATCAAAGAGTGCAAGACTTCAAAGGTGACTTGTGGGAACTGTGATAAGAAAAGCGAGGAAGCGTCTTATTGTTTTCATTGCGGCAAATTTTGGTGCAAAGATTGTTTGAACGCACACAATATTTTGAAGGAAAACAAGGAACACCGTGTCCTTTCGCTCAAAGATTTTCAAGATGAGGACTTTCAAGATGTTCTGAAGCGGCCAGTATTTTGCCAAAAAGAACTCCACGAGAAAGAGGTACTCAAGTTTTATTGTAAAGTTTGTGAAGTTCCCTTGTGTCAGACGTGTGTTATTGTTGACCATAACAAACACGATGTGGAACATTTGGAAATAACTGCAAGAGCGGTGAAGAACAGCATCTCTGCTAAACTTGACGATGCAATGGAATTGTCGAGAACCATATCTAGTAACATTCGAGAATTAGAAGAAAAGTCCCGTCTACTGGAACACTGCTCAAAAATTAACAAGGAAAAGATTCAACAAACAGTGGAAACTCTCATCTTGATCCTGCGGCAAAAAGAGCAAGAATCAATAGCTGAAGTGGAAAATCAGACAAAGAAAGCTCAAGAACACCTGAGAAAACAAAAAGATGAATTTCAGGGTGAGTTGGACAAGAGGGAGCAATGTATCTCACAGATTCAAAGTCTCGTCGAACGCAGTACTGGGGCAGAACTTGTTAGAGCCAAGGCATCAACAGATGAACTTTTCCAAGGACTCGAAGACCTAAAAGGTATGGTATCAATTTTGGAATGGAAAAGTCCTATCGCCCTGTTTTGGGAGAATCAAGAAATCTCTCAAATTCTTCAAGAATCAACAATTGGACACTTTGATGAAAGTGCAACAGAAGCAAGGCAGTGTTCTGTGGAAGGATTTCAAGCCGCTACAGCAGGGCTGGAAACAGAGATTGAAGTGATCACACGGAATTCTAAAGGAAAACAATGTTACTGTCCGGGAGATTACATTGAAGTTGTCATCATTTCATCTGAAGGTACAAAAGTCAGTACTGCCGAAATAAAAATTGTTGACAATAGTGATGGTAGGTACGTTATTTCCTTTATTCCAAGCCAGGCTGGACAACATACACTAACCATTCAAGTAAATGGAGAAAACATTAAAGAATTTTTATCAATTTTTGTCAAAGAACGATCCTTTACACCTTTAAGTTTCATTGGAGAAGGATGTTTTGACAATACTAGTTTAAACCAGCCTTGGGGAGTGGCTGTGAATGACTCGAACGAAATCTTCGTAACTGATAAAAGAAATAACCGTATTGTAGTTTTAAATGATAAGGGGGAGTTCATTAAGTCCTTTGGAGAGAATCTTGTTAATCTGCCATCGGGTATATGCATAAGCAAGGAAGGTAGGGTTTTTGTAGCAAACAGAGGTAATAACAAAATATTACTTTTTAGTGGTACGGGAGAATATTTAAAGGAAGTTCACGGTGGCGGATCGCTTTATGAACCCCGGGGAATATCAATAGATGGGCGAGGAAATCTTACAGTCTGTGACACGGAAAATAACTGTGTTAAGTTTATTTCTCCTGATGGAACCATTTCAAAGACAATAGGCAAGGGCGAGTTATACAAACCATTCGACTGTTTGTGTTACGAAGATAAAGTTTTCGTGTCAGATCGTCATGCCCATCTTGTCAAGGTTTTCAGTTGTAGCGATGGGAGTTTTCTGTATGAGTTTGGCAGCGGGGCTGTAGATTTAGAGTTAAATGAACCAGCTGGATTAACAATTGACAAAGCAGGACATCTTCTGGTTTGTTCTGGAGGTAATCACAGCGTGCATGTCTTTACTCTAGGTGGAAAATTTATTACAAAGTTTGGGGAATGTGGAAACAAGTTGGGGCAAATGAACCGTCCTTGTTCTGTTTCTGTACTGAATACTGGCTGCATTGTTGTCTGCGAATTTGCAAATCACCGCTTACAAATTTTTGAATAGCTGAAGGAAATGTCATTATAACGGTTAAGGAACAAAGTCGACATCCTTTATTACTAAGCTGTGATGTATCAGTAATGCCACATGAACCAATGTTAGTGACTGATGATATTCTAGTTTAAATAATTAACAATTATTCTACGAGGGCGCGCTGGATATCGAATGATAGATAACCAACGAGGCGCGTAGCGCCGAGTTGGATATAATCATTTGATATCCAGCAAGCCCGAGTAGAATAATTGTTTTATTAAAAACTTAACCACTATTTAGAAAAAAAAATCAGAAAGAACGGGAAAAATGAGACAAGAAATTTAAGCGGAACAAGAATCGATCACATGACTGAACGAAAAAGGCGCCAAAACCTTGCGAAGTGTTGCAGCGTTTCATTGCAAAGCTGAATGAATCAATGAAAACTGCTCGAAAGTGAGCAAAGTAGCACACGTTTTGGAAAAAAATCTTCTAATTATTGGCTCTGAAATATGGTACATGTTTGATTTTTCCTGAACATTGTTGTAATCATCGTTCAAAGCGGATTGAAGCTGTACAATTTCACCATATAGCTGCTGGAGTTGAAACTGAACAAGTTTGTAATCTGTTCGCACAACGGAGCCATCAGGTGCGTGTTTGATCGAACTGAAGACAGAACAAATTTGAACAGTTGAACTTGAAGAGGTATTTTCTATGCAGCTCAGAAGCAAGATTACTGTAGCGAGGAACATTAGAATTCACCGTCATAGTTTGAACGCAAAGCGCAAAATGCAGTTGTTTTCGGTTTAGAGGTTGCGGACGGAATGGTAAAAACAACATTCAAACAACTGGAAAAGCGATTCAACTCCGTTTACATGGCATCCAATTTCTATTTGAGCATTTGGACCTGTTGGAACACAGAGCTACAACAAGTGCAGGTAAACCAGTGTCCTGATTTTGCATGTTAAAGCCGAAAAACAATCTCGCCCTTCCTTCCTTCTTGGTAGTTTGCAGCTGTATATTTTTTTAGCACTTGTTTAGCCTGCTTCATGATTTTCGCATCGACTCGCCATGAATGTGTGATAGTTTTTATTAAATGCTCCAGGCCCATTTCATTGTGTTTTATTTTATGTCTTGTCTTGATATTTTGAAGTGGAAATCCTTTCTGATAATACCTACCGTTTGTTCAATGTCAATGATCGACGTGACGATCGATGAAAGAAATTAATTGTAAACACAACGCTTAATGCTTAAATTTCTATTTCTGCACAGTTTCTTCAAACAATTTTGACTTGTGTTAGACAACGCTGTTGGTGATGCTTGTTGGTGACGTTGTTGGAATTTCTGCTTAATTTAAATTTGCTGGCAAGTGATTTTTCTCGTCCATTTTTCTCGCCGGGTTGCTCGCGAGGAAAAAACTTTCAGCTCACTTTGTTGTTGACTGTTCATTGACCATATTTGGTCGCAGCAGGTATATGAGCTGATAGCCTAGCTCCGTTGAGCCAATCAAAATGCTAGAAATCCAATATACCTAGTCCAGTTTTTAATAACAACTGTTAGACCCAATACCCTCCCGCTTCTTCGGTAACCTTTCACGTAACAGTCGTAACGAGAAATTTTCGTCCCTAGTCAAGATGGAAGTTTACAGTTAAATTTCCGAACCATCAAACACGAGTTTGTGAAGACATTTTAGCAACTGCCAAGGATTTGCGAGCGACCCGGCAAAATGGAGAACATTTCTAGAGGCTTCAAATGCTTCTCCTAATCATATGGGTATGTGGATAGAAAATAAAATAAGCTGAAACTTGCTTATGTTTATGTAATGAAATTCAAATAGTATGTGATAAAAAGGGGCTTAAATGGCTCGGGCTAATCCAGTTATCAGCTGATGCCGACTTTTACCGCTGCAAAAGTAAGCTAAGCTTAGACTTGAATTGAATCAGGCTCGAAAGAAAATCTCACATGGCTTAGTAGATGAGAAAAAGTTCTTAGGTCTTAGTTTTTGAGATTGGGTAAGGACTTATAGTTTTTCAGATTGGGAGGAGATCTTAGGTCTTATTTCTAAGACCGGCACGGGATCTTAGGTCTTAGTTTTTGAGACATACGTTGTCAATTTAATGAAAACTAAGGGTATTAATGACAAAGCCATAATCAATCTTGTAATTGATAAAAAAATCCTCTATAGTCTGTCAGTGAGTTAACTCTAGTTTTAATATAAATTAATTACAATTGAACAGAGATCTACAATGGAATCCCGATTTTTCGTACCCTCGATTTTTCAATCGAACCTCCCGGTTTTTCGAACCATGGCATGTTTCCCTTGGACTTCCTTCAGTCAAACTCTGTAATTTTACCCCCGATTTTTCGAACCCTCCTCGGCTCGAAACTCCCGATATTTCGAACCAACTCTTGCCTCCCATTGAAGAAATTATAAGAAATTTATCTTCGATTTCTCGAACCCGCAAGAAATTTTTTAAGTACTACTGACCACTACTCAGTAGATTTTTATTTGAATGGTCACACGTCTCAGACTCAAAAGGTAGAACCACCTTGTATTACACATAGTACCAAGGAGAATACTGCTCGGAACCTTTCATTTGAATGGCCACTGAATAGTTTTCCTGTGGATTTTGATTAATTTGTGTATAAGGTTGTTTGATTAATTTGTGTATGAGGTGGTTCTAACTTTGGAGTCTTGAGTAAAATCCTACGGTGTGACCATTCAAATGAAAGCTAAATACTGTACAAAAGTGCCATGGTATTTGATCTGTTTGCTTTCCAGGTTGTTATAAAACAATACCTCGTAAATCAAGCGTGATTTCTTGCCACCTTCGATTTTTCGAACTCCCGATTTTTGGAACTAATTTCCGTTTCCCTACGCGCTTCAAAAATCGGGATTCCACTGTATTATTATCCATTAATGTAAGCAGGGACATAATGCGTAATTTGACTTAGTTCAGGTGTTTGTTTCAACTGCACTGACATCTACATTAAACTTCTATTGCATGTAGATTACATTTTTTGTACTCTAAAATACATTTTGAATTTAAAATACATTTTACATTTATCCTTTTTGAGAAGCTGGTTTTTGTTGTTTCTTCTAATTTAAAATTATTGTGCAATTCACAATATTTCGTATGTTCAGTTATCATTTAAAAGCGGTTACAACAATAAAACCACCACTGGCTCTCGAAACAATAGATAACATATCACAACAATGCCCCGAGCCCAAAATAATAATAATAATAATAATAATAATAAAATATTTATATAGCGCCAATATCCTAAAAGTTCAAAAGCGCTTTACAGGAGTAACGTTAAAAATATTAAAAACACTATTAAAAAAATAAATATAAAAATAGTTAAAAAGTTACAAAAAAAAATCCTTAAAAACTTAAGACTAATAAAAAATGTTGCTAAAAAGTTATAAAAATGCTTTTTTAAAAAGGAAAGTTTTAAGTTTATGTTTAAAACGGGACACTGAGGAGCTGTTCTTGATGTCAGAAGGCAGAGTATTCCAGAGTGTAGGAGCTGCCACGGAGAAAGATCTTGCGCCATATGTTTTCAAATTGAAATGCGGAATTGAAAGAAGGTCTTTTGAAGAGGAACGTAGCTGACGAGGTGGAGTGTAAGGAGTAAGAAGATCGCGAACGCATGTAGGTGCCAGATCGTTTAGAGCCTTGTACGTGATGAGTAGAATTTTAAAGATGATGCGATAATTAACAGGAAGCCAGTGGAGATTTAACAAAATAGGTGTGATGTGTTCGTGTTTTCTTGAGAGGGTAATGAGACGAGCGGCGGTATTCTGGACGTGCTGTAACTTTTTTATTAGACAGTTCGGTAAGCCATAAAGTAAAGAATTGCAGTGATCCAATTTTGAAGATACAAACGCATGAACAAGTATTTCAGTAGTGGTGGATGACAGGTACTTTCTTATATTGCTGATATTACGGAGATGATAAAAAGATGATTTGCAAATACTTGCAATATGCTCATTGAAACGAAAATGATGGTCAAAAATGACACCAATATTTCTTGCTTTCTGCGAGGAGCGGATGGTCTCATTGACGACAGAGATTTCTTGAAGGATTGGTCTCGATAGATGTTTAGCGGAGATCACTAGAAGTTCAGTCTTATCTTTGTTCAGTTTAAGACGATTAACCAACATCCAGTGATCAATCTCGTGTACACAGCGCTCAATGTTGGACACAGCTAAATCCCTATCACCGGGTATAGTTGGCTGAAAGGACAGATAAAGTTGTGAATCATCAGCATAAAAATGATAACTCAAGTTGAATTTCTTAACAATGTCAGAAAGGGGTGAAGTGTAAAGCAGGTACAAAATGGGTCCCAACACTGATCCTTGTGGAACACCACACTGAAGAGCATGATTCAAGGAAGCCCCGCCATCCACGGACACATACTGCATGCGATTGGACAGATAAGATTTAAACCATAATAACGGCATGCCGGTAACTCCAAAGCGCTGTTGTAGACGAAAGAGGAGAATATCGTGGTCAACAGTATCGAAAGCAGCAGAGAGGTCCAGAAGTAATAAAATTACCGTTCTACGATTATCAATGGCTGTGAGGATGTCATTATGCACGCGAATGAGAGCCGTTTCTGTGCTGTGATACTGTTTGTAGGCAGACTGAAATGACTCGTTCAGATTGTTTTTGTTAATATAGGAGATCAGTTGGTTAGCAACCAACTTCTCAATTGCTTTGCTGAGAAAGGTAAGATTCGAAACAGGACGATAGTTTGAAAACTGCGTGTGATCCAGGGAAGGCTTCATGATCAGATATAACAAAGGGGAATCAATTGACAGATTTGAAACAATGTCGTCATCCGATCTAGTGATAACAAGATCCAAGGTGTGACCTTCTTTATGTGTAGATCCAATTGTGTGCTGATTAAGATTGAAAACATCCAACAACTGAAGGAATGCGGCTACGTGTTCAGAGTCACAAGTATCAACATGAAAGTTGAAATCGCCAACTATTAATAAGCTACCAGGAATAGTAACGTATTGTTCCAAGAACGTGAAGAATTCATCCAGGAATATAGCAGGTGTAAAACCATTAGTATTCGAAGGGGGTGGACGATAAACAATGACAATTCTTATACTTTTATCAACCGAGTTCAATAATAATTCGATGTATTCGAACGAAATAAATTTCCTGTAAGGCTGTAGCTTGATATTAAAGCATGATCGAAACAACAAGCCAACTCCACCACCACGAACAGGGCCAGATCTTGGAACATGATGAAATGAATAGCCTGTAGGACATAGATCGCGAATAATAAATTCATTATCAGTTTCTGATTGCAACCATGTTTCCGTGATAGCAAGTAGATCAATGCAATGTTCAGCAACAAAGTCTTTGATGATAAGAGTCTTGTTGTTTACTGAACGAGCGTTTAGAAGGCAGAAATTTACAGGGCGAGTCGCCGATGTATTTCCTTTTTCCAACGGTTTACGCGGTATTATTGTTAAGTTGCTGTGGTTTGAGCAACTAGAATTCTTTCTGGAATATGCAGATTTTGATCGGGAACTTGGATGAGAAACCAAAGTTTGAATATTATATGAGTAGCGCATTCTTTTCTCCTGAACCTTCCTTCCAGCTCTAGATCCCCTAAATCTTCTTTGAAAATAACAAAGGAAAATAACAAAGGAAGTAGTGTTATTAGAAACCCATGGACACACAAAATCAAAAAATGTAGTGCTTTACTGAAAAATTGTGATAAACGATGTGTTGTCACTGTGTTGGTATGTGTGCATTCTGTCTATCTATTGACAGGCCGTTTCCTTCCTAATATTTCTGAACCACTTTTCATCGACGCTCTCAGTGTTCATAATTTTGACAAAAATAAAGACAGTAGAATTCCTCTTTTAAAGAGGGTCATTTCTAGGTACTGTCAGTTTGAGTTGGGTAAGAGTATATCGCATTCAGGAATACTCTTATAAAAAAAAGTACATGTTGAAAGTTTTGGAGCGAGTATTTGGATGGCAAAAAAATTTGCACCACTCAAATAAACACATTAATTACATTTATTTCAAGGACTTGCGTTTGCATGGGACAAAATGTTCACATTCGAATGCTTGAATATTCCACCATCGATCAAACCAAACAATGCTGGTAGCTTGTTCTCGTGACAATTGCATTTCCGGCTCGCGTGATAATTGTTGGGTTCACGTGACAATTGTCTGTTCCCCAGCAGGCGGTGTGCGTCACGAGATTTGACCAATCAGAACGCGTCATTTGTGTAGACATTTTGGCGTTCGGAAAGAGCCGCTTCGAGAAGTGTATGAGGTGAAATTTTCGTTATTTTCGACGTTTGTGATTTTGTTCTCGGAATTATACCTCATCCTAAAGTTTTTGGAATACCATATCTTAGTTCTGGTCAGGTTATCGTTGAAGGTAAATGTTTTAGTCGCGTTTATGAGAAGTTCAAAGTGGGCAGTTAGTTGAAAGCCGCCATGTTGATTTCACTGTTAATGTCACAGTTCTTTATGGACTCGAAGCTGCTTACTGTTAACGGTATTTACCCATTATCTTGGACAGTTAGGTAGTATAACTTTTCTTCTTTTGAAATTTTGGGGTCGACCCGGGTCTACCCCTTATAGCTTCTCCGTTACAAGACGTTGAAAGTATCGTAGAATGAACAGATCATGTAAACGGCTTTCGTTACTTTTAGGGGACTCGCGCTATATAGAGAAAAAATTGTCTGAATGCACGCGCAAAAATGACGAATTTAATTCACTCGCAAAAATGACGAATTCAATTAATTGTACAAAGTTTAGAAATAACTAAACTCGACAATAACAAAGCTAACCGTCGTAGAATCAGTGCTTAACCCTAAACAGAAGTATAGATGAGTTCTTAGGCCTAATCACTATCGATCAGTGCTTTACCCTAAATACTGTAGATGAGTTTTTAACCGTTTTTCATTTTGTTTTCATTTGTTTTTCTCGCTAATAAACGCTCGTCATCAAATTTGTCACACGTCATTTTTGCGCGTGCATTCAAACAGTGTTTCACTGGTTTTTTTTCCTATGTAGCGCGAGTCCCCTAAAAGTAACGATAGCCGTAAACCAAGTAGCAGATCTCCCGGGAAACCGGCTGATAAAGTAGACCGAGATGAAAGCCGACACCAAGGGAATAACATCAAACTTCGAAAGGTTCCGCTCAAATTTGAACTAAAAAAGAGGAAAAAGGTCAATTTCTCTATAATGCCTCAGGCATTTCAGCCTTTTATCTCCCTTGTTTGTGTTTATGAGGTCCAAGCAGGTTACCCGGGTGCTGTACAAAGTGAGCTTATTTTATAATACGATTTTTGAGCTATTTTGTAGACAAAATAGCCTCATAGTCGGCATGCAGCCTCAAGTTTCTGGGAAGGTTGGTTCTTTGGTTGGTTTTTGGGTGGACCATGTTCGGCATGCCCGATGACTGTCGAATTTTACCGAAAGGCTAGTTGTCGGGGCCGGAACAAACATGCGAATAAGAACGCACGGTAAATTCCGCTACTAAAGCGACACGAAGAAAGTGTCCGGATCACTGTTGCTTGACGTTCGATATTTATATATCAAATAGAAATTGCTGGCTTCCTTGTGGTAGACCTCCTTAGAAAACGAATCGTCAGCACAAACCTGGTTTACACGTGAGCGGAAGCGAGTTCTAGTAAATAATTCGTGGGTTATCTGATATTTATGATGTTTGGTCTCAGAAATATTTGTCAGCTTCGTTTGTTTTGATAGATGAGAATTGGAACAAATCCTTTGTACACATGCGCATAACTTACGTTTGGAGTTATATGGTTCAACCTTAGAGTGTGAGAAATAACGTGACTTCTGTGCAGGGATGTCCCGTAATAAATGATGGTAAATAGATGGCAAATAGTTTGAAGGTATAAAAAGGGCAGAATCGTGCATTTCGAACTTAAACGACTTATTGTTCGCACCTTTTGGTAGGTTTTAAAATTAATGGCCATGCCACTCGATCACTAGGTCCGTCAAAGGCACAAGGTCGACAAGGAAAAAGATTGCATGGGTGGCATAAACGTTGCTCGTACGTGCGACTAGCTAAGCGCAAAGTTAGAGGCGGCTTACCAGAGAAATGGGTTTCTGGTTAGGCTGCGTGGCGGTAGCGGGATTGTTTGTACAAAATTTTAGGCGGAAAGATCAGCACGACAATCCAATCAAATCAAAACAATTATCACCTCTAATACGAAGACAACAACGCAGTAGCTCCACGCAAGATTCGTTTCACAGTTTTATAGACAAAAATCGGTTATCATTTCTCACATTACAAAGAACGCATAAATTTACTCATTCCCCGCTTCCTTTTAAGTTTCTCCCTTTGTCACACAATTCTAGCTGCCACGAAAGCCAATAAAAAGTGCCGAAAACGAACTTATGACAGTCTTATGAAAGTCTCGTGACTCGCCACTGAACATTGTGTCATCACAGGCTTGTACGTGACAAAACACCACTTGTTTACACAAAACAGTAACCTGATCTCACGCTCAATCAACATAACACGTTCTTTACACGTGAAACGACCCGCACTAAGCATTTTCACATGACTGCCTGGCCGTGCGATAAAATCCACCCCCCCCCCCCACCCCCTGGAGCTATTAAAGCAAAATTTGGCCTTGACTTTATCACATGTACTCCACGTGATAAAATTCACGTCGTTAACCACGCAGGCGAACCACGCCATTATTATTCTCGAATCCGCTCATTTAAAATTCCAACGATTCCTTCGCCCATTACCACCTCTCTACTTAACAAAACATCCCTTAATATTATTCTCACCCAATTTTGCATCTTAATTTCACATCAAAACAAAATTTATTCGCTGAACACAACCACTAATTTTTATGTGGCTTCAGCGAAGCTGAGACCATTACAGTGTGGCACCAATGTTTTTGCGGGAGTTTAATTTTGCGAATGGCGATTTTTTGTGTGTTTTGCGGGACTAATTTTTGCGATTGGGGAAACTGTTTATCCTTCCTTGGAATTAATTTTTGCCATTTTCCGGAAGCCGCCTTCTATTTGGAATTATAACATTCTCGTTTTTTGACTGATAAACAATCGAATGCAGGTGAACAACATGCAGACGTATAACACGTTAAATCAGTTAATCAATGGAGTACCTTCAGACGATCCTTTTCTTTAAAGCTTTTAACAGCTTAATACTTGTAATGTACCGACTGCAATTTCATCGTTTTATTTCAGAATGTTTTGCTTCTAATTTCGTTTTATTTTTGAATGAAACAGACGGTTTAAGTAAATGGGCACCAACATAATATTACATCACATGTAAAAGGCGATGCTCGTATATTGTATATAAATTTCGACAATGGAGTAAATTTGAGCGGGGATTATTTTTTTCGTGGGGAACTTTTTTTGCGGATCGTGAAAAAACCGCGAAAATCCCAAAATTTGAATCCGGAAAAAATTAATGCCACACGGTACATGTATGTCAGCACATGCAATGTTTCTGGCTTTTTTGACAGTTTGCTACGTGACTAGTCACGCAAGACTTACATAAGTCACACAATGGCATGATCTTTTCTAACAAGGCACGCTTATTACTCGATTTTAGCCGTGTGTTCCAAAATGTAAGTCCGTTTGAAATAATCTGGAAAATAAAACAGAGCTTATTTATATATTTGTCTCGATACGGGAGTTGCCACGTTCGTCAAGCATGATGTCACGCAAGAAGAAGACGTACGTGACTTTCAAGATCAGCTATTCTCTTCTGGTTCAAACATTACAGAATTAATTTTTGTGACACGTTTACGCTTCCTACTAGATCCAAAATATTTGTCCATAGCAAAATAATCTTTATAATAGAAAGCCACAAAATTAAATTTCAATCCATTGACCTTCCGAGAAACATCTGAGAATGAGCTTCAGAAAGGACTGTTTTGTACTATTTTGTTTGTCCCATATTCACACTGTTGTCAGATATTCTACTGATTTTATCTCACTTTCTTCTTGTTTTGTCGTAATTTGAAGCCACGCCTGTACGCATTAGCGTACCATCTATTGATCAATGACGTATACGAATTCGAAACCATTAACATAAACTCAAACATTGATCTTTGATTACCCTCAAATCTGTAAAAAGCCCTGGGAACGAGGTTGCACAATATCGGACACAGCTCCACTTATAAGGTTAACTCTGTCTAAAAACCAATACTTTTCGAATGCTCAACTCTACTCAAATAAACAACATCACAATAGTGTACCTTGGTGCACGCACGTTCATTCAATAACCATTTCCGTACCTCTCATTGACAGTTACAAAATAGCTCACGCACGCTATGCGTGCCTATGTTTTTTAAGTCGTCAGTGAAGCCGTTTCTTTTGTTGTTTTTTTGTTACAAGATATAAACAGTGATTTTATTTGTACATTCTGATAATAAAATGGTGAGCAAAACAACTTGTACAAGCAAAAGTTGGTGCTGCTTTGTCACTGTTTAGTGTGTAATCTTATTATTTTCTGACAGTCAGCTCTACAACAACTGTGCACGTCTCTGCCACCAGTGGAATAGATTATGTATGAACTTTATTTCAGTGCTTAAATTTCGAGGCTAATTTTGATTTCTAATAGCTTATCGGCTTAAGATACTTATGGATATGTTCACACTTGGTGTCTGTGCACCTGCACAGACTGGTGCTGTGTTACTGGGTATCCAAAAATATGTAATATTGTGTACACATTTTGAAAACGGAGGTCTCTTTTGCTCCATTAGAGGCAATTTAAAAATGTGAGCATAGGCAGGAGTTATTGGTATATAAGCGGACTGACATTAAACTGAATTAAACAAAGACATAAACACATGGAATTGGTGATCACTTTAGAGCCCAAGCACAGATCTTCATCTGACAGTGTAGTAAGGTACCCAAATTCATGCATGAGTACTTGAAAAAAAGGTGTGTTCACCTATAAAAGTGCCCAGTGAAAATAGTAATCAGTGCAAAAAGAAATGGGTATCCTGTGTGCATGTCTCGTTTGGAAGTCTTCTACTACTCTGGTCTTTGATTTAGGAGTTTGAGGGTTTTCTTCTTTTTTTTGCCATAGTGCTGCCACTGAGATACACTGTGTGCACCAGTCTTTTCTCACAGAGAAGATGAAATAAATATTTACTTGGTATTCTTGGAAGCCTTGTAACCCAAACTACAAAGTGAAACAGTTGGAATAAAGTTGATTGTATTGCAAGTAAATTTTAGCACAGTAAATGAACTACACCCGCTAACTGACAAACAACACAACAGTAAAGTAACTTACTGACTCCTGTCGGCAATATAACAAACACCAAAGTTTTTACAAGAACAGCTACATTCAGGGGCCAATTCATTAAAACTTTTACGATTATTTACAAGTGTATTGTTTTTCAAACTGTAAAACAATAGCTGCACTTGTAAAAGTTTTATTGAATTTACCCCTGGTCATTATCAGGTTCTGGTTGGAGCTTTGCCCATACTGCTTTATCTTTAAAATGTCCATATACAGGTCTGGGGTGGCTAGCTACCTTTCAGGTATGTCCAGAAACACAGGCCAGTGAGATATTTTAGAAGCAATTATCATGATAGCCATCACAAAGTGTCCTCAGGGATTAAAAGGAAATTTGAAGTGATCTGAAAGTAACAATTGAAGCTGTCACATATAAAGGGCTTTCTCAACAATCCTTGCCTGTATTTCTGGAACTGTCAGCATTCCCTAGCTCGTATGTGTCTTTTGTGGTATTACTGGAGTGTGGTAAAGAAACATTCATGGCAAAGCTGTAAGCTCCTGGCTTTGCTATAAATTTCTTCTCATCAAACTTCAGCAAGAGCACTGGCTTTGCAGGCAAGGTATTCCTAGAGGCAAAAATTATCCCTGAGCTCTGATAGTACACACTGTCAAATATGTGATGTTTCAATTACCAGATCAGATAACATTGTTAAACTTATTTACTATCCAGCCCACTATCCAGCCCACACATGTCCACGTGATGGAGTAATCCACTCAAATGTTCCATACTTTCAACTGACTTGGTACAGACAAGACAGAGAAATACATTTTATTTTATAAAATAACTAAGATACTATGTGCACTCTGAGTGGCTGAGATGTATGTTTGCAGTTGAATAAAGTAAGGAAAACCTTTTCCTGTGTTTGGATGGCCTGATCTACAGCAAACACTCAAGTAGGGGGGGGGGGGGGAATTCTCAAAAGTCTATACGCAACCCAGGCTGGGCACTCCCTGCAAACTCCAAGGGTTTGCATAACTGTCTTGAATTCTCCCAACATTCTTGTGTTTATATCAGGCTATGCAAACATAGAAAAAGTTTTTCTACCATTTGCTTGAATACAATGTTTTACAGTGAAACCTGTGGACAAAATTATTTTCACATATTTTCGGTAAAAGGAAACACCTCTCTTAAGCAGACAAGAAGGTCAATGAATAACATCGGTATCAAATTTTTTTTTTATAATCAGTGACTGTAGGAAATATGTAGGTTAGTAACTTGTTAAAATAGGAAGCAGAGGAGTATATATACATATGGAAGTATGGCTCTTCCTTGGGATCAGCATCACTAGTCTTATAGCAAGGTTGAGAAAACTAATGTACAGTGTTTGATAGAAGAGAAAATAAAACATGCTTGATGAAGTACACATCTTTAGTAAAATCAAGGACAACAGCATAAATGATATTATTAAAACAACATTAAGTTTTTTATTTTTGTGTGGCCGTGAGCTTACATCAGCAAACTTGGGGAATCCCTTTGAATGGCTGTTATCGGGAAAGACTTGAATTTCCAGGACGACTACCACAAGTAACATTTTGTCTAATACATTTTCAGTAAGTTGTTAGGCTATTTCCTAGTGTTGCTTCCTTTGCCTGAAGGAAGATCTGATTTCCATGTTTGTAAAAAACCGTAATCACACCTTAGCCGGCTTTCTCACCTTGCTCGTTGTCCACGCTCTCTAATCTTTCCCGGTAGCGTAAGTCCGTGAACGATACCAGCAAACTAAGTGTTGTGGATCTCTTTTACCGCTGATCTAGTCAAAGTACCAAACAAATACGAAAAACTTTCCGAGAAACGAACGTTTCAGCTCTTGTTTACATAGTAGTCTGTACACATTCGATCGACTCCGAATCGTGAAAAAACGTATTCACCTGGTCCATGTAACCAAAACATTAACCAGTCAAAACAATCTACATTCGTGTCCTCAGTCATTCTTTTCAAAACGGGAAACAGAGTCTTAATTCTCATTTTTACCGCCATTGTAAGCTCTCTCGTGAGATGTTTACTCCATCGTGCCTAGTGTGAAATGGACATCAGTTATATTTTTACCCATGACCCTTTGTGGGCCGTGACGCACACCGCCTGGTTCCCCAGTAAACCAATCCAAAGCGAGACCTGATGGGGCGCTTTCCATTCAACCAAAAATTCCGGAAATTCAGGTACAGAATCAACTGGAACGGAGATTCTCGCAAAATTTATTTCGAAAATTTTGGTCAACCTCTCGAGGTTGTCGCTTTTCCCATTCCGGGAATTTTATGTTCCACTAGGCATTCCATTTCGCTAGATGCTCAGTCCCAGTTTCTCCAGCCGTGATTGCTGAGTGAAAATGGCGGCGGCTTCAGGTGAGCCTTAACCAATGCAGCGTGTGCTTCTTTACCAGCGATGATTTTGAGTTCTTTTTGAGGCATCTCTGTGTTGACGACAACGGCAACATTGCACCTCCAGATGCTCCCATCAGTAAGTTGAAAACTAACCAGAACGACTTGAACAATAAGCTTTTAACACCTTGCATCGTCGTGTCAGGATTCCCGCCATTGTAAACATGTTGAAGCTTGCTATCTCAAATGTCGTTATGTAAAAAAAAATCTCGCTTTCTTAAACATAACCACGTCATCGTCGTCCTCCAGGATATCGTCTGTAAACTCGAAGTCGTCAAAAAACTCGGAAAGAAACAAGAACGTCCTCAAGTTTGCCATTTTGAATTTGTCCCGAGCGAGAATGGAACGAGCCTGGTGGAAAATACCGTTCCATTCGGTACATGGAAATTTCGGAAATGCCAACCGGAAATTTTGGTCGAATGGAAAGCGCCCCATAAACGTGCGTAAATATTTACATGAATTCGTTTCTCTTTCTGAGAATTCACGAGACAAAGAACTTTTCTTGTCGAAGACTGAGGCGTGTAAAGTGGTATTTCGTTCGTCGAAACTCACTCGTTAGTCTCCAAAATGGATGTTCCAACCTTGATGCACAACCTAAAAGAAGAAGTAACCTGCTCTGTTTGTATTCACCTTTACACAAATCCCAAGCAACTGCCTTGCTTACACATTTTCTGTCTTGAATGTCTGAATGACTTGGCAAGGACGACCGCCCGCCATGGCAAGATTAAATGTCCCATTTGTCAGATTGAAGTCGCTGTCCCCGAGAGTGGCACGATGGAAACTCTACCTAGCTGTTTTTACGTCAAGAATCTCCTCGATCTTTTGGCCATCAAGGAGTGCAACACTTCGAGAGTGACTTGTGGAAATTGTGACAACAAAAGCGAGGAAGCATCTTATTGTTTTCATTGTGGTGGCTTCTGGTGCGACGTGTGTCTCAATGGACACAATATTCTGCGTAGTAACAAAGATCATCGCGTCCTTTCGCTCAAAGATTTCCAAGATAAAGATTTTGAGGATGTTTTGACGCGCCAGTATTTTGCCAGAGAGAGCTCCACGAGAGAGAAGTTCTCAAGTTTTACTGTAAAGTGTGTGAAGTTCCTGTATGTCAGACTTGTGCTATTATTGAGCACAATAAACATGATTTGGAACATTTGGAAATTACCGCAAGAGCTTTGAAGAACAACATCTCTAGTAAACTTGACACTGTAATGGAGCCGTCGAAAACCTTATCCAGTTACGTCCGAGAATTAGAAAAAAAGTCCCGTCTACTGGAACACTGCTCGCAAATTAACAAGGAAAAGATTCAACAAACAGTGGAATCTCTCATCTTGACCCTACGACAAAAAGAGCAAGAATCAATAGCTGAAGTGGAAAATCACACAAAGAAAGCCCAAGAACACCTCAGGAAACAAATAGATGAATTTCAGGATCAGTTGGACAGGAGGGAGCAATCCGTCTCACAGATTCGAAGTCTCGTCCAACGCAGCACAGGAGCAGATCTTGTAAGAACCAGCGCATCAATAAATGAACTTTTTCAAGGACTCCAGAAAGTTAAACTAGAAGATATGGCATCAACTGTGGAATGGAAAAGTCCTATCACCGTGTTTTGGGAAAACCAAGAAATATTTCGAATTCTTCAAGAATCAAGAATTGGACACTTTGGCGAAAGTGCAACGGAAGCAAGTCAGTGTTCAGTGGAAGGATTTCAAGAAGCTACAGCGGGGCTGAAAACAGAGTTTGAAGTGATCACACGGAATTCTAAAGGAGAACAATACTATTGTCCTGGAGATGTCATTGCTGTTAGCATCATTTCATCACAAGGTACAAACGTTGCTGCTGAAATAAAAATTGTTGACAATAATAATGGTAGGTACGTTATTTCCTTTATTCCAAGCCAGGCTGGACAACATACATTAACCATTCAAGTAAATGGAGAAAGTATTAAAGACTTTTTACCGATTTGTATCAAGGGACGATCCTTTACTCCTGTACGTTTCATTGGAGGATGTTTTGACAATTTTAATTTAAAGCGGCCTTGGGGAGTGGCTGTGAAAGACTAGAATGAAATTCTCGTAACTGATAAAAGGAATAACCGCGTTGTAGTTTTAAATGACAATGGAGAGTTTATTAGGTCCTTTGGAGAGAATCTTGTTAATCTGCCAACGGGTATATGCATAAATATATGCATAAGTATTACTTTTCAGTCCCGGCGGAGAATATGTTACGGAAGTTCACGAGGGTGGATTGCTCAGTGAACACCGAGGAATATCAATAAGTCGAGAAGGAAATCTTATAGTCTGCGACGCGGGAAACAAATGCGTTAAGTTTATTTCTCTTTTTCCTGATGCATATGGCAAAAGTTTTAAGACCATCGGGAGGGGTTGGTTGCATATGCCAAATAACTCTGTGTTTTATAAAGACCAAATTTTTGTCTCTGATCGTGATGCCCATCTCATTAAGGTGTACAACAGCAATGGGCGATTTTTGTATGAATTTGGGAGCTATGGGAGTGGGGACGGAGAGTTAAATCAACCAACTGGATTAGCAGTGGACAAAACAGGACATCTTCTGGTTTGTTCATTTGGCAACCACAGGGTGCAGGTTTTTACTCTGGATGGAAGGTTTGGGGAAAAAGGTAAAGAGTTGGGACAAATGGCAGGTCCTAGTTCCATCTCTGTGCTGAATAGTGGCCACATTGTTATATGTGAGTTTGGCAATCACCGCTTGCAAATTTTTAAATAGCTGAAAACAATGTCACTTTACAGGTTAAGGCACCCTTTCATTACTTAGCTGGTTGCGAAGCAATGTCACTGACTGTTGAATATTTTAGCCTTTAAAAATAACAACTGTTAGACCTATCATGTTAAACTCGTAATTTCGTCTCTTAAGTTAAACTGGGTCTTCAGGAGCGTACAGTTCGATTTCCAAACCATCAAACAATAATTCTGTAGAGGGACATGAGTTTAGCAACAACCAAAGGGTTTCCGAGTAACCAAAATGGAAAGCATCTGTTGTCAAAGTATTTTAGGCACAATAAGCAATAAAACTCGCCGCAGGTTAATTTTTATAGTCTTAGTGCTATACATCAGTAAGCTTCAAATATCTCTCCTAAGTAGATAGATGCCTTTGCAGATATAAAATAACTCTGTAACTTGTTAATGTTTATGTAATGAACTTATAAATTGTATATGACAAAGAGGGGTTAATTTAAAATGGCTAACGGGCTCATCCATTCATTCAGTAACATTTCCATTAGTTGGGCCATTGCCGCGATTTCAACTGCTGTAAAGGCAATCCTTACCTTTAATTGAATCAGGCTTGAATATGATCTTTACGTTTTCCGAAAACAAGTCACATGGCTTAGATGAGGAAGAGTTCTTGGGTATTAATTTTTGAGAATGGAAGAAAGTCTTTATAGGTCTTAGTTTTTGAGACTGGTAGGTGTGATCTTAGGTCTCAGTGTTTTCCTGAGATTAGGAGGGGATCGTAGCTCTCAGTTTTTGAGACTCCGGGACAATGTTTGGCCTCGGTTTTTGAGACCAAGAGGGGATTCTCAGGACTTAGTTTTTGACACGGGGTTTGGGTCTTACGCCTCAGTTTTTAGCATTTGCATGGGAGGAGTCTTAGGTGTTGATATTTGAGATTGGATTGGGGTCTACGTTTTGCGATTAGGAAAGGATCTATGTCTTATTTCTTAAGTTGAGAGAGGATCTTAGGTCTAAAGTCTTACTGTTTGAGACTTTCACTGGTGATTTCACGAAGACAAAGGGCAGTTGTCGTGTCCACAATCACATGTAATCTTTTAATAGATAAAGAAATTTCCTATCTACCAATAAGTGAAAACTAGTCTGTCAGTGAGTAAACCTGCGATTCAATTTAAATTGAACAGACACGTGAACAGAGATTTATTGTGTACTTTTATCTATTGTGTATTAAACCAGGGACTGCATCAGTAATTTGACTTAGTTCAGGTGTCGAGTTTCAACTGCGCTGGTGTTTAGCTTGTATATATTATATCGTTTGTTCTATAATCTAAAATGCACTAATAAATTTATGCTTTTCGAGTAGTGCGTTACTGTTTTATTTCTAATTTAATTATTGTGGAACGGACAATTGTTTGCATTTTAAATAAAAATTAAAAATTCACAACAATCACAAATTGTGGTAGGCAGTTTGGTTTAGTGTTGCTGTGTTGGTAGAGGTGAACCCTTGTGTGTGCATTTAATATGCCTTGTTATTCCGTGTCCTTCCTGCGAATCTCTGAACCACTTTTCATCAAAGCTCTTGTTGATAATTTTGACAAACGTTAAATCAGTAGAACCTAATTTTGACGATAGACATTTCCACTTTCAGTGTGAGTAGGGCCATTGTATCTCACAGTAAAAAGGAAAGCATGTTACAGTCAGAAGAACTTGCACTTGTATGAGTCTTTAACAAGCAAATTCTCCAGTGGTTCGCGTGACAATTGTCTTAAGTTCGCGTGGTGGGTTCCATAATATAGAGGAAACCAATCCAAAGCAGTATCATAAATTTGAGTAAATATGTATATGAATTCGTTTCACTTTCTAAGAAATCACGAGACTTCAAAGAACTCGTGTTGTCTAAAGAGGAATTTCATTCGTCGTATTAAAAAGTCTCGAAGATAGTTGTTCAGACCTTAGTGCACAACCTGAAAGAAGAAGTAACCTGCTCGGTGTGTATTCACTTGTACACAAATCCCAAACAACTGCCTTGCTTACATATTTTTTGTCTTGAACGTCTCAACGACTTGGCAAGGACGAACGCCCGCCATGGCAAGATCAGACGTCCCATTTGCCAGACTGAAGTCGCTGTGCCTGACAATGGCACGATAGAAACTCTGCCTAGCTGTTTTTACGTTGTAGCCATCAAAGAGTGCAAGACTTCAAAGGTGACTTGTGGAAACTGTTATGAGAAAAGCGAGGAAGCGTCTTATTGTTTTCATTGCGGCAAATTTTGGTGCAAAGATTGTTTGAACACACAATATTTTGAAGGAAAACAAAGAACACCACTTCCTTTCGCTCAAAGATTTTCAAGATGAGGACTTTGAAGATGTTCTGAAGCGTCCAGCGTTTTGCCAGAAGGAACTCCACGAGAAAGAGGTACTCAAGTTTTATTCAGTAAAGTTTGTGAAGTTCTCGTGTGTCAGACGTGTGTTATTGTTGAGCACAATAAACACGACGTGGAACATTTGGAAATAACTGCAAGAGCGGTGAAGAATAGCATCTCTGCTAAACTTGACGCTGTAATGGAATCGTCGAATTAGAAAAAAAGTCCCTAGTCGTCATCTCCGTACCCTTCTGCTGGGTATATCACAGCAATCTTGGTGATTGGCCTCTCATATTCTCCAGTACGGGTCTTCACTTTAACGTTTCTGACTCTGCCATCCTGTCCGGGGTAGACACTGACTACTCCACCAACATTCCATTTTCCTCGAACTGCACCTGGAGTTTGCACGATCACGAAGTCATCTACTCGAACATTCCGTTTCTCTGCATTCCACTGTTTTCTTGGGAGCAGTGACGGGAAGACGTCTCTTGTCCAGCGGGTCCAAAACGAATCGACGATTTTCTGGACGAATTCCACTCTGTGCCGGGGATTCTTTGTGTGTCTGAACGGTCCTTGCGGAATGTGAGACGATGCTCGGCCAAGTAAAACGTCATTTGGACAAAGATATGAACCATCGTCCGGATCGTTGGGGATGCGGCCTATCGGACGCAGGTTGACCAGATTTGCAACTTCTACGAGGCACGTCTGTAGCTCCAGTGGGGTTAGTACTTGCTCGCCAATTGCTTTCTTTAAGGTGATCTTGCACCTCTTTACCAAGGCCTCCGCGCAACCATTCTGGTGTGGAGCCGCCGGTGTCGTAAACTGCCACTTCATTCCTCTCTCTGCGGAGAACTCCCGCAGCTTGTCAGTATCCAATCCCTCAATCATTTCTCGTAGCTCTCGTTCAGCGCCAACCAGCTGAGAACCATTGTCACTTATCATCAACGCGGGTGCTCCTCTCAAGGCAAAGAATCGTCGTAGCACCTGCAGGAATTCCATCGTTGTGCAATCTGCTGCAAGTTCCAGATGAACCGCTCTTGTGTTCAAGCATGTAAAGATCACACCATAATGCTTAGCAGTCTTGTTACGACCAATCTTGACGCGGTAGGGACCAAAGTAATCACATGAAGTGTAATGAAACGGTGGAGTAAACGGTGCCAGACGGCTTTGAGGTAAGTCAGCCATGACTTGTGATTCAACTTTAGCTCCAACTTCTCGGCAAACCACGCATCGGAACTTTACTGACTTCGCCAGGCCGTGAGCTCGAACGATCCAGTACTTCGTTCTTGTTTTCGCCACTGTCGCTGCCACTCCCGAGTGTCCCAGCTGGTGGGCATGCTGAATAATGAGGCGCGATATCCAATGGTCTCCGGAAAGTAAAACAGGATGCCTGGTCTCATAAGAAACCAACGCTTTGTCTGCTCGGCCACCTACTCTCACAACGCCTTCTGGATCTACAAACGGACTGAGATTCTTGAATTCCCCTTTGATTAGGGTCTTCTGACTCCTTTATCCAGTATGTTTCTGCATCTTGTAACTCTTGAGGCGAGAGAGGGCCATCTTCAAACTTCAGGGCTTCTCCATCCTCTGCGGACCCTTTGCGCAGTTTCGAAATAAATCTCAACGTATAAGCTGTCACTCGGACTAGCTTTCTCCAACTTGAAAACGTCTTGCAATCTATGGGAGGCTGTGTCTTGGTTTGCTCACCAACAATGAGAACTTTACGGTGCTCCTTCTCAACTTCAACTTTGTCAGCAACTGGTGAGTCTTGTGGCCACTCGTTCTCGGGGAGACGCAGAAAGTCGGGTCCATGCTGCCACCTATCAGCCAAGCTTTCCACTGGTATTCCACGTGATACGTCGTCAGCTACATTTAGTTCCCCTGGGACGTGTCTCCACTGGGCGGGATCTGAATTCTCCTGAATCTCTCCGACTCTGACTGAAACGAATGGTTTGAATCGTCTTGTTTCACCGCAGATCTATAGGTCTATAGGTGTTTCTTTGGTACACCTTAGAAATGTCCCCAGTGAAGGCCACTTGATTTTCTCGGAACCTCAGAACAACACCAAACAAGTCGTTTAACAGGTCGGGTTCCTTCATCCAATAATCGTTCAGGTTTGTGCCCATGGAACTCTGCAGACGAATTGAACACAATCCGAACTGGCGTGCTTTTGCTCTCTGGCCTTAACACTTCGTGGTGTGAGACGTAATGGACAGGACCTGAGTATTCTCTTGCCTCCTTTTCTGTTAGTTTTCTTGAAAACTGCAGCTGATTCATTTCAACCATTTGAAGGTCATACGCAGCGGCGTGCTCTGGATTTTTCAACAGTCGACGTTCGGTTGCCTCTAATTTCTTCAGCGCGTGGGACTTGTTATCAGGTGATTGATGTGGATCCTTTTTCCAGGGATAAGGGATTAGCCACTGATTGCCCATCTTCGTACATGAGTCTTCTATGATCTTCGCCTCTTCCCTTTCAATCTGGCTGAGCTTTGCGGTTTCACAATTGCAAGTCTTCACAGAAACACCCATGCTTTCCGTTCTCCAAAAGTCTGTCATGTCTATAGGTGTTTCAAGCTTGATGTGGTAAACATGACTTGCTTCTGACTGCTTGCCCGGAACTGCGCCAAATACGACCCAACCCAGAGGTGAATGGCGAGCTACCATGTTCCCAGCCTCTCTCGTTTCTCCAGTGTGCAGTTTCGCTTGATCGATGCCAATAAGCAGGTCTGTTTTTCCATATCCTCGACGCAGCTGATCTTTACCGAGGCCAAGTTGTTTTGCTATGTCGGCACGCTTCACTTCTGTGATGTCATCGCTGATTGACGGAATTCCGATGGCTTGTATGACATGCGCGCTGCGGTCTTCAAGTGATCTGATGCGAACCTGATAAATCTTAGTGCTCAGTTCTTCTTCTTGGCCGCCCACCTTTGTAATTGTCACTACAATGCTCTTTCCTTTCAGTTTGAGATCCTCGGCTACACACGATCTGATTAAGCTTATCTGAGCTCCTGAATCAAGTAACGCGTTTGCTCTTTGGTGAAGACTGCCAGATCCAATGATGTCCACTTGTACGAAAGGTAACAATGCTTTCTGGTTATTAGTCACATAGGTAACAGTTGCGACGGTCGGCTGAATTGTTCCGTGTAAAAGCGGGTGATGGTAGTACGGGCACTGGCTTCCATTGGTCTTTTCGGGGCACTGGCGCCTTCTGGAGCAATTGACGGACCTGTGGTCTCTTCCTGTTCGTTTCAAACAGCTGAAACAAGCATGGTTTTCCTTAACAGCCTTTATCCGCATCTCTGGACTGAGCGCTGCAAACTTCTGGCATTGGTCAGTCCAGTGACTTGAGTTGTGATAAAGCCAACACTTCTGAGGGAGACCTGTTTGGGGGGATTTAAGGTCCGATCGAAAGTGACCGACAGGATGCCTTGTTGGTTGGCCTGTGCTTCTTAGAGGTGCCGTTGCTCTCATTCTGGACTTCATTTCGGTGTTCATCCATGCAATGAGCTGTGCCAGGGTCGCCTCTTTTGCGCTATTCTCCAGGTGACGCGCCCATACCTTGCGGTCGTCGGTACACATTCTTTGCTCAATTAGGGCCAACATGTGGTTGTCGTCCATGTCATGCGGTCGTCCAACCTCTTTCAGCGTGCTGAAACGTCTCTGTACCAGGTGCACCAAATCGCAAAAACGCGCATCTTCTCCGTCGCGAAGAGGTCTGAACTTTGTAATATCCTGAGTGATGGTATCCGCAACAAATCTGGGATCTCCGTAGACTGAGTCCAGGTAGCTCCACGCAGCGTCGTAATCTGTTCCGATGCCCTTTATTAACTCTAGTGGCCGCCCTTGTAAACTTTTACGCAGCAACGAAATTGCGTCTCTCTTACTGAACCTTGTATCCACAGCGTGCTTGAAGTCGGAACGAAAGATTGCATAGTCCCTAACGTCGCCTGCGAAGCGAGGCATCTTGGGCTTCTCCATTTTAAATCCACAGGGCGTATTGACGCTGCTCTCGTGACTGGTGCCGTTGCTACCAATTCCACTTCCACTGGCCATGGAGTTTCCTTCAGTTGTTGAGTTTCCGGTCCCTGACTCGGTTACTGTGTTTTTCGCATGCTTGTCATTCACACCGATTCCTCCACTTTCCACTGCGAGACTGTCTGACTGCTTTGCACTTTCCATCCCACTTACGCCTTCACCACTTTCCAAACCCGTTGTTCCGCTTTCCACTTCCGAAAGTCCGCTCTCCAACACCGATTTTCTGCTTTCCGATGCCGAAGCAGGGCTGGAAACAGAGATTGAAGTGATCACACGGAATTCTCAAGGAAAACAATGTTACTGTCCGGCAGATTACATTGATGTTGTCATCATTTCATCTGAAGGTACAAAAGTCAGTGCTGCCAAAATTAAAATTGTTGACAATAGTAATGGTAGGTACGTTATTTCCTTTATTCCAAGCCAGGCTGGATAGCATACACTAAAAATTCAAGTAAATGGAGAAAACATGAAAGAATTTTTATCAATTTTTGTCAAGGAACGATCCTTTACTGCTGTACGTTTCATTGGAGAAGGACTGGGGGGGTTTTGACAATTCTAATTTAAAACACCCTCCGGGAGTGGCTGTGAATGACTCGAATGAAATCCTCGTAACTGATAAAAGAAACAACCGCGTTGTAGTTTTAAATGACAGTGGAGAGTTTATTAGGTCCTTTGGACAGAATCTTGTTAATCTGCCAACGGGTATATGCATAAGCAAGGAAGGTAGGATTTTTGTAGCAAACAGAGGTAATAACAAAATATTACTTTTTAGTGCTACGGGAGAATATTTTAAGGAAGTTCAGGGTGGCGGATCGCTTAATGAGCCCCGGGGAATATCAATAGATGGGCGAGGATATCTTACAGTCTGTGACACGGAAAATAACTGTGTTAAGTTTATTTCTCCTGATGGAACCATTCAAAGACAATAGGCAAGGGCGAGTTATGCAAACCATTTGACTGTTTGTGTTACGAAGATAAAGTTTTCGTGTCAGATCGTCATGCCCATCTGGTCAAGGTTTTCAGTTGTAGCGATGGGAGTTTTCTGTATGAATTTGGCAGCGGGGCTGTAGATGTAGAGTTAAATGAACCAGCTGGATTAACAATTGACAAAGTAGGACATCTTCTGGTTTGTTCTGGAGGTAATCACAGCGTGCATGTCTTTACTCTAGGTGGAAAATTTATTACAAGGTTTGGGGAATGTGGAAACAAGTTGGGGCAAATGAACCGTCCTTGTTCTGTTTCTGTACTGAATACTGGCTGCATTGTTGTCTGCGAATTTGCAAATCACCGCTTACAAATTTTTGAATAGCTGAGGGAAATGTCATTATAACGGTTAAGGACCAAAGTCGACATCCTTTATTACTAAGCTGTGATGTATCAGTAATGCCACATGAACCAATGTTAGTGACTGGTAATATTCTAGTTTAAATAACAACTGTTAGACCCAATACCCTCCTGCTTCTTCGGTAACCTTTTACGTAACAGTCGTAACGAGAAATTTTCGTCCCTAGTCAAGATGGAAGTTTACAGTTAAATTTCCGAACCATCAAACACTAGTTTGTGAAGACATTTTAGCAACTGCCAAAGGATTTGCGAGCGACCCGGCAAAATGGAGAACATTTCTATAGGCTTCAAATGCTTCTCCTAATCATATGGGTTTGTGGATAGAAAATAAAATAAGCTGAAACGTGCTAATGTTTATGTAATGAAATTCAAATAGTATGTGATAAAAAGGGGCTTAAATGGCTCAGGCTAATCCAGTTATCAGCTGATGCCGATTTTTACCGCTGCAAAAGTAAGCTAAGCTTAGACTTGAATTGAATCAGGCTCGAAAAAAATCTCACACGGCTTAGTAGATGAGAAAAAGTTCTTAGGTCTTAGTTTTTGAGATTGGGTAAGGACTTAACGTTTTTCAGATTGGGAGGGGATCTTAGGTGTTATTTTTAAGACTGGGAGGGGATCTTAGGTCTTAGTTTTTGAGACATACGTTGTCGATTTAAAGGGTATTAATGACGAAGCCATAATCAATCTTGTAATTGATAAAAAAATCCTCTATAGTCTGTCAGTGAGTAAACCCTCGTTTTAATATAAATTAATTACAATTGAACAGAGATCTACAATGGAATCCCGATTTTTCGTACCCTCGATTTTTCAATCGAACCTCCCAGTTTTTCGAACCATGGCACGTTTCCCTTGGATTTCCTTCCGTCAAACTCTGTAATTTTACCCCCGATTTTTCGAACCCTCCTCGGCTCGAAACTCCTGATATTTCGAACCAACTCCTGCCTCCCATTGAAGAAATTATAAGAAATTTACCTTCGATTTCTCGAACCCGCAAGAAATTTTTTAAGTGCTACTGACCACTACTCAGTAGCTTTCATTTGAATGGTCACACGTCTCAGACTCAAAAGGTAGAACCACCTTGTATTACACATAGTAGCAAGGAGAGTACTGCTCGGAACCTTTCATTTGAATGGCTACTGAATAGTTTTCCTGTGGATTTTGATTAATTTGTCTATAAGGTGGTTCTAACTTTGGAGTCTTGAGTAAAATCCCAAGGTGTGACCATTCAAATGAAAGCTGAAAACTGTACAAGAGTGCCATGGTATTCAATCTGTTTGCTTTCCAGGTTGTTATAAAACAATACCTCGTAAATCAAGCGCGATTTCTTGCCACCTTCGATTTTTCGAACTCCCGATTTTTTGAACCAATTTCCGTTTCCCTAGGCGCTTCGAAAAATCGGGTTTCCACTGTATTATTATCCATTAATGTAAGCAGGGTCATAATGCGTAATTTGACTTAGTTCAGGTGTCTGTTTCAACAACACTGACATCTACATTAAACTTCTATTGTATGTAGATTGTAGTTTTTGTACTCTAAAATACATTTTGAATTTAAAATACATTTTAAATTTATCCTTTTTAAGAAGCTGGTGTTTTTTGTTTCTTCTAATTTAATTATTGTGCAATTCACAATTATTCGTACGTTCATTCACTCAAACGTTGAATGTCGGTGTAAATTTGCCCACAACTGAGGATTCTTACGAAGGGATGACGAAATATTTACTGCTGTGCCTCAGTAGACCGTGAATACAAACAATGAACATAGCAGTAGAATCAAAATATAATGCTTGATAAACACGAGCTCGGGCAGATCGTCAGAGTCTGGGGCACGTTAAGGCCTATCTCATGACGTGATGTTTAAATCCGGTTTGCTAACCCGGGAATCCCCATGCAAAGTAAACAAGTTGACTCGGAACAGCTACGTGCCAGACTACGCACAAAATTACCTCAAACCAACCAACACCACACGCAAACCACACGCATCGCTTGATAATATTCAGTTATTTTCTAACTTAAAGACTCGTAACAGCTACCTTATTAATTGATCTCCTTATTAATGACCGATTCCTTCGTCTTTATGCAATTAAAATCAACTTCTCGCGTCAAGTAAACACTCATCTCTCTCCCTCCTCAAGAACTATGATGTATCGATGGTGCAATCGTTGGTGCAATCCACTAATTGCATCATCATACTAGTGCCAATCCCTTCTCTTCCTAAGCCACCGTTCCCTACCGTGCTAATTAGCTGCAAACGCAGCTGTCGTTTCTCTCCTCTGCGAAATACAGGTTCACGCCCAATGAGAAAACTTGCAGTCCACTTCGGAAACCGTCCCCCCATAAAACGTTAAGGGAAACTGCCTCTCACGCAGCACTATATTACACCGCTGCTATACAAAACGCCACTTTCAAAGCAAATCACAATCACAGAATCGATACGTCATATGCTCCTCACATTCACTCCCACAATCCTTCCACTCCCACATTTTTACAGCCCTCAAAATGTCAATCCCCGTAACAAAACTCTTGCCCTAAAAACATTTTCACCATAACCACCAACTAGATCAGACAACACAGCCAATTTCGCATTCAATAGCTGCTTTACTCAGTTGCGCATGCGTTGTACAAGACAAATACTGAAACCTTAACTGAAACCCCATACTTAACGACACCGCGGCAAAATGCACTGCGCACGCTCTGTATTTTTACTTCTTGTCAATGCTCCCCTATTGAAAACTATTGGCAAGAATAGCAAACTCGGGTTCCGGCCGCGAATTTTGAAAAACTTAAGCTCCAGACATGAAACTTAAGGTTAAAAAATCCAGAGCAGCTTCGATATAGTTTTATCTGTTTCTACACCTTTGCACCTCGTAGTTTCAGGCTTGCACCCACAGCGAAAAACATCATGAAAGTCAATAGTTTACGTTCACATGTCGCCTTTGTAGTGGCATTAGGAAGTTTAAGCAACCACCACAGCGACGGCAACGAGAACGTCGAAAAACAATAGGCCTTAATGAGCTAAACAATGACTCTGCACGTGCATTACACATTCTGGTACATTTCTTTTCCGTCCTCTGCAAAACAACAACGTGAAATGACCAGTTTTATGTTTTTTTTTTTGGAGAACGGGAACACACGAGGGTGAATTTTTCTTCTCTTACTGGACTTGAGCGCCATCTCTGCGAATTCAGCTCCCGGACAGTTCGAAAGCACACCGAATGAAAATGAACAACATAAGCTCGAAACCCGAAATGACCAAAGTGAGCGCATGCGCAGACGTTTTGCCGCGGTGTCATACTTAACAACCCTTCGCCGTTCACTGTAAATTAAAAGACAAGAACACACGGGGGTAACATTCAGCAGACTAATATGCGCATGCGTCTTATAGAAGATAGTAGCACTTTGTTCGCATGTTAAGCCAACTGACGAAGGAAAAGGAATCGGTGTCCATTTTATAAACCGGCGGTCGCCATATGGCGACGGCCGGTTAAAGATCGCAGTAATGCTCCGAGCCCTAAATAACAAAGGAAATGAGTGTTATAAGAAACACATGAAAATGAGTCAAAAAATGTGTACATTCTGTCTATCTATTGGCAGGCCGTTTCCTTCCTGAATTTCTGAACCAATTTTCATCGAAGCTCTTGTTCATAATTTTGACAAAAATAAAGCCAGTGGAATCTCTCTTTTAAAGAGGGTCATTTCTAGCTACTGTCAGTTTGAGTTGGGTGAGAGTATATCGCATTCAGAAATACTATTGTTAAAAGGAGAGCATGTCACAGTAAAAAAAAGTTAAGTGACCGTATAACATGTTAAAAGTTTTGGAGCGAGTAGTTGGATGGGAAAAAAATGTGCACCACTCAATTTATTCAAGGACTTGCGTTTGCACGAATCAATAAGTTCACCTTCAAACGTTCGAATATTCTACCATCGATCAAACCAAACAATACTGGTAGCTTGTTCGCGTGACAATTGCATTTCTCGCGTGATAATTTTGGGTCCGCGCGACAATTGTCTGTTCCCCAGTAAACCAATCCAAAGCGAGATCATAAATTTGCGTAAATAGTTATATGAATACATTTCACTTTCTGAGAAATCACGAGACTTCGAATCCAAAGAAGTGGTCTTGTCCGAGGGTGAGGTGTCTGAAGTGGAACTTCGTTCGTCGAAACTCACTCGTTAGTCTCCAAAATGGATGTTCCAACCTTGATGCACAACCTTAAAGAAGAAGTAACCTGCTCTGTGTGTATCCACTTGTACACAAATCCCAAACAGCTGCCCTGCTTACATATTTTCTGTCTTGAATGTCTTAACGACTTAGCAAGGACGAGCGCCCGCCATGGCAAGATTAAATGCCCGATTTGCCAGATAGAAGTCGCTGTCCCCGAGAGTGGCACGATGGAAACTCTGCCCAGCTGTTTTTACGTGAAAAATCTGCTCGATACTCTGGCAATCAAACAGCGTAACACTTCAAAGGTGACTTGTGGAAACTGTGATGAGAAAAGCGAGGAAGTCTCTTACTGTTTTCATTGTGGGGGTTTCTGGTGCAAATTGTGCCTCAACGGACACAATATTCTTCGTGCTAACAAAGAACATCGCGTCCTTTCGCTCAAAGATTTTCAAGATGAGGACTTTGAAGATGTTCTTAAGCGGCCAGCGTTTTGCCAAAAGGAACTCCACGAGAAAGAGATACTCAAGTTTTATTGTAAAGTTTGTGAAGTTCCCGTGTGTCACACATGTGTTATTGTCGACCACAATAAGCACGATGTGGAACATTTAGAAGTAACTGCAAGAGCAACGAAGAACAACATCTCTACTAAGCTTGACGCTGCAATGGAAGCGTCGAAAACTATATCCAGTTACATTCGAGAATTTGAAGAAGTTTCCCGGGTACTTGAACATCGTTCGCAAACTGTTAAAGGTCAAATACAGGAAACAGCCAAATCATTTATCATCAGCATTCAACGAAAGGAAGAGGAATTGATAGCAAAGGTAGAAAACGAGACAAAGACACTGGTAGAAAGTAACATGAAGGAGATAGCCGATTTGCAAGTTAAACTGAGAAAGGATGAAGAATTAATCAGACAAGCTAGGCGTCTTCTTGAACGAAGTACAGGAGCAGAACTTGTAATGTCTAAAACAGCTATTGATGAGCATTTTAGCGAACTCAAACCTCTAGATACAGTTCCTGACGCATTATTATCGACCACCGGATGGGCCATGTTTTGGAAGAATGAAGAATTCTCTCAAATCCTTCAAGAGTCAAGAATTGGACAGCTTAAACAATCTGCAACGGTAGCAACTCACTGTTCAGTAGGAGGATTTGAGGGAGGTACAGCGGGGCTGGAAACAGAGATCGAAGTGATCACACGGAATTCCCAGGGGGAACAGTCCTATTGCCCGGGGGATTACATTGCTGTTGATCATGTCACGTCAACACAAGGCGAAAAACTCGATGCCGAAATAACAATCATTGACAGGAATAATGGCAGCTTAACAAATTGACGTCAGTTTTTTATGCGTCTGTCCTCTTATTGATGATAAATTTCGTCATCACATTGTCAAAGTGTTGTAGATCCACGAGCCGCAGGCGAGTGGATCTACAACAAACTTTGACAATGTGATGACGAAATTTATCATCAATAAGAGGACAGACGCATAAAAAACTGACGTCAATTTGTTTTTTACAATAACAAAAAACCAAAACTGATTTTCAACCGAAGGAAAGAAATGCAAGAGTCAATGGAAGGTGCGATTGCCGCAGAATCAGAATTTCATTGTTGTAATTCGGAGAATCACAGCCTCGTAAATTAAAACTTTAGTAAGAATAGGCCAGAAATACAAGGAAAAATTCGAATTGCTCAACTAACCTTTAATCCAGCGAAAACTGTTCACAAAATAATCCGCTAAAACTCGGTTTAGCTTAATTTCATTGACAGCACAAATCCCGCTCACCGCCGATTTTCAGGTCTGAATCCTCAACAAACATCCTCATCTTTTCGCTCTAAGGTTGCTATGGTTTCTTCAGTTTTAACACATAAATTTTAAATGATTTCCTCATTGAAGATTAGTAGATTTGTGGTACAATTATCGCCTCGTCAAGAACGCAGCGCTGAAAAGTTTGACAAAACTTTTGCTGATTGCGTCAGCTTTACGCGTTTCATCCGTCTGTTTAACAAATTGACGTCAGTTTTTTATGCGTCTGTCCTCTTATTGATGATAAATTTCGTCATAACATTGTCAAAGTGTTGTAGATCCACGAGCCGCAGGCGAGTGGATCTACAACAAACTTTGACAATGTTATGACGAAATTTATCATCAATAAGAGGACAGACGCATAAAAAACTGACGTCAATTTGTTTTTTACAATAACAAAAAGCCAAAACTGATTTTCAAACGAAGGAAAGAAATGCAAGAGTCCATGGAAGATGCGATTGCCGCGGAATCAGAATTTCATCGCTATAATTTGGAGAATCACAGGCTCGTAAATCAAAACTTTCGAAGTCTTTAAGTTTTATTGAAAATGCAAACAATTGTCCGTTCCACAATAATTAAATTAGAAATAAAACAATAACGCACCACTCGAAAAGCATAAATTTATTACTGCATTTTAGATTATAGAACAAACGATACAATTTATACAAGCTAAACACCAGTACGGTTGAAACTCGACACCTGAACTAAGTCAAATTACTGATGCAGTCCCTGGTTTAATACATAATAGATAAACGTATACAATAAATCTCTGTCCGGGTTTACTCACTGACAGACTAGTTTTCACTTATTGGTAGATAGGAAATTTCTTTATCTATTATTACAAGATTACATGTGATTGTGGAAATGACAACTGCCCTTGGTCTTCGTGAAATCACCAATGAAAGTCTCAAACACTAAGACCTAAGACGATTAGTGTACCTTCACGGCCAAATCAAAATTAGGAAATTGACTTTTCATTCTCGGTTTTCAGTTCTGTTTTTGTTTATTTGTTTGTTTGATGTTTTTCAGTTTTTGTTTTATAATTTCGTTTTCGACACTTAAATTCTACAGATAATTTCTCAGTCGGGTCTTAGGTTTTAAAAAATAATTCCTTTCGAGATCTACCCGCGCTTTGATCAGTAAGACAAACCTTTGTCTTACGAAAGAGGCAGGGCATTTTCGGTTTTCGCTTTTCACTTTTGCGTTTCGTCTTTTCCCGCGCAAAGATGTACGTCACTATTACATGTGACCGGAGCGTGGAAAGTGACTGGTTCATATTGGAGAAAAAGCGGGAAAATATCCAGTGCATTGGCCTTTGTGTTGTCCAAGATGGCGGGTATGATTACAGTCAGTTTCGAAGGAAAGCGAGTTGGCCTGTCAACGGAGGATTTAACTATATCGGAGATAGAAAGAATTTATCAGATAGATTCACCTGGTGCACACCTTAAGGTCAAGAGTGGAGCGGGTTTTGAAAACATTTGGCCAGATAGAGCCGGAAAGTTTACTGTACCGCCAAATTGCTTCAGCGCCATAGTCGTGGCCATGCATCGACAAGAAAACGAACAAGAAAATACGTGCATGCCCAATTATTCAGGAGGAACTGGTAGCATGGGTAATCGGCGTGGCAACAGTGCAGCCACCTTCTTTTCCCCAGCATTTTTTAACGAAAGGTTTGAACCTTCGACTTCGGCGTCCAGTTTTCACGTCATGTCACGAGGTCGAAGCAAATTCTTCCCTCAGAGCGGAATGGGATCAAGACCTGCCCCAGCAGTTTGGGGAGGTAAAGGCAAAAAGCGCAAGTCAGTCGAGAGTAAGTCTTTCAGGCTAACCTTTGTTGATGGAGATGGCATTTTTGAGGACATGTGGGAAATCCCAATCGACCTAAGTCAACTACAGGAGATGCACGGGCAGTACACAGTTCTACACGTTGTGGCGGAAATTGAGAGACAGCTGAGTGAAGAAGATGCAAAGCTGGTGGTGACAGATATCAAAGGAAATCCGATCAGAGATATGCCTTCAACGAGAGGTGAGACATTAGTTTCTTCTTATAGGTTCCTTGAGCAGGCATTAATCACATTAATGCAAGTGGATTCAAATATTTGTCGTGGGACATCTTTATTTTTATTTTTTCAAGTACATGTAATGAAGCTTACTTAACACGTACTGCCCTCAGCTGTCAATACGATAAATGGTACGTTAACTTGATACATATCGCCTTTTATAGTGATAGTCTTCCACACAGCTCGTAAATATCACGTGTCAAACGAGTGTTTAGTGCTCGACTGAAAAAATAAAAAAATGAAATTTGTAAACGGTGCTGTTTCAGTGTAAAAATCTCTGAGCTGTCAAGTAATTTGGGTAGATAGAATTTCTGATTTACGGGTTGGGATGTGAATTTTCAGTCAAAACTCGAGGGTGTATGGTTGTCAGTAAAATTCAAGGGGCAAGATTTATGTACACAATGCTTTCCTTTCCAACAAAATATAAAATTTGCAAGGAAACATAAAAAAGAATTTAAATAAGATAGCTGCTAGCAAACATGAGTGAAACTAAGGTAACCCAAACAACTGGCATGAGACTAACCATTAACTAAAGCAAACTATTTTCCAGTTTGGTTGCAGTTTAATCAACACCTTATTATGATAGGAATAGCCTTTCTGAAAGTCACAAGTCTAGGATACAGTAGGGTTATTTCGTGTCTAGTCTAAAATAGAGTTGCAACATGCACAGCAAGAGAATGGCTTTCAAGTGTAATTAAGGGTGTCCCAGCAGCACATACCCACCCAATACTGATTTATAGAGTACACCCAGGGGCTCAACCTTGGAACTGCAAACTTGCAAGGGCAGAGATACAGTTTCAAAAGTTACTTAGGGTGCTAAATTTTAGGTTGGCACTGTGATTATGTTTGTCAGTTTTTTCTTTCATACCACTGCAAAAGAATAACAACAAAAATATTATGACACTTATTTATTCATTCTCATATTTTAGGTCATACCTACTGGAATAGCCAAAAAATTTTCCGTGTTATGTACAAAAATAATTTCCAAGAATGGAGACCACTTGTCTGGCAGTCTATTAAACGGGATTATGGCTTTGCCGGTTCCTATGACATGGAAGATGGCTTGTTTGAGAGTGAAGACCTAGCAATGCCAAGCACAAGCAGTTCTTGCAACTCTTCAACCAATCGACAGTTCAAACCAAGCACTTGCACCAATTCAAGATCCTTAGAGAAGAAAGTTGATCAAATCCTAAGCATGCTGAATAAAGAAGAGGAAAAGTCTTCATTGAAGGAAATTTTTAAATGTTCTATTTGCTTGGAAACATGCAGTAACCTGATGACATCCTGTACAAACCCCAAAGGCTGTGGGAGACTTTTGGGGTGCTTTATATGCTTTTACAAAATTGACAAATGCCCTCTCTGTCGTAGTGATCTTAGCCCTTCAAAGGAAAGGAAACCTCTTATTATCTCAGGGTTGGCAAGTATCCTTGGAGTTCCTGAGATTTCACTTGCTTCTGCCTTGTCTCAAGTAACTACTCAAAACACAGGAAGTGACTCCGAAGATGATGATTTGATGGAGATGCCTCTTGCTGCAGCAAGAGTTTTAGACCCACAGTGACTGTCCTTAATAGAACTGTTTTCTCTGCCCAAGTTATGACTAACATTACGTTGAGTTTATAAAATTCTTATTAACATGTGGTTTTGCTTACTCTAGGTGCCAGCTAGTGACACAGCCTAAACTGGAACAACATTAGTTTTCTTTGGTCTTTGCTATTACTGTACTGATTTGAGTTATAAAGCTGTTCATGTAAGGAACTCTAACCAGTTGTTACTCTTCTGTTGAAAAAAAAAACAACAAAACAAAACCAAAAAAAAAAAACAAGGAAATCAGTCCCCCCCTACCCCAAAAAAAGAATTAACTTTTAGTAAAGTTACAAGGTCTCTTACTGAATGGCATCAAACAAGCCAGCCAAGCCCCAGTAGTTTGTCAGAGGTTCTGTGATAGTTCATATTGGAAGTAAAGCATCAAGTATTGTCATGTACCTGTCATATTAACATCTTCATTTCTGTGCCAGAATTCATGCCTCCACAATGCAGCTTACGAAGTCACAAATTATGTACTTAGTAAAGTTGTCTATTACAGACTAAGGGTACTTTTTAAATTATACTCAATCATTTCTAGGAATGTTCAAAACTAAATAAATGGTATTTGATCATTGAGACTGTGTTTAGTCTGGGTAATTTCTTGTAATCACTTCACTGCCCTGCATGACAGTTGGGAAATGACCTCTCTGTATGATTAAGGGATACCTGTTTGGTTTCTCTCACTATGTTTCCATCAGGTTCTTCTACATAATACTGGTAATAAGGGTGAAATCAAGGCCAAAAAAAAAATCATCACCAGGGCATTAAGGAAAAGTTATGGGACTCTTGTCAGCTTATTCTTATTCTTATTAGTACTATTTTTGTTTTCGTTTTCACCCACTGCATTTGTAGGTTGTTTGGAGAGGGGTATCTTTCTCTTTCTGTATGTTTTGTTTTAAGAGGGGGAGATGCATTTTTTAATATTCTTTTGTTTCTTATACTCTATTAGTAAACTACCCGATGGAAAACCTTAGCATTCACGAGTTGGTAAAAAATGTCAAATCACTTCTATGGTATTTTTCCATTGAACCTTTAGCATTAAATATGACTGCCAAGTAAATTATTTACTGGTCTTATAGCTGACCTCTAATACAATGTATTTACTGTACGTCCAATGGCATTCAAAAAGGGATCAATACAAACTTGCAAGTTCAGTTTACATACCCTTATTCAACACTTATGAACCATCAATGATAGTTTATGGTCTGCTACCTAAACATGAATGTAAGTGACATACGGCTTGACTTTCAAATACATTTCTGCCCAGTTGGGTTATTAGAAATGTAATTTGAATGGGTATCATTATTTTAAAAACTGAATTATAAATAAGTTATTAGGCCATTCGTTAGTAAATAATATGACCTCTAACAAGCACATAATGGTAGTTTTTAATTACGAAAATGCACTTTGGACAACATCGAGCAATATGTATATCAACATATAAAGCCACTATCAAAGTCCAGAAAAATTTGAACTAAAAAAAATCCCCTAAACAACCAAAATAAATTATTCACTTTTCATCATGCTGATGGTTCAGGCTAAAAAGTACATAATTCACCACTCCAGAAACTATAAGGAGAATGGGTACAAGCTTTTGGCGCAACGATTTTTGGGATCGTTTGGGTGGACAAGCAATAGTTATGATTAGTCGATGGAATCCAAGGCAACCATTAGCCAATCATAACTAACACTTGTTCACCCACACGATCCCAGAAATCATTGCACTGAAACCTTGTACCCATTCTCCCTATAGTTTATGGAGTGGCAAATTTATATGATAAAGAATCTTTCTCAGTTGTCCTATCAAAGGAACCTTCTCTCCAGTTATAGTGAATACTTACATTCCCTGGTTATTTTGGAACTGTGTGTATGATATAAGATCTTCTGTAAACTGTCAAGTACGATTGCCCGACATCAATAAATTTCCCTTTGTGTTAATATTCAGTACCTTCAATCACTATAAGGTTTTGTCATTGAACTGTATTCCCATTTTTTTGTAAGAGTCAGGGAACTTGTCTTGCTGCCTTTTGTTCAAGCATATTGTGTGACCATTAGCAGTTCCCCACTTAACTATAGAAGTGTAGAGTGTCGATAGAATGTGACTGACAGAAGAGGTCATACAGCCATGTTACCCTAAGCTCCGGAGAAAAACCTGCAATACCGACCCTTACTCAGTAAGAAACCCTGCAAGGTATGTTGTTACCTCAATAAAGTACAAGATCGCTCTTTTTAAGCTTTGATGTTCACCATGCACAACATCGGCAAATATGCTCTGTCCTGATGGTTGTGCACTGGAAAACAGTCTTTCACGAGATTCAGTCAGGTCAGGCCTCATTACTAGAGGATCAGTACCGAAACTTGCATCACGGGCAAGATTGCCTCCTCTTTCTTCGTACATTCTTACTGCCTCACTAACGGTCGGAATCATTTCAGCTGGTAGATGCACTGCACATGATGTCTGCATCATATTTTCCACTGGCACACACCCTTCTGGTCCTGGGATCCTGTGATGATTCCATGAACAGATCAATTGTTCAGTGGCATCCTGTGCAACATACATTGTCACCCATGAAACACAAAACATTATAACTGGGTGAGCAAAGTCAATATTCTCCTCTCTCTGTATCTCACAAAGTTGACGTTTTAGAGGATAGTTAATTCGCTTATTAACCTCGGGCCACATACGCTCTGCAACATAGTTACTTGTAGACGGTGTTTGCCTCCAGGGTAAACGTCTCTGACTGAATCTATATCTCTTCAACAGTTCTTGAACAAAGATACAAAGAACAAACTCCCTCCCATGGTCCATTCTTATTTGCTCAAATAATCCATACATCATTAATGCAGGTCTAAACAAATGTTCATAGATGAGAATAGGATTTTTGATGGGCATAGTTACTGATCCTAAAATGAATCTCGAGCAACCATCAATGAAGAACACGTGGGTCATCCCAAACGTCTGTGCAACTTTTTCGTTTTGGTCGAAATGGCCTTTATATCCAAAATAAGGGGCAAAATAAGGAATGGGATTAGTCCGTTGTAGTGTATCAAAAGTTCTGGCTTGAAAAGCACGAGGTGCAACACGACGAGATGCTTCGGAGATTCTCCTTTGACTTATGGCACCTGACGTTATCCCTAACTGGGCTCTTACACTTCCCTGCATCATCCGTCTGCCGTAACTGTGACCATAAAGACGAATATGTTCCGCGACAATAACATCGAGTTCATCGTTAGAAATGCGATGAATCGATCTTTCGCTACAGTACCTCCTTACACTTCTCTCAGTTAATCCTCGCACGTGTGGGTATTGTGAACGATAAAAATCACTTATTTCTCGGTGGGACACTCCCCTTATGACTAAATCTCTCACGAAGACCTCATCTGCAACTTCACCGAAGGCCGCCATATTTGTTTTTTGGAAGGATATGTCATTCCCATTCTCCCTCTGCCGACCCGAACCGAGAGTCCGAATTTCGAAATTCGAAAAGCAGAATTCAAAAAGCTAATGACATCCACAAAATTAAAAGCAGCATTTTAACCGAGAAGAAAGGACAAAGAAAAACCAAATGAAAAATCTGGAAAACGCAATGGAGGTTTCAGAAGCAGAAATTAGAACTTAAAGACGAAAAGCCTACCAGCATACCGGTAGTACAAAAAGAAAAATCAAAAACAAAACTAGAAAAAGAAAAAGTTACAGATAACTCATTTGGCCGAAATGGTACTTTTATTTAAGACTTTCTTCCATTCTCAAAAATTAATACCCAAGAACTCTTCCTCATCTAAGCCATGTGAGGTGTTTTCGGAAAAGGTAAATGTCATATTCGAGCCTGATTCAATTAAAGGTTAAAGGATCCTAGTCAGGCACGCCTTTGTTATTGTTTTGATCTGAAATTTGCGATCAGATTACTCGTCGAACATGACAAAGCGTCAACAGTTCAACTGGTAAAAATATAAACTGTAGCCTGAACCTGAAATTTCTTCGCTTGTTTTTGATTTTAGTGCCAGTAAAAGGGCTTTCGATTATTTTCAGCGCATTTTGGGGGCTGTCCAAAAACCTAGAACTCAAAGAATGTTTGCGTTCGTAAGCCGGCCAGCCTCCCAGTCCGCTTACCCTAAAGCAAACTGTATTTAGCGAGCGCTCGCGGAATATGATTTACAAGCGAATCTAGAATCATAAAGGTTTGAAATCTTGTTTAATTGGGTATTCTTGACTTTCCCATCGCCATAAAACACAAAAGGCGAATGCACGGAGGGCAGAAATGTTTCCAAAACTCACTCGATCACGCCGCTGTGACCGCCGCTCCGAGCCGCATTTAGTTTTAATTAGCGCTAGATAAAGCGAGAACATTTCACATTCCTTTCAAAGAGAAGAAACTCTTTTATTAATAGCTTTTATTTTCTTTGTTATTATCGCGCAGCATGGATATTCATTTCAGTTTTCAAAATACACGAATTGTCATGAAAACAAAAACGTACTGCAGCTAGCTAAGGTGTCGACTGCGGCTAACTGTAACAGATCTGATTTACAAAGATTCTGTTCACAAACCATTCTTTCTCCTCCTTTTCTACAATTCCAGGGATTAGTTTATGGAAAAAATCGAAGTGTTGTTCTTAGGCATCGAAGGCTTTGAAGCTTTCGCTTTAGCGTCGCTACCAGCACTGCAGAGCGAGTCCCGTCGTCGGTTTAGAAGACCAAAACATTTCAGCGCGTGAAGAACGCGCACCGTAATGAAATAAAATGTCGGCGAATAAGCTTGACCAGCATTTCAATCCACTGGATATCTTTTGCTTGACTAGTGCAATAACCAAGAAGGTCCTTGAATGATGATTTCTTTCATAAGCTTGACTGTTTTGGTACTGCCACGCGAAGGAGAACGTAAACCGCTTAGAGTCCTGGCTTTGTCTCGCACATTTCACGAGAAAAATAGCAAACAACACCAAAATAACCGGCCAGATGTAACCGCTATTAATTTTTTAAGGCCAGGGAAGTAAATGAAGGCCCAAACTGGCCGTATTGGCGCGGATGTAGCCGGATTTCAATTCACTGTGAAAAAATCCTGATTTTAGGTGGCATAGAAAATGGCGGATTTCTCACTTGATGCACGCAAAGCACTGTGGGTGACTAGGATCCTTTAAGTTTGCCTTTACAGCAGTGTGTTGTCGTCCTTTCCCCTCAGAAATGATATTTATAGGAAAGGACGACAGCACACGACAAGTGAGTTAATTTAACGTTTATTTAACATTGGTTCATACATTAACATATATTTAGCGATACGTCGCGAAAGCATGAAACTGACGGTAAATCCCATACATTTACTATAATTATTTCAAACGGTTAAACACAAACCTATTGTCTGGGCCCCCTGTGATTGTGCTTAAAATACCTCGAGATCAAACTTTTAATAAGCTGAAACGGCTCAACTCAGTCACTATTTAAAAATCCTCCAAACTAAACCCACTACAGAAATACAAGAAGCAAAATTGGTCGAAAGACCGAGATCTGTAACGCGCAGCGTACGAAAACGTGAAGTAGTAGCCGTGCAGGCCTTCTAACCCCATTTTATAAATGAATTTGATATCTTGTCTCACAAGGCTGTTGAAGCTTTTTTCCGCCATCTTTTCGTTTGCACGTGGACTTCGCTCTATAAAGGTGGCGGGAAGAGGAGGACCCTGGGAACGACGGAACGTGTAGGTGTGGGGGGTGGGGGTAGGTTCCGGTTCACTTGAAAAGTGCAGGATCGACCCAAATGACGTTTATCAACTCAGTTTTTTTTATTTTTATATTGGGGGTAATCAGGAAATTTAATTATGAACAACGTATTATGTACGACTTTTAAAATCCGAAATATAACGTTGCTGTGACAATGCCCCACCCCCGGGCCGACCTGTTTTAGCAAATGCGCCAATCTTAGGAAGGAAAAGTTAGAAAATGCCCGACAAATGCCCGGGGGGGGGGGGATGAGTGGACTTGGAATTGACGGAGTCATAAACTTTCAACAGTCAGTGACATTGCTTCGTCACGTGTTGCGTTACTGATACATCACAGCTAAGTAATGAAAGGATGCCTTAACTTTTAAAGTGACATTGTCTTCAGCTATTCAAAAATTTGTAAGCGGTGATTGCCAAACTCACATATAACAATGTGGCCACTATTCAGTACAGAGGCGGAACGAGGACCTGACATTTGTCCCAACTCTTTACCTTTTTCCCCAAACTTTGTCACAAACCTTCCATCCAGAGTAAAAACCTGCACTCTGTGATTGCCAAATGAACAAACCAGAAGATGTCCTGTTTTGTCCACCGCTAGTCCAGTTGGTTGATTTAACTCTCCGTCCCCACTCCCAGAGCTCCCAAATTCATACAAAAATTGCCCATTGCTGTTGTACATCTTAATGAGATGGGCATCACGATCAGAGACAAAAATTTGGCCTTTATAAAACACAGAGTTATTTGGCATATGCAACCAACCCTTCCCGATGGTCTTAAAATTTTTCCATATGCATCGAGGAAAAAGAGAAATAAACTTAACACATTTGTTTTCCGCGTCGCAGACTATAAGATTTCCTTCTCGATTTATTGATATTCCCCGGGGTTCGCTGAGCAATCCACCCTCGTGAACTTCCGTCACATATTCTCCGTCGGGACTAAAAAGTAATACTTTGTTATTACCTCTGTTTGCTACAAAAATCCTACCTTCCTTGTTTATGCATATACCCGTTGGCAGATTAACAAGATTCTGTCCAAAGGACCTAATAAACTCTCCATTGTCATTTAAAACTACAACGCGTTATTCCTTTTATCAGTTACGAGGATTTCATTCGAGTCATTCACAGCCACTCCCCAAGGGTGTTTTAAATTAGAATTGTCAGAACCCCCTCCAGTCCTTCTCCAATGAAACTGACAGGAGTAAAGGATCGTTCCTTGATACAAATCGGTAAAAATTCTTTAATACTTTCTCCATTTACTTGAAGTGTAAGCGTATGTTGTCTAGCCTGGCTTGGAACAAAGGAAATAACGTACCTACCATTATTATTGTCAACAATTTTTGTTTTGGCAGCAACGTTTGTACCTTGTGATAAAATAATTGCCAACAGCAATGACATCTCCAGGACAATAGCATTGTTCTCTTTCAGAATTCCGTGTGATTACTTCAATCTCTGTTTCCAGCCCCGCTGTAGCTTCTTGAAATCCTTCCACTGAACACTGACTTGCCTCTGTTGGTTGCACTTTCATCAAATTGTCCAATTCTTGACTCTTGAAGAATTTGAAACATTTCTTGGTTTTCCCAAAACACGGTGATAGGACTTATCCATTCTACAATTGATCCCATGTCTTCTAGTTTAACTTTTTGGAGTCCTTGAAAAAGTTCATTTATTGTTGCGTTGGTTCTTACAAGATCTGCTCCTGTGCTGCGTTGGACGAGACTTCGAATCTGTGAGACGGATTGCTCCCTCTTGTCCAACTGATCCTGAAATTCATCTACATGTTTCCTAAGGTGTTCTTGGGCTTTCTTTGTCTGATTTTCCACTTCAGCTATTGATTCTTACTCTTTTTGTCGTAGGATCAAGATAAGAGATTCCACTGTTTGTTGAATCTTTTCCTTGTTAATTTTCGAGCAGTGTTCCAGTAGACGGGCCGGACTTTTCTTCTAATTCTCGGACGCAACTGGATATGGTTTTTGACGGCTCCATTGCAGTGTCAAGTTTACTAGAGATGTTGTTCTTCAAAGCTCTTGCGGTAATTTCCAAATGTTCCAAGTCATGTTTATTGTGCTCAACAATAGCACAAGTCTGACATACAGGAACTTCACACACTTTACAGTAAAAATAGAGAATTTCTCTCTCGTGGAGCTCTCTCTGGCAAAATACTGGCCGCCTCAAAACATCCTGAAAATCTTTATCTTGAACATCTTTGAGCGAAAGGACGCGATGATCTTTGTTACTACGCAGAATGTTGTGTCCATTGAGACACGTGTCGCACCAGAAACCACCACAATGAAAACAGTAACGTGCTTCCTCGTTTTTCTTGTCACAACTTCCACAAATCACTTTTGAAGTGTTGCACTCTTTGCTGGCCAAAATATCGAGGAGATTTTTCACGTAAAAACAGCTAGGTAGAGTTTCCATGGTGCCACTCTCGGGGACAGCGACTTCAGTCTGGCAAATGGGACATTTAATCTTGCCATTGCGGGCGTTCGTCCCTGCCAAGTTGTTCAGACATTCAAGACAGAAAATATGTAAGCAAGGCAGTTGTTTGAGATTTGTGTACAAGTGAATACACACAGAGCAGGTTACTTCTTCTTTTAGATTGTGCATCAGGGTTGGAACAACGTATGGCCAACGAAACTGAAATTCCACTTTTCAGCTTTAGGCGCCTCACCCTTCAAAATTCGAGTTCTTTGACGTCTCGTGATTTCTCAGAAACGGGTATTTACGTTTTACGCAAATTAATGATCTCGTTCATGATTGGTTTCCTTCATCGAACCCATCACGCGAACCAAAGAATTGTCACGCGAACTGAGAAATTGTCACGCGTACCTTCACACGTGTCTTTGAGTGTTGGAAGGTGAATTAATTGGCTCATCTCGACAAAAGTCCTCAAAACAAATGTAATAAGTTGTTTCAGTGGTGTACAACACTGCCTATACTGCACTTAAAATTAGGTTCCAATTTTTTCCCAGTCTTAATAAGATCCGAGGCTCTTCCTAATTTCAAAAACTCCGTCAGACGCAATTGCAAGACCTCCTCCTAATCTCAATTTAAAAAAGCTGTAACACCTGATACCTCTACCCAAACTGAAAACAACCAATAGGTCATTCCACTCCCCTAGGCTAATCTAAGCCTCATGAGGCAATTTCGGAAAATAAGAGATCATATTCGAGCGTGACTCAATTCAAGGCTAAGCTTACCTTGTCCTTGCGGAGGTTGAGATCTGCATCAGCTGCAAATGGCCTAATGGCAATCATTTCATTCCATGATGCTACTGGATAACTGGACAAGGCATAGTGACTTTAAACCCTAGTAATTTTCCAGGAATTTTGTCGAGAGGTTGTTAGAAGTGAACGTGGACAAAGAAGTGATAAACACATTAGTTTGTGGGCATCTGTGAAGAAAATATCCTCTGCTATATTGCAGTGATATACATGTAAGATATGACTATATATGATCTTGTGTAAATAAGTGTTGCTGTTGTTGGCAAGCTGAAACAAAATCATCCACGAGAATTTTTTTTACATATCTTCGCGAGACGCTAATTAATTAAGTGCAGAATAAAATGATTACTGAGAGACTCCATCCTTTGTGTGCACTTGTGATGTTTTTAAAAGAAGAGTCCGTCCATTGTGTGCACTTGTGATATTTTAAAACAATAAGGCTTATTAGCGTCTCTCGTGCGGCAAGAAGTAAAGGAGGTGTGATTTTTTTTGCCGGCTTGGACCCAGACATACTCTCTTCGCGCCAAGAAAGTTACGTTACTAAAAGTTTTCCTGAGGTTCGCATAGCTAGGTTTGAATTCTAGACAGAAAAAGGGGTCTGAAGAAGAGCACCAACTGTAAGGGAAAAGGTTGAAAATCCGTTGCGCCAAAAGGTTGAAGCTTTGTTCTTATTTTTCAGAATAGCCCATTGTTTGTTATTTTAACAAAGCGTAGTAAACAAAATTAGCATTAACCAATCAAATGGCTCCAATTTCGATCCTTTACAAGTAGGGGTCTAACTATAAAAGGCCCAATATTTTTTCTTCTCGTCATTCGTTCATTAGAACATCACAAACTATACGAAAAACCTTCAGGAAAAAAACCTCAGAATACTGCTAAAATCATGGCTTCGCCAGAAAACTGTATTACCTGTAACCAAGTGGTCACGTCGCGGCAGGAAGCCATTCAGTGTGATGGCTGCGGTTTGTGGAACCACAGGATTTGCAACACTGGTAAGTTAAAATTCCCGCTGTTACTAGTCTATGAAATGACGTTTTCATAAGCATTAGTTTCTTTTCGTGAATAGAATCCATCGCACCTTAGTCGCATAAACACTTCAGTTTTCTTTCTTCCCTTAAAAAAAATTGCCTTTGAAATTTTTAACTAAATCTAAAACTGTTTTAACAGGTATTACCCGACCAGAGTACCGCAAAGCAGTGCAAAATGGGAGTGACATCGAGTGGCGTTGCCGTGGCTGCTTCGTCTATGACGTTCTTCCAGACTTCGAAAGCACCAGGATTGAAGATGGTAAGTTGTGCTTTCGAATCCGTGCTTTCTTACAATGTTATGTCATTTTATGTTATGTTTTATGTTATGTTATGTTATCTTATGTTATCTTGTCATGTCATGTCATGTCGTGTTATGTTTGTCATGTTATGTTATGTCATGTTATGTTATTTTATATGTTATGTTTTATGTTATATGTTATGTTATGTTATCTTATGTTATCTTGTCATGTCATGTCATGTCGTGTTATGTTTGTCATGTTATGTTATGTCAAGTTATGTTATTTTATATGTTATGTTTTATGTTATGTTATGTCATGTTATGTTGCTATGTTGTTATTTTATATGTTATGTTTTATGTTATGTTATGTTATGTTATGTCATGTTGTTGTTATTTTATGTTATGTTTTATGTCATGTTATGTTATGTTGTTATGTTATGTTATTTTATATGTTATGTTTTATGTTATGTTATGTCATGTTATGTTGTTATGTTGTTATTTTGTATGTTATGTTTTATGTTATGTTATGTTATGACATGTTGTTGTTATTTTATATATGTTTTATGTCATGTTATGTTATGTTGTTATGTTATGTTATTTTATATGTTATGTTTTGTTATGTTATGTTATGTCATATCATGTTATGTTGTTATGTTATGTTTGTCATGTTGTGTTATGTTATGTCATGCTATATTGGTATGTTATGTTATGTTATGTCATGTTTACTTATGCTGTGTTATGTTAAGTCACCTAACAACTATTTCTTATATTACGTCCTCCAGACTTGACTGCTGAAACAGCATCTTTCAACCAGTACAGCGCCTCTCTCCAAAACAGTCAACCACCTTCCGACAGTCACTTTCACATCCTCAGTCAGCCATCACCTAGTCAGCCATCATCAAACGGAAGTGTAGTGAGCGAGGTCCCAACACAATTTGAATTCACTAGTCCTCAAAGCTCGGATGTACAGGAAAATGGTGAGTGAACAAATTCCCCTGCCACTCATATCGAAATGTGTCGATATAGGAGCGTTAGTTCAAAAATTACAAAGAAAAAAATTAAGTTGATTAATCTTTCTTAAAACAACAGTCTCTCCCACTAACCGTGTGACATTCAATAACTCTTTCGTTTTACTTGTTACCATTATAGATCGATCTCCAGTTGAATTTCCAGAGCCGATGGAGGAGTCATCACTGGAAGACCCTGCTCCTGACCCCGCCATTGCAGAAGCAGAAGTGGCCGTTATTACCTATGAGATCGTCCTGGAAGGCACAAAAAGACAAAAACGGAAACTCGTCGATAGTGCAGGCTACTCATATAACGTGAAAGAGAGGGGGAGGACTACGACCTACTGGCAATGTACCCTTCGTCCCAAAGGGAACTACTGCCGCGCGACCGTAAAGGAGACGGATGGAAATCTCGGTCCTGGACGCCAGAGCCACAACCGCCCACCGCAGGTCGGAGGTTTGAAGGCAGCCCACATTATGACTCAAGTGAAGCGAAAGGCTATGGAAGACATCTTTAAGCCGGCACCAGCAATTGTTGAAGAGGTAATGTTCTATAAAATGTCAATTAATTTCCCTTTGATATTATTAAATTTTCCTTGATATGAAGACAAAGATCTAATTTACAACTTTGCTCCTTTTTACACAGGTGTTGCTTGATGAACTGACTGCAGCACCGTGCCCGGCGCTATCAAGGCCAGTCCACCTTGCCAGAGCGGCGAATCGTCTACGTCAGAGACTTCGTCCAGAAGAGCCAGCAGACTTGGATTTTAATCTGGACGAAAACAACATCCCTGACGAATTCCTCAAGGCAGACCTATGTGTAAAGGATAGGCGGCATCTCATATTCGCAACCAAACAACAGATTGACCATCTCTCGAAGGCTAAGACGTGGTATGTTGACGGTACCTTCAAGCTCGTGAGAAAGCCGTTCACGCAGCTCCTCAGTGTCAACGCATTCGTGAGGACAGGGGACTACGCGAAACAAGTTCCGTTGGCGTTTGTGATGATGTCGGGAAAAAAGAAAAAAGACTATAAGAAGGTAAGCAGTAATCGTAAGGACAATTTGCTAAACCAAAAAGGAGAAAACAATTTTAAAGAGTATACGGCTTGAACGCATAATCTAATAACATTAAACTTGGAAAGGAGCAATCCCTGGGGAGCAATATTAATAAAATTCTGTGTATTACTTTTTTTTAATTTTTAGGTCCTCAGAAAAATCCTTGAGTTGTGTGCCGACGAACCATCCGTGAAACGCGTCGTGGTTGACTTCGAGGCAGCGATGTTGTCGGCAGTGAAGGCGGTCATGCCAGACGTTGTAATCATGGGATGCGTCTTCCACTGGACGCAGGCCGTGTGAAGAAAGGTTAGTTGTCCTCATTTGAACTTAAGAACTCAAAAGAAAACACAATAATTAGTGCAAGAGGAGCGAAACGAAATCATAAAGAAATGACGAAAACGTTGACAGACAAACAGACATTTGCTAGTATTATAGTAAGCGGAATGAGTAAGTTAGGTGATAACTAATATCTACGTATATATTTAAATTATAGGTACAGGAACTGGGATTGGCAGCTCCATATGTCTCCGACGATGGTACCTACCGTTACATAAGAAGATTAATGGCACTACCCTTCCTGCCAGCAGCAGAGATTCCGGCAGCATTTACCAGATTGAGAGTGCAGGCCAGCACAGAGCCGTTGGAGCAGCTCGTAGCCTACATCGGTTCCACATGGGTGTACAGCACTACCTTTCCCCCCAAGGACTGGAGCGTCTACGGACAAGCCATCCGTACGAACAACGACTTAGAGGGATGGCACAACGGCCTAAACCGGCGCGCTGGAGGCCGAGTCCACCTCCCATTTTATGTGCTTATCCAGCATCTCCACCGTGAGGCGAAACTAGTCGCAGTGCAGATCCGACTTGTTTCAGACAAGAAACTAAAACGAATTCAACGAAAAGCTTATCGCCGCCTCCAAGCCAAGATTTTTGCTCTGTGGGAGGACGATGCCAACAACGTTAAGACAGCCACTGAGCTTCTGAGGGCATGTGCTTACATTAATGGACCGGTTCGAGGAAATTAAATAGATGATTCTTACATTGAAATTGTTGATAGACTCTTAAGTGAAAGTTGTCGATTAGCATTAGGTTTGCTCGATGCGACTATTTCAATCGTTTTGTAGTTAATTGTAAATATGAGGTTAAGGTTCGATACGAGTAACTACATTGTTTTATAGCTGGTAATTGTAGACATAAGGTTAAGGTTCGATGCGAGTATTTAGATTATTCTATAGCTGGTAATTGTTAACATAGGATCAAGGTTCGATGCGACTAATTAGTTCGTAACAAGATAATAACTAGTTCGTCATTATTTCGTAGCTAATTGTGAACATAGGTTTAAGATTCGATGGAAGTTGTAAGATTGTTTTATAGTTAATTGTAAATATAAGGTTAAATTAAGGTTCGCTTTCAGATTAAAAATAATGTAAATATGCTAAATATAATGTAGTAATCAATAAAAAAGTGGGTATTTGACATTTGGTGTATTTCATTACGTGTAGTAGTTGTATTTCTGTATGCGAATCCTTGAATTATTTCGGGCGAAACATCTTTCATTTCGGGCGAATCACCGTCGGGCGAATCGACTTCCGGGCGAAACGACCGCAATTCGTTTTTCCTAGCTTTCTGTCGCGTACTTCCACTTAAGAATTGTTAATAGTTTCTCGGAAAGTGGACAACACTTCATTTTTCGCTGCATTGCTCAGAAATTTTGGTCAATTGTCAAGTCAAACAGGCTACCGTGTCAGGTACGTGTAATAACTTTTGTTGTGAAATACGCTTAGTTTAGCTCAATGAACAGCTTTTTAGAGCTTTTCCGATCGATCATTAATAGAGTGATGTTTCTTATTTATCGTTAGTCCAGTGCTTAAATAATTTAATTTCCATTCCGGTTGTAAACAGCCGACAAAAGTACTCTTTGTTCACTCGTCTGCAAAATCATATATTATTTGTTGGCCAAGTAAAAGGGCAACAAAGCATCCTTTTTGTTTTCAGTAAGCTTTAATTACAGTGTTGCTGTTAAAATTATATTTCAAACAGTTCTTGCTTAAGAAATCCAGGCTATTCCCCAAATATTGATAGTGCAGATAAGCTTAAATTCTTTTGTGTAGCATCATTTAAGTGTTCTCTAAGTGTTGTTAACATCTCCCACTCGATTGTTGATTAGCTGGGCTTTTCTTGACTGCTTGCAGAATATTTATATATGTCTAACGTGTTATGAATGTTTGTTATATCAAATAGTGTTCAAAAGCATTACAGAATGTTGTCTTTTAACTAAAACTTTGGATTATAGTTTTGGCATGTTTTGATGACAAATTAACAAATTGACGTCAGTTTTTTATGCGTCTGTCCTCTTATTGATGATAAATTTCGTCATAACATTGTCAAAGTGTTGTAGATTCACGAGCCGCAGGCGAGTGGATCTACAACAAACTTTGACAATGTTATGACGAAATTTATCATCAATAAGAGGACAGACGCATAAAAAACTGACGTCAATTTGTTTTTTACAATAACAAAAAGCCAAAACTGATTTTCAAACGAAGGAAAGAAATGCTATCTAGAGTCAATGGAAGATGCGATTGCCGCAGAATCTGAATTTCATCGCTGTAATTCGGAGAATCACAGGCTTGTAAATTAAAACTTTAGTAAGAATAAGTCAGAAATACAAGGACAAATTCGAATTGCTCAACTAACCTTTAATCCAGTGAAAACTGTTCACAAAATAATCCGTTAAAACACAGTTCAGCTTAATTTCATCGACAGCACAAATTCCCGCTCACCGCCGATTTTCAGGTCTGAATCCACAATAAACATCCTCATCTTTTCGCTCTAAGGTTGCAATGGTTTCTTCAGTTTTAACCCATAAATTTTAGATGCTTTCTCATTGACGACTACTAAATTTGTGGTACAATTCTCGCCTCATCAAGAACTCAGCACTAAAAAGTTTGGCAAAACTTTTGCTGATTGCGTCAGCTTGCCGTGTTTCATCCGTCTGTCCTCTTATTGACGATAAAAATTAGCCAATGAGCGCGCGAGAATTCGCTCAGTTATTGTAAAACAACAATTTTACAATAACTGAGCGAATTCTCGCGCGCTGATTGGCTAATTTTTATTGTCAATAAGAGTACAGACGGATGAAACACGTAAAGCTGACGCAATCAGCAAAAGTTTTGTCAAACTTTTCCGTGCTGCAGTCTTGATGAGGCGATAATTGTACCACAAATCTAGCAGTCTTCAATGAGGAAATCATCTAAAATTTATGGGTTAAAACTGAAGAAACCATTGCAACCATGGAGCGAAAGGATGAGGATGTTTGTTGAGAATTCAGACCTGAAAATCGGCGGTGAGCGGGAATTTGTGCTGTCGATGAAAAAAGGCTGAACCGTGTTTTAGCGGATTATTTTGTGAACAGTTTTCACTGGATTAAAGGTTAGTTCAGAAACTTGAATTTTTCCTTGTATTTCTGGCCTATTCTTACTTAAGTTTTGATTTACGAGCCTGTGATTCTCCAAATTATAGCGATGAAATTCTGATTCCGCGGCAATCGCATCTTCCATGGACTCTTGCATTTCTTTCCTTCGTTTGAAAATCAGTTTTGGCTTTTTGTTATTGTAAAAAACAAATTGACGTCAGTTTTTTATGCGTCTGTCCTCTTATTGATGATAAATTTCGTCATAACATTGTCAAAGTTTGTTGTAGATCCACTCGCCTGCGGCTCGTGGATCTACAACACTTTGACAATGTTATGACGAAATTTATCATCAATAAGAGGACAGACGCATAAAAAACTGACGTCAATTTGTTAAACAGACGGATGAAACGCGTAAAGCTGACGCAATCAGCAAAAGTTTTGTCAAACTTTTCAGCGCTGCGTTCTTGACGAGGCGATAATTGTACCACAAATCTACTAATCTTCAATGAGGAAATCATTTAAAATTTATGTGTTAAAACTGAAGAAACCATAGCAACCTTAGAGCGAAAAGATGAGGATGTTTGTTGAGGATTCAGACCTGAAAATCGGCGGTGAGCGGGATTTGTGCTGTCAATGAAATTAAGCTAAACCGAGTTTTAGCGGATTATTTTGTGAACAGTTTTCGCTGGATTAAAGGTTAGTTGAGCAATTCGAATTTTTCCTTGTATTTCTGGCCTATTCTTACTAAAGTTTTAATTTACGAGGCTGTGATTCTCCGAATTACAACAATGAAATTCTGATTCTGCGGCAATCGCACCTTCCATTGACTCTTGCATTTCTTTCCTTCGGTTGAAAATCAGTTTTGGTTTTTTGTTATTGTAAAAAACAAATTGACGTCAGTTTTTTATGCGTCTGTCCTCTTATTGATGATAAATTTCGTCATCACATTGTCAAAGTTTGTTGTAGATCCACTCGCCTGCGGCTCGTGGATCTACAACACTTTGACAATGTGATGACGAAATTTATCATCAATAAGAGGACAGACGCATAAAAAACTGACGTCAATTTGTTAAATTTCGAATAAGGTATAACTTTTATCACAGATTATGTGTTGATCACTTTTGGGAAAAATATACGTTTAAGGTAATAGAGTTAAAAGAAAGTGAATGTAAATAATTTTGTATATATCTTCTTCTCAACCGATTATTCCATAATTTTTAGGGTTAAAAATTAACTTCAGTGCTTGGTTGCTGTTCGGCTAGTATCCTTGATTTCTTAGTGGCCCAGGCCAAAATAAAGTGGTTTTAATACACCCTTCCCAACCTGGGTGAGAAGTAAGTCCTTTATTGAGGGATTTTGCCAATAATCATGTGGGAAAAAGTACAACATTGAACTATGGGTAAGTCTGGAGACACGTGTCAATGAAAAGAAAATGGCCTCTTGATATATTGGGGATTGATGTAAATACTCCAGAATGGCTTTGAATTTTGCACTCCAAAAACTAAAAATTTTTTACGACAACATTTATGAACTTAGATTTGAGGAAGGGAAAGGAAAGAAAGGTACTCTAATGAAAGTACAATTGTACATTTTATTTTATTTTTATTGCAACTACATTGTAACATTTTTTAATCCTAGTAGACTGTCAGGCGATCAAACCTCAACTTTTAGTGGGCCTGTTCAGTTTTAAATTGCCACTGGCACCCAGCGACTGCCAACTTTGAGCCCTGAATTTGTTGTTTTCACTGATCCTTTTTTATCTGTTGTAGGGATGTATACATCAGCAGTGATTTTCTTACAGTCTTTTCTTACAGTGAAGGTACGTGGAGGATATCAGTCGTCATAATTATGCCAGCTTACCTACCTACTGTTCAGTAAATTGAACTGGATGGAATGCAGTGATTGGGTTAATTTGTCAATTTCTGAACCCTAAATCCTTAATCCTAGTAGACTGTCAGGCGATCAAACCTCAACTTTTAGTGGGCCTGTTCAGTTTTAAATTGCCACTGGCACCCAGCGACTGCCAACTTTGAGCCCTGAATTTGTTGTTTTCACTGATCCTTTTTTATCTGTTGTAGGGATGTATACATTAGCAGTGATTTTCTTACAGTCTTTTCTTACAGTGAAGGTACGTGGAGGATATCAGTCGTCATAATTATGCCAGCTTACCTACCTACTGTTCAGTAATGCACCTATCAATGGTTTGCCCCAGGATGGGGGGGGCGGGCAACCCCAGGGGAATTTGACATTTTCAGGTTTTCAAGTGTCAATTTCCCCACCCTTGGGTCTTCATTAAGAGTCAAATCCCTACCCCTGGGGATCACAGACCTTGAACAGTAATGTTGACAAACTCAGGCACTCACAACAGGCACACTTTATGGCAGAATTCAGTGACTCCGGAAGATATTCTGGTGACAAATGGTACCACCAACTTCGTGCATTTCCCCAACTGGAGAGGGCAGATTCTAGCTGTTCAAATTGTACACTGCCATTAATATTATGTGTGTACTGCGCGCATTGTTGTCATGAGATATTTTAGCATTGCTGGCAATTTAACACACATTTTGTACTCCTGGCAATACCTGTGAATTGCTTTATTTTCTTCTTCCTTCTCTGAGCTGCCTTTGCTGCCCCTCTCTATATAACTACGTGTTATAAAACTTCAAAGATAGATAACTGATGGGTGTTAAAAACAACAATTTTTTGGTTTAAAAACATCAAAATGCTCCTTAACATTTGTTCTGAAAAGAAAGGCTAAACAAAGAATGTGGGAAGCTCATCCAAATGACTTCTGGGTATTTCCAAGATGGCGGACCACTCATTTCCAGACCCTCTCCACCTTCCAAGATGGCGACCGAGTCAAAGTTTCCACCCACCCAGGGGACCGTTGTGGATGTCAAAATCCCCACCCTGGTAGAGCTTCACGAAGTCAAATTCCCGTGGGTTGCCCGCCCCCCCCATCCTGGGGCAAACCATTGATAGGTGCATAAATTGAACTGGATGGAATGCAGTGATTGGGTTAATTTGTCAATTTCTGAACCCAGTCAAACATAATTAAGCACAATTAAACAGTGTTAAAATCATTCAAATGTACCAGATATTTAAACCATCTGCCTTTTATTGTGTGAAATTTGACCATGATCTGCATTGTTTGTCATGTAAACACATAAAAGACTGAGTGACTAAAACAGCCTTTTTGGCCAAAGAAAATTTGGCAATCTGATTATTCACAAAGGAAAATAAAAATTGAACCAAGGATAAAATTGTCTGCCAACATTTACATGAGTGTTCCATCAAGACTTCCATTCAGGTGGGCAATGAAAGCCTTATACCTACTTAATTAAGTTACAAAATCCATTTTTCATGGTGATGTGTGGTTTATTCTGGATGGCTAAATGGTTAACACCTAGTGCAGAATGAATCAAACAGTTATACTAGTTTACTTGATACCGGTATGGGTTTACATACCAGAATGAGAATTTTGATCCGGTACTGCTACTGGGGTGAACTCACACAGGTATGGCTCACACTGTCATGAGAAATTATGCTGTAATCACATAAACAAATACAGAGAAACAAGAGGGAACTGGAATGAGCTTGTACCAGAATGAAAATCATACTGGTGTCATGTAAATTAAAACACCCCCTTAGACTAAAGTAGAGCAGCTCTCAAGGATGTTTAACAACATCCTTAGAGACCCAGTTGCTGTGACGCCCTGATTTATGAAAGAAGTGCAAACTCAGACTGGTATGATCTTGTTTACATGATACTGGTCAGAAAGTCAGACTGGCATGAAGTGTTTACATGAGACCAACCATCCCTAACAATCCAGTTTATCTGTTATCCTCCAGCTTGGAATGCGTCAACGCCGCTTATTAAATGCACCTGCTCAAAACAAAAAACTCAGACCAGTTTGAACTCAATTCATGTTTACGTGGTTCCCCAGTCTGTTTTTAGACCATTGTGAGTCATTCATATCAGTTCAGCAATGGAAATGGTAATCAAACCAGCCCGAGATGAAAATATATTGTACTGGCTTCACGTTTCTTATCGCCTTCATGTAAACAGAAGCAAACGCTAGTATGGAGTTGATCTGAAGTTGTACCGCCCTAAGTTTGTACCATTCTCATAGACTACGAGCAGTCTCTCAATTTTCTGTGGTGCGTGCACACCGTCTGTCCATACGTATGTACATTGCCCTGGATGAAATTGCATTCATACAGCTATTTCAGTTAATGTTGTTGTATGAAAGCGTAAGCCGGTGCGACAAGACCGCAGGGTAATATGGGATTTTTATGCCTTACCAAAATCAGCAGTACCTTTCTAGCCGTGCAATTGCAAAGCATATGGAAGGGTTTTTATAGTATAAAAATTAAAAAAAAACCTGAAAGAATTATTTTCCGATAGAGTTCTCGTTTAAAACATAATTTTCAATCTCACTGATCTTTTTGCCCACACGGTTAAAACGGCAAATTTAAGTTATGTGGGGACACGTAGAGCACATTCATGGTATGTAAATTTGAAGTAGGAAAAACAGCATCATGAAAAATATGGAACATGAATTTTTACACATCATAACAAGTACTAACAACTGAAAATGAAAAGCTGAATCAGGATTGCCGCTGACAATAATCGGATGGTGCCCATTTATCACGTGCACTAAAAAGACTGATTTGCAACTACCTACACTACCCTTTGGTCTTGTCTTGTAAGCTTGAAATGATCCGACAACCTTAATTGAAATAGCTGTATACAAAGTCTCAAGGTGTCCTTGAGCGGTAACATGCATGTTCTGGTGAAATGAGCAGACAGCCTGTAGTTCTAACCCTTAAACCTTTCCTGGGGGCTACAAGTCGAAAGGATATATACTTCCATGGATATTTCACTCTCTAAAAAAAAGATCTTTATGGGTAATAAGCAATACTTTTATGAACAATAATGCAAATTTTTAAGATTCCTTTGTCTATTGTTTCCCAGAGAAGACTGAAGAGAAAGAAGACCAAACCAAATACAGAGGTTTGTCTGTAAAGCCTTGGAGTCATGTTATAATTTTAAGTTTTCTAACCTGGGCTATTGGGAATTTGCTGGACTATGAACAATATCTTTGACATGGCAATTCAATCCAGGTGACAAGCTGTGCTTGTTCTGTGGCATGACTTTAAGTCCTTGTGAGCTCCTCAGTTAGGCTAGCCTATCTGTCAATATTACTTTGGTGTCACCAAGAGATTAAAAACCTCCAAAAAGCCATGGGGCGGCTTACTATTGGCAATTGAGGTAATTAAAATCTGCTTTGTTTTCCTTTTCAGGTTTTTATTCTATCAACCTGATGTCAGGAAAATATGGCAGTTTATTATAAGGCTTTGGTTGAGAAATGTGTACTCTGAGCTGTATTCCCAGACAAACATCAATAATAAAAATTTGAAGAGCAGTTTTGAAATAAGGTTATAATATATTCTTTGTCTTTTTCTGCTAAATATTTTGATGTCACTGATTAGTTTGACTGTAAGCACCTACACCAGAAATAGGCCAGGCCTTTTCCAAATTATCTTGTGTCTCTTTTTCAAACCGAGGCTTCGTGCAAAACCTTTCATGTAAAAATGAGTATTATTTGCATGTGAATGAAAACTCATTTTCATATGAAAGGCTATGCACCAAGACTCGCTTTGAAAAAGAGGCACCAGACAACTCGGAAATGGCCTATTCATATGGAATTGAACAAGGTTCTGCATACACTTTATGTTCCCTCTGAATACTACTCAGTGGTTGATGTGTGAGAATGGCATGAATCCTGAAGTCCCTCTCCGAAGTAAAAGTAACTTGGGGCCATGCCCACAAAACAATACCTTGGACCCTTTTAGGGCTTTTAACACTACTTCAAAATATCTGATGAACACACCCATATCTATTTGATTGAATTCAGTTTATGGGGAATCCTATTTCAATTGACTGATTCACTACAGGCTGATCCCTTCTTGTCAGTTCACTGCCTGATAGGGTTCAGACTATTCTGAAATGACTTATGAAGAGGTTTTTCTTTTTGTTTTTCTTTGTTGCCAGATTATGGCAATCAGTGACAATGCTTATTGGTGGAATTAGATACAGCGCAAAGGCTAATAATCAAACCAAAAACAAAATTGAAATTGCAACATTTCCTTCCATCAAGGTCGAGGATTAAGTGACAGAGTGAGTCATAATCTGTGCACCGAATAAAGTCACTATTAAATGATTACTGGACCGTTTGTTATTCTCATTGGCAACACTTCTACATGTAAGTCACAGATTGGTTAATTGATTGATTGATTTTTTTATTTTTAATTGGCTGATTGACTGATTCATCAACTGAGTGGTTGATTGCTCGACTGATTGGTAGTTAAATAGGTAAATGAATTGATTCACCTGAGGCAAGTTGAACAAAAATTGCGCCCAATATTTAAGTTTACGACCTACAACAGGGGCTTATTTAAAATTTACAAAACAGGTTCTAATTTAATGAGAGGTGTATTACCAATAATTAACTAATAATTATAATATTGTTTTCCCGTCCCACTTGTAATAATAATAATAATAATAATAATAATAATAACAGTTTTTGTAGACGCATTTTGCAGAGCCTCGATGTGTTTACAAGATAATAATATCAAAACCTAATTTACAACCTTCAAAAAATAGATTAAAAAGTGCTTAACTACCAATAACCATGGATAAAATATAAAAATGCTAGCTACTAACTACTAATTGCGAATAATTTCTCCCCTTTCTCTTGCCTTTCACCACCTGCCACAAACGCTAATAGTATTCACATTCATGAGTGCTTTCATACAAGTACAATTTTCATTCTGGTTCAAGATAAAAATATTACACTGCATGGAGGACACTGAGCAGGTGTGGGACATTTGATTTATTCTTCTGTCCCGGCCCTTTGCTGCTGAATGTCAAATTTAGTAACAGTATGTACCCCAGAGGGAAATAAATTCCCAGAAAAAAGGCGATTTGGCCTGATTTGACCCATTTTACCCAGGGAGGGGGATTTGATCAAAGATTATTCAGTAAAGTCAAATGCCCCACATTTGCCCAGGTTCTCCCGTCTCCCCTCCAACCTCAGACCTGACATTGTTAGCTGCATAAAATAAAATGTATACAGATGAATACAGAGCCACAAGAGTGATCCAGGGCTACTGGTGTGAAAAGGCTTACCCGCCCGGCAGCTACTCGGATCTATGGACTTAAAAGTTTTTATAATAGAGCTTATTTTAAAGGCTTATTTTAAAGCTGTTAAAAATATAACTTTTCTGTAGTTCGACACTCAATTGTCCACCTTATAATGATAGTTATTTAAAGATTTGTAAACGATGATTTAAAAACTCGGAAACAACAATTCGACCATTTTTAAGTACAGAAACACCACCGGGAGAGCACATTTGTCCCAAGTTTTCTCCCCATTCCCCAAACTTGGTGATAAACTTTCCATCTAGAGTGAAAACCTGTACTCTATGATTAGTTTCTGAAGAAACTAGAAGATGCCCAGTTTTGTCCACTGCTAGTCCAGATGGGTCTTTTAGCTCTCCATCTTCATTTTTCAGGCTGCCAAATTCATACAAAAATCTCCCTTCACTGTTGTACACCTTGATAAGATGGGCATCACGATCAGACACAATAATTTTGTTTTCATAACACAAACAATCAAGGGGTGTGTGCAACCTACCCTTCCCTATTGTCTTAAAAATACAGCCTTCAGGAGAAATAAACCTAACGCACTTATTTCCCGCATCACAGACAAGAAGATTTCCTTGCACATCAAGTGATATTCCCCGTGGTTTCTTAAGTGTTACACCATTGTGAATTGTTCTAACATATTCTCCCTTGGCGTTAAAAAGTAATATTTTGTTATTACCTCTGTTTGCCACAAAAATCATACCTTTATCATCTATGCATATCCCAGTTGGCTTATCAAGTTGATTATGTCCAATAGACCTTAAAAAGTCTCCCTTTTCATTTACCACAATAATGCGGTTGTTGCTTAGATCAGACACAACAATTTCATCTGAGTCATTCACAGCCTGTCCCCAGGGATTCGAAAATTTTTTGTTGTCAAATCGAATATTTCCTTCACCAATAAATCCTACAGGTGTGAAGGATCGTTCTTTAACGTCAATTGATGGAAATTGTCTAATAATTTCCCCATTTACTCGAAGGGTTAAAATGTGTTGTACAGCCTCCCTTGGAGTAAAAGAAACTCTGTAGCTTCCATTATTCCTATGAATGATTTTTATTTCAGCACCAAGTTGTTCACCTTGTGTTGAAGTAACATCAACAGCAATGTAATCCCCCGGGCAATAGTACTGTTCCCCCTGGGAATTCCGTGTGATCACTTCAAAATCTGTTTCCAGCCCCGCTGTAGCTGTAGGTGCGTGGAATCTTTCTATTGAACATTGTTTTGCTACTGTTGCAGATTTATCAAGGTGTCCAATGCCTGTTCCTTGCATAGATTGAGAGATTTCTTGGTTCTCCAAAAAAGTGGCCTCGGTGGCCGACAAAAATGACGGCCAGTCAGGTCGAATTTCATCAGGAACTTCGAGTTGATTGAAATGCTCATCTATGACTTTTTTAGACCTTACAAGTTCTGCTCCTGTACTCCGTTCAAGGAGGCGCTCAGTTTGTCTGATAAATGCTTCACTCTTTTTCAGTTTGTCTTGTAATTCGGTTTCCCCCTTCATGTTACGTTCTAACAACGTCTTTGTCTCGTTTTCTACCTTGGTTATCAATTCTTCTTTCTGTCGCTTAATGTTCCAGATCAGTGACTCGGCTGTTTCCTGTATTTGCCCTTTAATGGTTTGCAAACGATATTCAAGTATCCGGGATGCTTCCTCTGACTCTCGAATGTAACTGGAAAATAATTGTGATGATTCCTTTACAGTTTTGAGTTTGGAGGAGGTACTCTCCTTTACAGTTCTTGCACACACTTCCAAATACTCCACATCGTGTTTGTTATGTTCCACAATCACACAATTCTGACACACAGGAACTTCACAAACTTTACAATAAAACTTGAGTACCTCTTTCTCGTGGAGTTCCTTCTGGCAAAACGCTGGCCGCCTCATAACATCTTCAAAGTCCTCATCTTGAAAATCTTTGAGCGAAAGGACGCGATGTTCTTTGTTAGCACGGAGAATATTGTGTCCATTGAGGCACAATTTGCACCAGAAACCCCCACAATGAAAACAATAAGAGGCTTCCTCGCTTTTCTCATCACAGTTTCCACAAGTCACCTTTGAAGTGTTGCAGTCTTTGATTGCCAAAGTATCGAGCAGATTTTTCACGTAAAAACAGCTAGGTAGAGTTTCCATCGTGCCACCCTCGGGTACAGCGACTTCAGTCTGGCAAATCGGGCATTTAATCTTGCCATCGCGGGCGCTCGTCCTTGCCAAGTCGTTCAGACATTCAAGACAGAAAATATGTAAGCAAGGCAGTTGTTTGGGATTTGTGTACAAGTGAATACACACAGAGCAGGTTACTTCTTCTTTTAGGTTGTGCATCAAGGTTGGAACATCCATTTTGGATACTAACGAGTAAGTTTCAACTAACGAAGTTCTACTTTAGACGCCTCACCCTCCGAGAAGACGAGTTCTTTGAATTTGAAGTCTCGTGATTTCTCAGAAAGTGAAACGAATTCATGTTCATGTAAATATTTACGCAAATTTATGATCTCGCTTTGGATTGGTTTTCTGGGGAACAGACAAACAGACAATTGTCGCGCGAACCCAACAATGATCACGCGAAAAATGCAATTGTCACGCGAACAAGCTACCAGCATTGTTTGGTTTGATCGATGGTGGAACAGTGAACTTGGTGGTGGAACAGTGGAACTTGGAACAGTGTACCCTTATCTCTAATTCCTGATTCATTAGATGAATTTAAGGCCATTATCTTTAGCATGTAGGATACTATATTGTATTGTATTTTTATATTTTATTCATATTAATTTTATTAGATTTTATTGCGCGTTCAGTTATATATTTATATATGTTTAATTATTTATTAAATTATTCATTTAATTTTTGCTTTTAAACTCCTAGTATAGTTTCACTGTTTTAGGAGTCTACTTATGAAAGACTAAAGATTAAAGGAATATTCGAGCATTCGAAGGTGACCTTATAGACTCATGCAAACGCAAGTCCTTGAAATAAATGTAATCAATATAGATTACTTCATAGAAAGTGCTTTGTACGGATTTTTATTTACGAGTTGCAAAACTTTGGAAAACGAACGAGTGGGCGCAGCGAACGAGTGAGTTTTCCAAAGTTTTGCAACGAGTGAATAGAAATCCGTACAAAGCACTTTCTATACTGTAATTTACTTATTATATATATAACGAGAATTAAACAGAGCCTTCAAATCAGTTTTATTTTTCTCTCTCTACACCATAACGGCTTAACAGCTCAAGACTGATCTAAATGACCGGCAGTAATAAACATAGGCCCGCAATGCGTGCAGAACCGACGAAGTGTTGGTTCGTCTTGAAAAGAAAGCAAGCGAGCCGTGCGTGACTGCAGCTTCAATAACATTCAAGCATCTGTAACAGCAAGTTGCAGTAGAAGTGTGTAACTGTAACTAACGCTTAAATTTGACCAACTGAAAAGGCGACCAATAGCCTGGAAAGGAGGTCAACTGAATTATTCACCCTCTCCTCACCAAACATAGCCCCACAGACTACGCCCATGACCTCATGCATTCTTCACTCAGGATCATTTTTGGCTGTCTTTTGGTCGGTCCTCCTCAAAACCCGGAACAAAAATTCTCAAAACAGACGCATTTCAAAAAATGGGCGGCAAATTTCCCAATATAAAAGTAACCACATCTTCACGATTGATCAGTATGGGCACCGTAACAGCCCAAAAGGATTGAACTTTTCCCCATACCTGGGAACCACGCTTTGTGCACAGTTTCCTTTAATCATGTCAAGGGCTCCTTAAGCCAAATTGTGAATGCAAATACGAAATAAATCGTTGCTATGCTCTATCGTACAGGTTACAAGAAAGCGCATTATAGGCATTTACCAGTCGTTTTGACCCACTCCACCCTCGACAAATGCTTTTACTTGGTTCAACGTGCTAACTGGCGTAACGAAAATTGTGACAGTATTTTGCCCTTTGCGTTACCGAATGACGTTATGTTTAAAATCTGATGACTCAGCTCATCTGTCTTATCGCTTTGAATATTTAATTTTTTTGAATTAAACTAAAAAATTAAATGTTGATATACATTTGTCCACAACTGAACATGCTTTTACCAAGAGTTGTGAGCAATGTATTTATATACTGTTGTGAATAGGGCACTATAAAAACATGATTATCGATAAAGACAAACACATCGTCAGAATCTCAACGTGCTAACCGGCGTGACGAAAATTGTGACAGTATTTTGTCTTTTGCGTTACCGAATGACGTAATGTTTAAAATCGGATGACTCAGCTCATCTGTCTTATCGCTTTGAATATTTTGTTGAATTAAAATTAAAATTTAAAGATAAATTTTGTCCACAACTGAACATGCCGTTATCAAGAGTTGTAAGCGAAGCATTTATATACTGTTGTGAATATGGCACAATACAAACATGATTATCCATCTGGAGAAATTAGTAAAAAGCGAAGTCGTCGCTATATCTTAAACACGTTAACGCATGTCTTATGACGTAATCGTTAAATCTGGTTTCCTCTTCCGCAGTCAGCAAGTCAGTGTCTCGAACTCTAAAATCGAACAAATCGGTTCAAAATCAAAAGTAAAGCAGAAAAATTATTAAGACTAACTGGTATATCCTTCTGTGCCGCTTATAGTATATTATCCAAGAAGATCCAGCCTCGTGTCGTAATTCATTTCCCACCTGCCAATAACCTTTCTTAAAGTTGTTAGCTAGACATTTTCAAGTAATAAACATAACCACGACAACATAGACCAGAATTTTCCTTTCATAACCTTTACTGAGAACGATTCTATCCTTACGATGTCTCAGCAACACTTTGGTCCCACCAGCATCAACAGTGCCACTGGACTTCACCTCCTGTTATTATCAGTCCTCCTTGCTTTCTTTCACTAGTATTGCACAGATATTTCAGTCCGGTCAAAACCAACACTGCTCGGCGGAAGTGTCCTTCTATACCCACGATACTTTTTATGTGGACCCTTGTCCTATCGTGCGTGCGTGTGTGTACTGATCGATGGGCTTAACTGCAGAATACGTCATCCCATCCCGTGGGCCATAGCGAAATACACACCTTGTGAGCCTTACACGACGTATTTTGACCGACCAAACCAGTCGACCCTCTTGTCACGACTGCTCTAACTCGACTTCGTCGGTTAAAAACTGCGCGCCTCGGAAGTCATTTGAGTGCTTTGCTCTGATTGGCTAGGTGATTTCACTCTAGGTGCTGATTGGTTATATTTTTCACATGTGAAGAAAGCTGTACGCGAAGCTGATTGGACGTATCGCTTTCTTCACATGTGAAATATAGCAAATATAGAATTCTATTTCCAACGTTTACGGTATAAAATTCTCGCTATATATATGATAAATGTGTTTATTTGAGTGGTGCACATTTTTTTTTTGCCATCCAAATACTCGCTCCAAAACTTTCAACATGTACTTTTTGTACTGAGAGTATTCCTGAATGCGATATGCTCTCACTCAACTCAAAAGAGATATTCAGTACTGGCTTTATTTTTGGCAAAATTATGAACAAGAGCGTCGATGAAAAGTGGTTCAGAAATATCAAGAAGGAAACGGCCTGTCAATAGATAGACAGAATGCACTTATACGAACCCAGTGACAACGCAATCGTTTACCACAATTTTTCAGTAAAGCAGTACATTTTTCGACTCATTTTCATGTGTTTCTTATAACACTACTTCCTTTGTTATTTAGGGCTCGGAACATTATTGCGATCTGTTATCTATTGTTTCGAGAGCCAATGGTGGTTTTATTGTTGTAAATTTTTAAATGTTAACTGAACATACGAACTATTGTGAATTGCACAATAAATAAATTAGAAGAAACAACAAAAACCAGCTTTTCAAAAGGGATAAATTTAAAATGTATTTTAAATTCAAAATGATTTTAGAGTACAGAACAAAAAATACAATTTACACACAATAGAAGTTTAATGTAGATGAACAGACGCGTGAACTAAGTCAAATTACGCATGATGTCTCTGCTTACATTAATGGATAATAATACAGTGGAATCCCGATTTTTCGAACCGCCTAGGGGAACGGAAATTGGTTCAAAAAATCGGGAATTCGAAAAATTGAAGGTGGCAAGAAATCACGCTTGATTTACGAAGTATTGTTTTATAACAACCTGGAAAGCAAACAGATCGAATACCATGGCACTTTTGTGCAGTTTTTAGCTTTCATTTGATTGATCACACTCAGGACTCCAAAGTTAGAACCACCTTATACACAAAATAATCAACACTCACAGGCCATTCAAATGAACGTCACTGATCAGTACTTTCCTTCATACCGTTTACTGTGTAATAGAAGGTGGTTCTACCTTTTGAGTCTGAGACGTGTGACCATTCAAATAAAATCTACTGAGTAGTACTTTAAGTAAAAATTTCGTGCGGGTTCGAGAAATCGAAGGTAATTTTCTTATAATTTCTTCAGTGGGAGGCAAGAATTGGTTCGAAATATCGAGAGTTTTGAGAAATGGAGGGTTCGAAAACACGGGGGTAAAGTTACAGAGTTTGACTGAAGGAAATCCAAGGGAAACATGCCATGGTTCGAAAAACCGGGAGGTTCAATTGAAAAATTGAGGGTACGAAAAATCGGGATTCCACTGTAGATCTCTAATCAATTGTAATTAATTTAAATTAAAAGGAGAGTTTACTCAGTGACAGACTAGATAGGATTTTTTTTATAGATTACAAGATTGATTATGGATTTGTCATTAATACCCTTAGTCGTCATTAAATCGACAACGCATGTGTCTTACAAAATAAGACCTACGACCTCCCAGTCTCACAAAATCTTAAAAAATGAGACCTAAGACCCCTCCCAAGAACTTTTTCTCATCTACTAAGCCACGTGAGATTTTTTTTTCAAGCCTGATTCAACTCAAGTCTAAGCTTAGCTTACTTTTGCAGCGGTAGAAATCGGCATCAGCTGATAACTGGATTAGCCCAAGCCGTTTTACATATAAACCCCTTTTTATCACATACAATTTGAAATTTCATCACATAAACTTTAACAAGTTTCAGAGTTAATTTTATGTTCTATCCACAAACGCATCTGATTGGGAGAACCATTGAGGCTTATAGAAATGTTCTCCATTTTGCCGGGTCGCTCGCAAAGCCTTTGGCAGTTGCTAAAATGTCTCCTCAAACTAGTGTTTGTTGGTTCGGAAATTGAACTGTAAACTTACATCTAGACTCGAGACCAAAATTTCTCGTTACGAGTGTTACATAGGGTATTAGGTCTAACAGTTGTTATTTAAACTAGAATATCAAAAGTCACTAACATTGGTTCATATGGCATTACTGATACATCACAGCTAAGTAATAAAGGATGTCGAGTTTGTGCCTTAACCGTTATAATGACATTTTTTGCAGCTAGTTAAAAATTTGTAAGCGGTGATTTGCAAATTCGTCGACAACAATGCGGCCACTATTCAGTACAGAAACAGAACAAGGACGGTTCATTTGCCCCAACTTGTTTCCATATTCCCCAAACTTTGTAATAGATTTTCCACCTAGAGTAAAGACATGCACGCTGTGATTACCTCCAGAATAAGCCAGAAGATGTCCTGCTTTGTCAATTGTTAATCCAGCTGGTTCATTTAACTCTACATCTACAGCCCCGCTGCCAAACTCATACAGAAAACTCACATCGCTACAACTGAAAACCTTAACAAGATGGGCATGACGATCTGACACAAAAACTTAATCTTCATAACACAAAGAGTCAAATGGTTTGCATAAGTCATCCTTGCCTATTGTCTTTGAAATGGTTCCACCAGGAGAAATAAACTTAACACAGTTATTTTCCGTGTCAAAGACTATAATTCACGATGGTCAGAAATGGGTGGTTTTTTCCCACTCGGTTCCCAGAGGTATGTATAATATTCCGAATGAAGCGAAACTTGGCAGGAACATAGTTTGAGGAAATCCACATTCAGTGGTGGTGGCGTCACACTTGTGATTGACAATGTGACGTCATAAATACCGCTCAAACTTGGCGCCAAAAATTAGAATTTGGAAATCAATTTCACAAAGTGTATAGAAATGTTCTGTGATTAAAACGATGCTTTTCAGCGAAAACCCCACTTGAATCCAATAAAACGGGACAAAGTTATGACTGATTAAGGAAATGGCAATGACAAAGGAATTTAAAGAATTTAATTGTTTCATTACCATATATGGTCAAAATTAAGGGGTTTTAAACTCGAATACTATAAATGAAGCCTAAAAGAAACAAAGTTGATGACAAAGAAGAACAAATTTGTAGTTTTTTTGACTTAGGACTTGGGGTGTCAGGTTGCGCATTACGTCATATACTAATACAAGTGACGTCATAATCACGTTTTGATGACGTCAGAGATGAAATACTTATATAGTCCCAAAGTCAAAAAAACTACAAGTTTGTTCTTCTTTGTTATCCACTTTGTTTCTTTTAGACTTCATTTATAGTATTCGAGTTTAAAACCCCTAAATTTTGACCATATATGGTAATGAAACAACTAAATTCTTTAAATTCCTTTGTCATTGTCATTTCCTTAATCAGTCATAACTTTGTCCCGTTTTATTGGATTCAAATGGGTTTTCGCTGAAAAGCACCGTTTTAATCACAGAACATTTCTATACACTTTGTGAAATTGATTTCTATATTCTAAATGATGCCACCACCACTGAATGTGGATTTCCTCAAACTATGTTCCTGCCAAGTTTCGCTTCATTCGGAATATTATACATACCTCTGTGAACCGAGTGGAAAAAAACACCCATTTCTGACCATCGTGATAAGATTTCCTCGCTCATCTATCGATATTCCCCGGGGTTCATTAAGCGATCCGCCACCCTGAACTTCCTTTAAATATTCTCCGTTGGGACTAAAAAGTAATACTTTGTTATTTCCTCTGTTTGCTACAAAAATCCTACCTTCCTTGCTTGTGCATATACCCGTTGGCAGATTAACAAGATTCTGTCCAAAGGACCTTATCAACGCCCCCTCATCATTTAAAACTACAATACGGTTATTTCTTTTATCAGTTAAGAGGATTTCATTCGAGTCATTCACAGCCACTTCCCAAGGCTGATTTAAATTAGTATTCTCAAGACATCCTTCTCCAATGAAACTTACAGGAGTAAAGGATCGTTCCTTGATACAAATTGGTAAAAATTCTTTAATACTTTCTCCATTTACTTGAATGGTTAATGTGTGTTGTCCAGCCTGGCTTGTAATAAAGGAAATAACGTACCTACCATTATTATTGTCAACAATTCTTATTTCAGCAGCAACGTTTGTACCTTGTGATGAAATAATGCCAACAGCAATGACATCTCCAGGACAATAGCATTGTTCTCCTTCAGAATTCCGTGTGATCACTTCAAACTCTGTTTTCAGCCCCGCTGTAGCTTCTTGAAATCCTTCCGCTAAACACTGACTTGCTTCTGTTGCACTTTCGTCAAAGTGTCCAGTTCTTGATTCTTGAAGAATTCGAAATATTTCTTGGTTTTCCCAAAACACGGTGATAGGACTTTTCCATTCCACAGTTGATGCCATATCTTCTAGTTTAACTTTCTGGAGTCCTTGAAAAAGTTCATTTATTGATGCGCTGGTTCTTACAAGATCTGCTCCTGTGCTGCGTTGGACGAGACTTCGAATCTGTGAGACGGATTGCTCCCTCCTGTCCAACTGATCCTGAAATTCATCTATTTGTTTCCTGAGGTGTTCTTGGGCTTTCTTTGTGTGATTTTCCACTTCAGCTTTTGATTCTTGCTCTTTTTGTCGTAGGACCAAGATAAGAGATTCCACTGTTTGTTGAATCTTTTCCTTGTTAATTTTCGAGCAGTGTTCCAGTAGACGGGCCGGACTTTTCTTCTAATTCTCGGACGTAACTAGATATGCTTTTCAATGGCTCCATTGCAGCGTCAAGTTTACTAGAGAGATGTTCTTCAAAGCTCTTGCGGTAATTTCCAAATGTTCCAAATCATGTTATAACTTTATTGTACTCAACAATAGCACAAGTTTGACATACAGGAACTTCACACACTTTACAGTAAAACTTGAGAATTTCTCTCTCGTGGAGCTCTCTCTGGCAAAATACTGGCCCCTTCAAAACATCCTCAAAATCTTTATCTTGAAAACCTTTGAGCGAAAGGACGCGATGATCTTTGTTACTACGCAGAATGTTGTGTCCATTGAGACACACGTCGCACCAGAAACCACCACAATGAAAATAATAAGATGCTTCCTCGCTTTCACAATTTCCACAAGTCACCTTTGAAGTGTTGCACTCCTTGATGGCCAAAAGATCGAGGAGATTCTTGACGTAAAAACAGCTAGGTAGAGTTTCCATGGTGCCACTCTCGGGGACAGCGACTTCAGTCTGGCAAATGGGACATTTAATCTTGCCATGGCGGGCGCTGGTCCTTGCTAAGTCGTTCAGACATTCAAGACAGAAAATATGGAAGCAGGGCAGTTGTTTGGGATTTGTGTACAAGTGGATACACACAGAGCAGGTTACTTCTTCTTTTAGGTTCTGCATCAAAGTTGAAACATCTATCATGAAAACGTCTGGCGAACAAAAGTCCACTTTTCACCTTTAGGCGTCTCACCCTCCGAAATTCGAGTTCTTTGTCGTCTCGTAATTTCTCAGAAACGGATATTTACGTTTTACGCAAATTAATGATCTTGTTCTTGATTGGTTTCCTTTATCGTACCCAACACGCGAACCAAAGAATTGTCACCCGAACTGAGAAATTGTCACGCGTACCTTCACACGTGTCTTCGAGTGTTGGAAGGTGAATTAATTGGCTCATCTAGACAAAAGTCTTTGAAATAAATGTAATAAGTTGTTTCAGTCACAACACTGCCTATACTGCACTTAAAATTAGGTTCCAATTTTTTCCTAGTCTTAAAAACTGAGATCCGAGGCCCTTCCTAATCTTAAAAACTCCGTCAGATGCAAGACTTCCTCCTAATCTAGGAAACAAAGACCTAAGACCTCCTCTTAATCTCAAAACAACTAAGACACAAGACACTTTCCCAATTTCAAAAAACTAACACCTGAGACCCCTTCCCAAACTGAGTTAAGTTTGTTAAGAATGAACCTTTCAATAAGAGCTTGTTTCAAACCTGTGAAAAATGTTTAAAGTGCACCTAACCTAAAATCTCTGCTCCTGTCTCAACTATAGTTTGCCTTTTTCTTCTGGAAATGTCACTTTTACTGGGCTGTAAAAGTTACTAAAACTTGCGGATATTTGATCCACGCCCGAGCTAGTAAGGGGCATGTGTCTATTCCTGAAATGACGTCACAAACTGCTTTGCATCACTATTTTCAAAGAACTACTGCGATGCAAAACAGTTTGTGACGTCATTTCGGGAATAGACCCATGCCCCTACTTACTCGGTCATGAATCAAATGACGACCAGTTTTCGTAACTTTATAGGCCTATTAAGAGTGAAATCCGATAAATTATTGAAAAAAGGGCCTAAAATATCTGAGACAGGTGCAGAGAATTACCTAAGTGAAAAAACATTTTTGAAGTTAGGTGCACTTTAACTTTTCTGTTAGTTGTCACTCAATATGTCCTTCACCTTACAATAATAATTATTCAAAGATTTGTAAACGATTATTTAGTAACTCAGCAACAATAATGCCGCCACCTTTTAGTACAGAAATACCACAGCGACAGTACATCTGTCCCAACCCTCCTCCACATTTCCCAAACTTGGCGACAAACTTTCCATCAAGAGTAAAGACCTGTACTCTATGATTATTTTCAGAACAAACCAGAAGATGTCCAGTTTTGTCCACTGCTAGTCCAGTTGGTCCATTTAACTCTCCATCTTCATTCTCAAGTCTGCCAAATTCATACAAAAATCCCCCTTCACTATCGTACACCTGAATGAGATGGGCCTTTAAATCAGACACAAAAATTTTATCATGGTAACACAAACAGTCAAGTGGCATGTGCAACCTACCCTTTCCTATTGTCTTTAAAATAGCTCCTTCTGGAGAAATAAACCTGATACACTGATTTTCCGCATCACAGACAACAAGATTTCCTTGTCCATTAAGTGATATTCCACGAGGTTGCTTAAAGTATCGGCCTTTGTGGATTGTCCTAAGATATTCTCCCTTGGGATTTAAAGGTAATATTTTGTTATTACCTTTGTTTGCCACAAAAATCCTACCATCTCTATCGATGCACATCCCGGTTGGATTATTTAGCAGATTCTCTCCAAACGACCTGATAAAGTCCCCCTTTTCATTTAAAACTACAATGCGGTGATTGCTTCTATCAGTTACAAAGACCTCATTTGAGTTATTGACCGCCACTCCCCAGGGATTCAACAATTTCTTGTTATCAACATTTCCTTTAACAATGAATCTTACAGGCGTAAAAGATCGTTTTTTAACGTCAATTGGTGGAAACTTTCTAATGGTTTCTCCATTCACTCGAATAGTTATAATAGGTTGTTCAGGCTCCCTTGGAGTAAAGGAGATTGTGTACCTGCCATTATTCCTGTCATTGATTTTAATTTCGGCACCGAGATGTTCATCTTGTGTTGAAGCGACATCAACAGCAATGTAGTCCCCCTGGCAATAGTACTGTTCCCCCTGGAAATTCCTTGTGATCACTTCGATCTCTGTTTCCAGCCCCGCTGTACCACCTTGAAAGTCTTCGACTGAACACTGATTGGCTACTGTTGCAGATTTCTCAAGGCGTCCAATTGGTGATCCTTGAATAGTTTGAGAGATGTTTTGGTTCTTCAAAAACGCGGCCCATCCGGTGGTAGATAATAATGCTTCGGGAACTGTACCTAGTGGTTCAAGTTCATTGAAATGCTCATCAATTGCTGTTTTAGACCTTACTAGTTCTGCTGCTGTACTGCGTTCAAGAAGACGCTCCGCATGACTGACAAATTCTTTACTCTTTTTCAGTTTATCCTGCAATACGGCTTTCTCCTTCATTTTACGCTCTAACAACGTCTTTGTCTCGTTTTCTACCCTGGCTACCAATTCTTCTTTCTGCCGTTGAATGTTTGAGATAAGTGATTCCGCTGTTTCCTGTATTTGCCTTGTGGTAGTTTTCGAACGATGTTTAAGTATCCGGGATGCTTCCTCTAGTTCTCGAATGCAACTGGAAAATACCTGTGATGATTCCTTTACGGTGTTGAGTTTGGAAGAGGTGCTCTCCTTTACAGTTCTTGCAAACACTTCCAAGTATTCCACATCGTGTTTGTTATGTTCCACAATTACACAATTCTGACACACAGGAACTTCGCACACTTTACAATAAAACTGGACGCTTCAGAACATCTTCGAAATCCTCATCTTGAAAATCTTTGAGAGCAAGAACACGATGTTCTTTGTTTTCCTTCAAAATATTGTGTGCGTTCAAACAATGGAAAGAATAAGACGCTTCCTCGCTTTTCTCATCACAGTTTCCACAAGTCACCTTTGAAGTATTGCACTCTTTGATTGCCAAAGTATCAAGCAGATTTTTCACGTAAAACAGCTAGGCAGAGTTTCCATCGTGCCACTCTCGGGGACAGCGACTTCAGTTTGGCAAATCGGATATTTAATCTTGCCATGGCGGGCGCTCGTCCTTGCCAAGTCATTCAGACATTCAAGACAGAAAATATGTAAGCAGGGCAGTTGTTTAGGATTCGTGTAAAGGTGAATACACACCGAGCAGGTTACTTCCTCCTTTAGATTGTGCCTCAAGGTTGGAACATCCGTCTTCGACAGTTTTTAATACGACGAACGAAATCTCACCCTTCGACAACACGAGCTCTTTGAAGTCTCGTGATTTCTCAGAAAGTGAAACGAATTCATATACGTATCTACGCAAGTTTATCATCTGTACTGCTTTGGATTGGTTTCCTTTAAATTATGGAACCCATCACGCGAACGTAAGAGAATTGTCACGCGAGAAATGCAATTATCACGCGAACCACTGGAGAATTCGCTTGTTAACGAGCGAATACTCATACAAGTGCAAGTCCTTGAATTGAAATAGATGTAATACGTTATTTTAATGATGCACAACAGTGTATATACAGATCCCAATTTTTGTCACCAGTTACTCCAAAAGTTTCAATAACGCACCACTCGAAAACGATACAATTTATACAAGCTAAACACCAGTGTGGTTGAAACTCAACACCTAAACTAAGTCAAATTACTGATGCAGTCCCTGGTTTAATACATAATAGATAAAAGTATACAGTAAATCTCTGTCCGGGTTTACTCACTGACAGACTAGTTTTCACTTATTGGTAGATAGGAAATTTCTTTATCTATTACAAGATTACATGTGATTGTGGAAATGACCAAACTGCCCTTTGTCTTCGTGAAATCACCAATGAAAGTCTCAAACACTAAGACTTTAGTATGGTGGCCTAGAACTGCCATAATAAAAATCCCATTGTCTTGATAAATTTTTGCTTTATTTTCATTTTTTGTGTTAATTTTTATTTATTTTTTTAAATCCAAATAATATTTTATCTAAGTAAATTTAACTCAAAAGTAAATTGTTCGAGGAACTAATTAAAATAAAAACAAAATGAATAAAAAATGAAAGTAATCGCGAACGAAACTAAAAAAAAACAACTAAAAACTAAAACTAAAAAAACTAAAAACTAAAAAAAAAACTAAAAAAAAATCATGTAAACAGTAATTTAAAAACCCTTTAAAATAAAAATAAAAACGAGTAGAGTCAAATTTAGCTGACTCCATCGTACAGTTATCAGAAAAAGAGCAATATGACCTCGAGATCAAGCTTTTAAAAAGTTGAAACGGCTCAACTCAGTCACTATTTAAAAATCCTCCAAACTAAACCCACTACAGAAATACAAGAAGCAAAATTGGTTGAAAGACCGAGATCTGTAACGCGCCGCGTACGAAAACGTGAAGTAGTAGCCGTGCAGGCCTTCCAACCCCATTTTATAAATGAATTCGATATCTTGTCTCAAAAGGCTGTCGAAGCTTCTTTCCGCCATCTTTTCGTTCGCACGTGGACTCTCCCTCTAAGGGGACGGGAAGAGGAGGACCCTGGGAACGACGGAACATGTAGGTGTGGGGTGGGGGGGGGGGGGGGGGGGGGCTGGGGGTAGGTTCCGGTTCACTTGAAAAGTGCGAGATCGACCCAAATGACGTTTATAAACTCAGTTTCTATATTTTTATATTGGAGGTAATCTAGACTACGAGCAATCTCTCTTTCCGCTTACGGATAGTCGAAGGAAACGAACAAGCGAGCGGGCGCGAACATCGCCTGGCGCGTTGAAACGCTAGTGTAGCGGCTCGACACGCGCGTCACGATTCAACGCGGCAGGCGATGTTCGCGCCAGCTCGCTTGTTCATTTTTTTCGACTACCCCTGGGCGAAAAGAGAGACTGTCCGTAGTCTAAGGGTAATCAGGAAATTTAATTATGAACAACGTATTATGTACGACTTTTAAAATCCGAAATATAACGTTGCTGTGACAATGCCCCACCCCCCGGGCTGACCCAACCTTGGAAAGGAAAAGTTAGAAAATGCCCGACAATTGCCCGGGGGATGAGTGGACCTGGAATTGATGGAGCCATAAACAGCCAGTGACATTGGTTCGTCACGTGTTGCGTTACTGGTACATCACAGCTAGGTATAAATGAAAGGATGTCTAAACTTTTAAAGTGACATTGTCTTCAGCTATTCAAAAATTTGCAAGCGGTGATTGCCAAACTCACATATAACAATGGGGCCTCTATCCCAGCGTATCACATCGAACGTTCGGTTTTCGAACTCAATCGAACGTAAATCGAACGATTAAATTCGATGTTGTTCGGTCATCGAACGAAATCGAACTCACAAGAAATAAATGCAAATCGAACCAAATCGAACGTTCGATAAAGTCTGATGAGGTTCGATTTAGTTCTGTCGCCGAACGATACCTAAGCGAGCGGCTTACGTCGTATCACAATATGATCTATGATCTTTGTTACAAACCTTCCATCCAGAGTGAAAACCTGCACTCTATGGTTGCCTAATGAACAAACCAGAAGATGTCCTGTTTTTTCCACTGCTAGTCCAGTTGGTTGCTTTAACTCTCCGTCCCCACTCCCATAGCTCCCAAACTCATACAAAAATCACCCATTGCTGTTGTACACCTTAATGAGATGGGCATCACGATCAGAGACAAAAATTTGGTCTTTATAAAACACACAGTTATTTGGCATATGCAACCAACCCTTCCCGATGGTGTTAAAAATTTGTCCATCAGGAAAAAGAGAAATAAACTTAACGCATTTGTTTCCCGTGTCGCAGACGATAAGATTTCCTTCTCGATTTATTGATATTCCCCGGGGTTCGCTGAGCAATCCACCCTCGTGAACTTCCGTCACATATTCTCCGTCGGGACTAAAAAGTAATACTTTGTTATTACCTCTGTTTGCTACAAAAATCCTACCTTCCTTATTTATGCATGTACCCGTTGGCAGATTAACAAGATTCTGTCCAAAGGACCTAATAAACTCTCCACTGTCATTTAAAACTACAACGCGGTTGTTCCTTTTATCAGTTACGAGAATTTCATTCGAGTCATTCACAGCCACTCCCCAAGGGTGTTTTAAATTAGAATTGTCAAAACCCCCCCAGTCCTTCTCCAATGAAACGTACAGGAGTAAAGGATCGTTCCTTGATACAAATCGGTAAAAATTCTTTAATACTTTCTCCATTTACTTGAAGTGTAAGCGTATGTTGTCTAGCCTGGCTTGGAACAAAGGAAATAACGTACCTACCATTATTATTGTCAACAATTTTTGTTTTGGCAGCAACGTTTGTACCTTGTGCTGAAATAATGCCAACAGCAATGACATCTCCAGGACAATAGCATTGTTCTCCTTCAGAATTCCGTGTGATTACTTCAATCTCTGTTTCCAGCCCCGCTGTAGCTTCTTGAAATCCTTCCACTGAACACTGACTTGCTTCTGTTGCACTTTCATCAAATTGTCCAATTCTTGACTCTTGAAGAATTTGAAACATTTCTTGGTTTTCCCAAAACACGGTGATAGGACTTTTCCATTCTACAATTGATCCCATGTCTTCTAGTTTAACTTTTTGGAGTCCTTGAAAAAGTTCATTTATTGTTGCGTTGGTTCTTACAAGATCTGCTCCTGTGCTGCGTTGGACGAGACTTCGAATCTCTGAGACGGATTGCTCCCTCTTGTCCAACTGATCCTGAAATTCATCGATTTGTTTCCTGAGGTGTTCTTGGGCTTTCTTTGTCTGATTTTCCACTTCAGCTATTGATTCTTGCTCTTTTTGTCGTAGGATCAAGATAAGAGATTCCACTGTTTGTTGAATCTTTTCCTTGTAAATTTTCGAGCAGTGTTCCCGTAGACGGGCCGGACTTTTCTTCTAATTCTCGGACGTAACTAGATATGGTTTTTGACGGCTCCATTGCAGTGTCAAGTTTACTACAGATGTTGTTCTTCAAAGCTCTTGCGGTAATTTCCAAATGTTCCAAGTCATGTTTATTGTGCTCAACAATAGCACAAGTCTGACATACAGGAACTTCACACACTTTACAGTAAAAATAGAGAATTTCTCTCTCGTGGAGCTCTCTCTGGCAAAATACTGGCCGCTTCAAAACATCCTCAAAATCTTTATCTTGAACATCTATGAGCGAAGAAAGGACGCGATGATCTTTGTTACTACGCAGAATGTTGTGTCCATTGAGACACATGTCGCACCAGAAATCACCACAATGAAAACAGTAAGATGCTTCCTCGTTTTTCTTGTCACAACTTCCACAAGTCACTTTTGAAGTGTTGCACTCTTTGATGGCCAAAATATCGAGGAGATTTTTCACAGCTAGGTAGAGTTTCCATGGTGCCACTCTCGGGGACAGCGACTTCAGTCTGGCAAATGGGACATTTAATCTTGCCATTGCGGGCGTTCGTCCCTGCCAAGTTGTTCAGACATTCAAGACAGAAAATATGTAAGCAAGGCAGTTGTTTGAGATTTGTGTACAAGTGAATATACACAGAACAGGTTACTTCTTCTTTTAGATTGTGCATCAAGGTTGGAACAACGTATGGCCAACGAAACTGAAATTCCACTTTTCAGCTTTAGGCGCCTCACCCTTCAAAATTCGAGTTCTTTGACGTCTCGTGATTTCTCAGAAACGGGTATTTACGTTTTACGCAAATTAATGATCTCGTTCATGATTGGTTTCCTTCATCGAACCCATCACGCGAACCAAAGAATTGTCACGCGAACTGAGAAATTGTCACGCGTACCTTCACACGTGTCTTCGAGTGTTGGAAGGTGAATTAATTGGCTCATCTCGACAAAAGTCCTCAAAACAAATGTAATAAATTGTTTCAGTGGTGTACAACACTGCCTATACTGCACTTAAAATAAGGTTCCAATTTTTTCCCAGTCTTAATAAGATCCGAGGCTCTTCCTAATTTCAAAAACTCCGTCAGACGCAATTGCAAGACCTCCTCCTAATCTCAATTTAAAAAAGCTGTAACACCTGATACCTCTACCCAAACTGAAAACAACCAATAGGTCATTCCACTCCCCCTAGGCTAATCTAAGCCTCATGAGGCAATTTCGGAAAATAAGAGATCATATTCGAGCGTGACTCAATTCAAGGCTAAGCTTACCTTGTCCTTGCGGAGGTTGAGATCTGCATCAGCTGCAAATGGCCTAATGGCAATCATTTCATTCCATGATGCTACTGGATAACTGGACAAGGCATAGTGACTTTAAACCCCAGTAATTTTCCAGGAATTTTGTCGAGAGGTTGTTAGAAGTGAACGTGGAAAAAGAAGTGATAAACACATTAGTTTGTGGGCATCTGTGAAGAAAATATCCTCTGCTATATTGCAGTGATATACATGTATGATATGACTATATATGATCTTGTATAAATAAGTGTTGCTGTTGTTTGCAAGCGTTTCCAACGCGAGGAAAAATCCACAAAAACGCTCGCTACGCAGGATATCACAATGTCGTGATTGTAGTTGTGATACTTGATACCGTGGCTTATCACACGAATCTGACAAATTGTCCTTCAAACCAAATTATCATCACGCAATCCATCCAGTTGTCACGAGAATCGAGCGAGTAAATTGTCACGCGAACCATGCACCGTAGTAGTATTGTTCCGTTTGTTCGAGGGTAGAGTCCATCTTGTGAATTCCCCAGGGTACGACAGCAAACCCTCTTTGAATTTTATTTCATTTTGTTTTTGCAAGGTTGTATGGAAGCAGTTTTTTTACAACTAGACTTTTTCAAAGTCCTTTTCTCGCGATTTGGGGTATAGTTGGCAGACCCTGGGGGCCTCCATATCTCGGTTCCGGCGAACCCTCCACCCTCCACCTTAGAACAAACTACATGGTTCGCGTGACAAAGCTTTGGTTCACGTGATTGATAGAAAACGATTACAAACGATAGAATAAATTAGCTATTTTATGTGTTTGTCCGTTTGCAGCGAACTCGTCTTGTCGATTGGCGCGATGTGATTCATAACCTAAAGAATGAAATAACTTAAACGGCCTGTGTTCTCCTGTAAACAAATCCCTAACAACTGGCTTGCTTACGCCTGCATATCGGCGCTGAGCCTTGCCTAAACAACGTGGCAAGGACGAACGCCCGCCATATGGCAAGATCAAATATTGAATTTGCCGGACTGAAGTCGCTGGGAGTCGCTGTGCCTGAGAATGGCACGATGGAAACTCAGCCTAGCTGTTTGTACGTGGAAAATCCGCTCGATATTTTGGCCGTCAAAAAATGCAATACCTCAAAGGTGACTTGTGGAAATTGTGATGAGAAACACGAGGAAGCGTCGTATTGTTTTCATTGCGGCAAATTTTGGTGCCAAGGTTGTTTGAACGCACACAACATTTTGAAGGAAAACAAAGAACACCGCGTTCTTGCTGTCAGAGATTTTAAAGATAAGGACTTTGAAGATGTTCTTAGTAAAGAGAGAATCATTGGAACTGCGCTGAAGAGTAATATCGCTTCAAGGCTTGACGCTGCAAAGAAATCGTCCAAGACAATTTCCGGTTACATTCAACGACTGGAGGAAACCTCACGTCTACTTGAATATCGCTCGAAAACTATCAAGCAACAGATACAACAAACCGCTAAATCACTGATCATGACCCTGCAACAAAAAGAACAAGAGTTATTAGCTGAAGAGGAAAATGAGACAAAAAAAGCCTTAGAACAGCTCAGGAAACAAAAAGGTCAATTTCAGGATCGGTTGATCAAGGGCCAGCAATCCATCTCACATATTGAGTATCTTCTTCAATGCCGCACCGGAGAAGAACTTGAAAGGAACAAAACATTCATAGATGAACTTTTCAGAGGACTCCCGGAAGAGCCACACGATCCTAGTATGCCATCAACCAATGACTGGAAGACTGTGTCTATGTTTATGCAAAACGAAAAAGTCTCTGAAAGCCTCCTCGAATTGGGAATCGGTCACCTAGTTACCAACAAAAGCGCAACAGAAGCAAATCAATGTTCAGTGGAAGTATTTCAAGCCGCTACAGCAGGGCTGGAAACAGAGATTGAAGTGATCACACGGAACTCTGAAGGAGAACAATGCTATTGTCCTGGAGACTATGTAACTGTAGCATTAATTTCACCTCAAGATCAAAACACTGCTGTTGAAATGAAAATAATTAACAAGAATAATGGCAGCTACATAGTTTCCCTTATTCCAAGTGAAGCTGGACAACATTTACTAACCGTTCAAGTAAATGGAGAAAACATTAGAGAATTTCCACCGATTGAAATCAAAGCACGATCATTTGTGCCTTTGAGATTTATTGCAAAAGGAAGCATTCAGAACAGTGAAACTCTCACAGAGATTTCACCTCTCAGCAAGAGTGTTGTAGCACTGGCCCCGCCGAACAATTTGAGACACCCCTGGGGAGTGGCCTCAAACGACTCTAATGAGATCTTTGTAAGTGATATGGACAATAATAGAATTGTAGTTTTCAATGAAAAAGGGGAGTTTATCAGGTCCTTTGGACAGAATTTGCTATATAAACCAACTGGGATGTGCATTGATAATGAAGGTAGGGTTTATGTGGCAAACAGAGGTAATAACAAAATATTACTTTTCAATGCCAAGGGAGAATATATCACGGCAGTTCACAATGGTGAACTATTTCAGGAACCTCGACAAATATCACTTAACGCACAAGGAAATCTCTTTGTCTGTGACGTAGGAAATCAGTGTATTCAGTTAATTTCTCCCAACGGAAGCATTTTAAAAACTATAGGGAAGGGTGGGCTTCGTAAGCCAGTTGGATGTTTGTGTTATGAAGATAAAGTTTTTGTGTCAGATTATGATACCCATCTTATTAAGGTTTACAACGTCAGCGATGGGAGATTTCTGTATGAGTTCGGCAGATATGACACTGTGGATGTAGAACTAAATGAACCAATTGGACTAGCAGTGGACAAAGGAAGACACCTTCTAGTTTGTTCAGGGTATTCATTCGATAACCCGCACAGAATACTTGTATATACTTTAGACGGAAAGTTTGTCACAATGTTTGGGGGATTATGTGGGAGAGGTTTAGGGCAATTCATAGTGCCCACTTCTGTTACGGTTTTAACAAATGGTCGCATTGTTGTTTGCGAGTTTGAGAACTGTCGTTTACAAATGTTTGAATAGGTGTGGACAAACAATGGTCCTCGGATTATACAGCGTTGAACTCCGCTACAACTGACCAAAGCCAATGCATGACAGGACGATGGAAACTGAACAATTAGTCGAGTAAAAGTTAACAAATGTAACGAATTTCAGTTGTGGTGCCAAGAGGATTCAACTGCATCGCTTGTCAGTACACTTACTTTAAAAAGAAGCAATTAATTTGCCCTGTTAGCTAGAGTTTTCTGAAGTGCGAAGCTTTTTTGTTATTTATAAGCCAGCGCAATGTTCGGCTTGTACTTGCTTTGGGGTGGAATTAAGCGGAATCATTTGACCTTCGAGATTCATGATACCTGCCTTTTTTCCCCAATGATTCATGATTCATGATATTCATGATTCATTTGTCACTGTTTTATTCAGAAAACTGAAAGAAAACACAAATAAAACTGTACATGTTACACTTTATTTAAATGTGTCAAACTCATTTTATAAAATATTCTCAACTTAACGGATCACCGAAATTAAAATCCCAAGAGAGGAAGTACCGAAGAAGTACTCTCCCTTGACTTTGCTCCAGTCAACACGTACCTGTTGTCATGGTGACAACAAAAAAATTTGTATATGTGTTCAGAGCAAAACGTTGTCAGTCCCCTCGTATAAGTATTCTTGAAGTAATCGTTTCCGTTTTGCACACGTGTACGATTAAAAACGATCGAAAACGCCACTTTGTGGGGACTTGTTCAAAAGGAAAACGATTCCCAAAAACGTCCGTTTCCGATCACTTAGGCGTGGCCGAAAGGTCAACTTGAACCGTAAAAATGGTCCGTGTTCGATCATTCTTGCCGTCCACATTGTTCTAAAAGCAACACACAACTTGAACTAGGACAGCGCTTTTGAAAATGTCCGTGTGTTTTCAATCACTTTCGATCTTATACGTCCGCCATACCTGTGGACTGGAAACTGAACCGAATAAATAATATTCGCTTAGAAAGAAAAAAGATTGAAAAGGGCTGTGTACGGAAGAAGCCTTATACACTTTGTATTTTCACTTTATGCTCTACTGTGTCTGTGGATTCGATTGAATTAGTTGGCATTGGAATTTAAACGAAATTCAAACACGTCATTGACACTCGCGAAAGCTTGCAAAATGATAAAAAATGAGGGTCATAGTATAAACATTCACAGTTGCCTAAATGTTTGGAGGTTAAAGCATGGATTCATAAACATACCGCATGGCAGCTACTTATCTCTTTGATAAATACGCATCCACGTTTCAAGGTTTCATCAATGTCACTAATACAGCCTGATTCGTGTAGCAGATCGTCCCGTCCTTGTGCTGTAAGGCGTGCGTTGGGGAAGACCGTCGCTGTCCTCATCATCAGAGGAGCTCTCGTTGTCGCTTTCTACGTCAGTGTCACATCCTCCTTGCAACATTCGCTCAATTGTGTCTACCTCCGTTTGAGGGAGATTGTAAAGTTTTGCACCAGACGCATCCGTGGTGATGTTAGTGTTCACTCGGTCAACAATGGCATAAGGGGAATTTTTGTTGTCCCTGTAAGCCTCTTTAAACACGAGGGAGACCTCAGAGTTGCTATTGTCTAGCCAAAGGAGGTCAACCGTGTCTTCTGCAAACTCCAATTCCATTCCCGTTCGACTCTTAACGAGTAGGTCTTTTAACAGTACTGCCAGGAAAAAGCTAAATTGTTCTCTGCGTCGAGCATGTTTTACAGCAAGCACCTCCTGCGCGTAGAACAATACTTCGTACTGAAAGTGAGTTTGTTGATTGCGCGGCCCGTTGTTTTCCTCAGGATTGGGTTCACCAAGCAAGGAGGCGATTGTAACTGTGGAGCCTGGCTCTCGTGGCTGTGTGCAAAACGATATTTGGTACGGTAAATGGCCAGTATCCTCTTTGCTTTTGTCGCGTACGGTGTGCTGTCTCACACTTTTTCCAAAGGTGGTAGCAGACTCGCGGAGCTGTTGCTTGTCTTCCAAGGACAGTTTCTCCATTGCTGTCTCAAGCTTCAGCACCTGGGAAATTAGTGGGGGGCTAGCATCCATCACTTTGTTAGGGTAGTAGCTTTTAAGGTCTGTATAGTAGTGAAATTGGCCACGATACATTTTCTTTTGAAGCTCTCTGACACAAGATGCACGTCGAATCCCGTATTCCAGCTGCGTTGGCATCGGGCCATCCTTTCTCATAAGGGAAAAGAAGTTTTCAACCATCAGCGTGACCATTGGTTTCAGACGGATCTAGGTGTGTGAAAGAAGATCGGTAGCACCTAACTCCGTCAGCATGTTTTCCAGGCGAACTAGGCTCTCATGCATCAACATAAATGACCTACGAGTGCAGTATGGAATAATTTGATCGGAACCTTGTGTAGAAACACGGCCAGGTCTTTGTCTAGTTTGCTCTCCCCAAGCCATGAAAAACTCGACGAGCTTTTCAACTACTGTTAATGCTTGATCAAATGTTTTTCTTGGTTCCACTCTGTAGTGATCGAGGTCAAACCACTGTGCATAGGGAAACACAATAAATGACAGCTTTCTTAGAGGGCTAGCGTTACTAATAAGTCGAAGAGACTTATTTCCAGTGTCGCAAATAATTAAAGTTGACCCCATGTTCGCAATGCCATCATGGGGGGAGTGAAACCTTGCAGACGTAACGATACCATCCTGACTTCCCGGCTCTTTGGGTTTTCCACAATATAGCTCCACATCCTCATTGTCATTCATAATGGGTAGTTTAAAGATGCAGTGGCTGCTACTTGAAACAAAGAGGTGCGTGTATTGCAGTTTAGTTCATTGCAATATTCAAATCCTGTCAGCCATATTTAGCACAAATAAAAAATATACAAGCCCAAACAAATATAAATAAACACGTGAGTAATCGTGAAATAAAGTAATGGCAACAGTATCTTATGCTGTTTTTTAGGCCTTTTTGTCGTGTTACATCCCAATTTCAGAGCGTTTAGGTCATTTAGGGTAAAATATCGACTGGACCATTGGACCCTTGGACCATTGGACTGTTGGACTATTTTTTGGACCATTTTCTGGACCAGTTTTTTCGACTATTGATAGTTGGGGAGGGCTCGGTAGGTCATTTTCATCATTTGTTAGGGGGGGGAGGTGGGAATTATAACACTTGTAACAGTACACCTACACTTTAACGGAAATTGTAGTGGAACTTATAGAATATTTTGAACGATTAATTAATTTTATCGACTGCTTTTAAATACATGGGGAGGGGTGGGTAGGTAGTTTTCTTCACTTTTGGGGAGGGTGGAAATTACTAACTGGCCACGAAACATTGACAAGAATGATATCGATAATGGGAGATCTAGAATATTGTTAGCGAATATATCCCTGCAATTTGAACCTGAACAGAAACAACTAAACGCTTAAAGCTACGCTCACTTGCGAGACACCTTGTTTCGGAAACTGGAAAGGGATCACGTTTTGTCTCGTGTGCAAAGGTAGCCGTTTTGTTATTGTTCTGTCTGGAAGGAACATTTTTGGCCATCAACTTTAAAATCAAGGTGTGTCGCAAAGATAGGAGTTTTAACGGAAGTACACCTTGAAAAAGGAAATGACTCTCCTTTTTTGAAAAGTGTACAAGAAGTTTTCTCGGATTATATTAAATCTGAAAACGTGACAAAATGTCAGAGCCCATGTGGGTACGGTCTCTCATGCATCAAAAGTGAACAAAGCAAAGTTCAAACTTAGTCTGTGTTCCACACTGTAAAGAGAGTTGTCCGGTGTGATTACGAAATATAGAAGTCGCATTGTTATTGTTTTGCCTAAAGAAACATTTTATGTAGCTTTCGTTTATTAAGTGGAGTGTACCTTAAAAGAGAGAACTGTTATTTAGAGGATGGCTTTGTACGAGTGTACAAAAAAAGTCCTCATATAAGGCTGAAAACGTTAAAAATGTGAACACTGTGCTGCCAGAGTGTGTCTGAACACTTATACGTAGATTATTAACGGGCGGAAACTCCGTGGTCTCTAGTCAATCAGGAGCATTTGCTTTGATGTGCACTGAAACAATTAAAGTAGAACCTCGGTAACTCGAACTCGGCTGACTCGAACTCCCCGCTAACTCGAACTAAGTCTAATTTTCCTTCGGCTTGATTTTCAGTAAATAAACTCGAACTCCCGCTAAGTCAAAGTTTTTTTTATCTAATTCCTGCGGGATTACGAGTTAGCGGGGTTCTACTAATGTATAATTGTTATAATTCAACTCCCCCCCCCCCAAAAGTGAAGAAAACTACCTACCCACCCCTCCCCAAGTATTTAAAAACCGTCGAGAAAATTAATTAATCGTTCAAAATATTCTATAAGGTCCACTACAATTTCCGTCAATCAAAAGCATTTGCTTTGAAGTGTAGGTATACTGTTACAAGTGTTATAATTCCCACCCCCCCCCCACAAATGATGAAAACGACCTACCCACCCCTCCCCAACTATCAATAGTCGAAAACACTGGTCCAGAAAATGGTCCAAAAAATAGTCCAAAAAAAATTCCAACAGTCCAAGGGTCCAAGGGTCCAATGGTCCAGTCCTCGTTTTACCCTATGCCATGAGTTTGGATGTCAGATGAATTCGACACTTGAGAAGTCACACAAGGAAGCCAACCGCAAACGAGATACACTCCAATGGCCATAAACTGTGGGCGATGTTTAGTCAGTTTTCTTTCTTGGTTTTGCCGATGATTACGAGCCTTCAATTCTGAGTCTTTGTTTTAAAAGTCTCTCAGCCTTGTCGAACACTTAATTGTGAATACATAGTTTGATTCATCGCACCTTAAGTTTTCAAGTCAAGCCATGCATATGTGACGGTTATCGCCTTAAGCCAAAAATAACAAACAGTCCTCTATGAGGAAGCAGGGCCACAAAGCCGAATTTGGGGAAATATACTATTAAACAAGAAACAAAGAGATCACAATAAACCCAGCAAATCTGACCCAGCTGGCTAAGAACGCGACATTATTTTTCTTTCTTGCAAAATATTGCGTGCGTTCAAACAATCTTTGCACCAAAATTTGCGGCAATGAAAACAATAAGACGCTTCCTCTTTTCAGTTTCGTATCATAGTTTCCAGTTTTAAAGGCTACTGTCTACCGTATACCTCAAATCCCGGGCGTACCCTGTTTCATCACGCGGGACCAGCCCAAGGAACGTATGAGCAGGAGGCTGCTTCATTTGGTGTTAAAAATTAATTTCACGCGGATGAAAATATTAAAAAATGCAGAAAAAAAATAACAATTACTCATCTTAATCCCAGGAAGTGTGTATGAGTATTTGTCCGCAAGTACAGCATGAAAATAGCAGAAATAGCAGCGAGAATGAAGCGAACTTCTTCTCGATGTGTATAAGTTCAGTGGTGCAAAGGTTTCAGTAATTGTACTATAAGGGATTGATATCCTTTGTGGTTTTTGTGCTGTTACTTTTTAGGCATCGCAACTGAACTGTTGGAAACTGACCTTTTCCGGATTTTGAAATCAGCTTGAGGTTAGATCAGTTTTCGCACCCACTCACTAATATAACTGAAAAAGAAAATTGCCAAACGCAAGTTTTCGTCGTTGTGAAGTTTAATACTTGCTAAAACGGCAGCTAAATTACTGACCAATACTGACCAAACACAGGGAAAAAATCAGAAACCTACAATCCTTTACAAAACTATTAACAAGTAACGACAGTTCACACGAATCTTGTGCATGACACTTTTCGGACCAAAACAACATTCATTGGTGGGGTATAGTGGGAGGTTACTTTACTTTAAGTTGCTAGGCACACAGATATAAACGTGGCATAATTATTCAAACATTTGTAAACGACAGTTTCCAAACTCGCAAACAACAATGCGACCGTTTTTTAAAACCGTGACCGAACTAGGATGTTTAAAGTGCCCCAGCTGTTTCCCATATGATCCTCCAAACATTGTGACTAACTTTCCATCCAAAGTATATACATGAATTCTGTGCGGGCTATTTAATAAATATCCCGAGCAAACTAGAAGATGTCCTGCTTTATCCATCGCTAGCCCACTTGGTCCATTTAACTCTACATCCACAGTCCCGTATCTACCAAATTCATACAGAAATCTCCCATCGCTATTACTGTAAACCTTAATAAGGTGGGCCTCACGATCTGACACAAAAACCTTATCTTCATAACACAAACAGTCAAACGGTTTGCATAACTCGCCCTTGCCTATTGTCTTTAAAATGCTACCGTTGGGAGAAATGAACTGAACACATTGATTTCCTGAATCACAGACAAAGAAATTTCCTTGTGCAGTTATTGATATTCCCCGGGCTTCTTGAAATGATTCACCATTGTGAACTTCCGTAACCAATTCTCCCTTGGAATTAAAAAGTAAGATTTTGTTACTACCTCTGTTTACTACAAAAATCCTATTTTCCTTATCGATGCATATGCCGGTTGGCTTATTTAGCAATTTTTGTCCAAAGGACCTGATAAACTCCCCTTTTTCATTAAAAACTACAATTCGATTATTGTCCATATCGCTTACAAAGATCTCATTTGAGTCATTTGAAGTCACGCCCCAGGGGTAATTTAATTTGTTCTTCTTGCCCATCCTTGAAGCTACAGCCACAAGTGTCTGGCCGAGTGTTTGGTTCGCTAGAAGTGTCTGGCGGAGAGAATGACTTTCAATAGGTCCCTCTGGAATAAATCCCACAGGTCTAAAGGCACGTTCCTTAATGTCAATTGGTGAAAAATCGACAATGGTTTCTCCATTTACTTGAACGGTCAGTAGATGGTTTCCATCCACACTTGGAATAAAGGAAACTACGTAGCTGCCATTATTCTTGTCAGTAATTTTCATCTCGACAACAGTGTTTTGCATTTGTTCTTCATGTGCTGGAATTAACTCTGCACAAATGTTGTCTCCCGGGCAATAATATTGTTCTCCCTCGGAGTCCCTTGTGATTACTTCAATCTCTGTTTCTAGCCCCGCTGTTGCTGCTCGAATTCCTTCCACTGAACACTGACTTGCTTCAGTGGCGGTTTGCTTAGTGGCTAGATCACCGATTTTCAATTTCTGGAGGCACTCGGCGCTTTCTTCGTTTTTCACAAAAACGGTAACAGTTTTCCAGTCGATTGTTGATTTCACATCTTGTGGTTCCTGGAGTCCTTGGAAGAGCTCATCTCTGACAGTTTTGGTTCTTACAAGTTCTGCTCCGGTGCTGCGTTCAACGAGACGTTCAATTTGTGAGATCGATTGCTCCCTCTTTTTCAAATGATCTTGCAATTTATCTTTGTGTCTCCTGAGTTGTTCTTGGGCTTTCTTTGTCTGATTTTCCACTTCAACTATTGCCTCCCTTTCTTTTTGTCGAAGAGTCAAGCTCAGTGACTCGACTGCCTGCTGTATCTGTTCCTTGTTAATTTTCGAACGATAATCCAATAGACGTGACTTTTTCTCTAGTTCTCTAATGTAACTGGAAATTGTGTTCGATGATTCCTTTGCTGTGACCAGTTTAGAAGTGATATTGTTCTTGACAACTTTTGGAATTAATTCTTCAGCGTCCTGCTGCCTTCGCTCAACAGTAACACAAGTTTGGCTCATGGGGGTATCGCACACTGTGCAATAAAACTTGAATATTGCCCTCTTGAGTAAATCTTTAAAGTCCTTGTCTTGAAAATCTTTGAGAGCTAGGACACGATGTTCTTTGTTTTCCTTCAAAATGTTGTGTGCATTCAAACAATCTTTGCACCAAAATTTTCCGCAATGAAAACATTACGACATTTCCTCGTGTTTCTCATCACAGTTTCCACAAGTCACCTTTGAAGTGTTGCACTCTTTGATGGCCAAAGTATCGAGCAGATTTTTCACGTACAAAGAGCTTGGCAGAGTTTCTGTCCAGCCATTCTCGTGCACGGCTACTTCAACATTGCAGAGCGGACATTTGATATCGCCATGATGGGCGCTGGTTCTTGCTAAGTTGTTGAGACATTCAAGGCAGAAAACGTGAAAGCAGGGCAGTTGTTTGGGATTTGTATACACGTTACTACAAAGTAGGCAAGTCACCTCGTCCTTCAGGTTGTGTATTAGTGTAGAGACATCCATCTTGAATACGAAGGAAAGGAATAGAATCTAAAACGCCACGGATTAAATATTCAACATGGCTGAGTGATTCAGGAAGTAACTTAGCTACTTAGAATTGAATTAATCAAACAAAGAAACAATGCTCACGCGAATCGCACATTTTTCATTCACGCGAAATACACAATGGTCACCGGAAGCGCACAACTATCAGACAATGGTCTCAGTGTTTTCTCCATGTGGGATAAAAACTGAAATGATTCATGGAAGTCCCGACTGTTTATGAACCATTGAAAACTTACCTTTTTGATACAAAATAACCTCACATTACAACAAGAAATTGACTCAGGGTCCGTTTAGGTATTATTTCCTGACTAACTGAATCACTTTTAAACTGAAACAAACAAACAAAACAGATGAAACAAAACTGCGTGATGTTGCCACTGAAAGCACAGAAAACATCCCATCTCAGTCTTCAATGTTGCACCAGAGTTTAGCTGTCGACACCACATGCTATCTGTTCGATCAACTTTATTTAGCTATTCCTTATTTACTGATTGATTTTTCCAGTCATTAAGTTCTAATTTCAAATAAACTGTTTATACAAACTCATAGATTGACCTTGTTTTGATATGGTGTTCTATTTCAACTACAGGATGACACAGCTATGTTACAGTAACGACGAAGAAAAGAAAATCAGATACTGTGATGTACAAACAAGACTGTTACGTAAATAGATTCTAACATACATAAAAAAAAAAATATGCAACCTCATTGAACTACAAACCGGGCTAAATACTCAGCCGATTGACATATTTGCACCTATGAGCTATAACAGAGAAAACGTATCATTTCAGGAATTAAGTTTGAAAACAATTATCCCATAATCACCATAATGTACAGAAGTTGCTTTTCAATTAACTTATGACTAAAATCAAGCATTCTAGGTTATTTGCATTTTAATTTCATGGATCGGCTGAAGAAAGCTAGAATTGAGTTAGATCGATGCACCGAATCCGATTTCTCCATGTTGTTGCATTGAAACTAGTTATTGTTCAATTTCTGTCGAGCTGCCTTGGCATTTAGCGTGATTAGTTTTTCTTTTTTTCTGATTGGACCCACTAGTTCATCAGGTATTCCTTTAATTTCGCCAGAGAGTTAAGAACCCTCTATTTAATCTGTGAGGAAATTGCTTTACTTGCATCATTATTCAAAAATTTGTAAACGATGATTTCCCATATCGCAAACAACAATGCGACCGTTTTTTAAAACCGTAACAGAACAAGGTACTTTGAATTGCCCTAACCCTGTCCCACATGCTCCGCTTCCAAACATTGTGACAAGCTTTCCATCTAAAGTATATACATGTACTCTATTCGGGGTATTTGGTGAATCTGATCCCGAACAAACCAAAAGATGCCCTGATTTGTCTACTGCGAGTCCAGTTGGTCTGTTTAACTCTACATCCACAGTCCCATATTTGCCAAACTCATACAAAAATCTCCCATCACTACAATTGTAAACCTTAATAAGATGGGCATCATAATCTGACACAAAAACTTTATCTTCTTGACACAAACAGCTAACTGGCTTTCGTAAGTCACCCTTTCCTATTGTTTTTAAAATGCTTCCGTTGGGAGAAATGAACTGAACACATTGATTTCCCACGTCACAGACAAAGAGATTCCCCTGTGTATCAAGTGATATCCCCCGTGTATATTTAAATGATTCCCCGTTGTGAACTGCCGTGATATATTCTCCCTTGGGATTAAAAAGTAATATTTTGTTATTAGCTCTGTTTCCCACAAAAATCCTACCTTCATTATCAATGCATATCCCGGTTGGCTTATTTAGCAATTTGTGTCCGAAGGACCTGATAAACTCCCCTTTTTCATTAAAAACTACTATTCGGTTATTGTCCATGTTGCTTACAAAGATCTCATTCGAGTCATTTGAGGCCACTCCCCAGGGGTGGCTTAAACTGTTCTTTTCAATCCGCTTAGGAGCCAGACCCACAACACTGTGAGGTGTGTCAGTCGCCGAAGGACTCTGTTTCAGCCTCTCATTCTGATTTCTTTCTTTTCCAATAAATCTTACGGGCACGAAGGCTCGTTCTTTAACTTCGATCGGTGGAAATTCTCTAACGCTCTCTCCATTTACTCGAATGGTTGGTAAATAGTGTCCAGCCTCACTTGGAATAAACGAAACTATGTAGCTGCCATTATTCTTGTTTATGATTCTCATTTCAACAGCAGTGTTTCGATCTTGAGGTGAAATTAATTCTACAGTTACATAGTCTCCAGGACAATAGCATTGTTCTCCTTCAGAGTTCCGTGTGATCACTTCAATCTCTGTTTCCAGCCCTGCTGTAGCGGCTTGAAATCCCTCCACTGAGCATTGAGTTGCTTCTGTTGCGCTTTTGTTGGTAACTAGATGACCGATTCCTAATTCTTGGAGGCTTTCAGAGACTTTTTCGTTTTTCATAAACACGGGCACAGCTTTCCAGTCACTGGTTGATGGCATACCTGGATCGTGTGGCTCTTGAAGTCCTTGGAAGAGCTCGTCTATTAATGTTTTGTTCCTTTCAAGTTCTGCCGCCGTTCGGCGTTGGATAAGACTATCAATATGCAAGATGGATTGCTCCCTTTTGGTCAACAGATCCTGAAGTTGATCTTTTTGTTTACTGAGTATTCTTGAGCTTTGTTTGTCTGAATTTCCACTTCCGCTAATGATTCTTGCTCTTTTTGCCGCAGGGTCAAGATGAGCGATTTGGCTGTTTGTTGTATCTGTCCCCTGTTAATTTTTAAACGATAATCTAGAAGTCGTGACTTTTCTTCCAGTACTCGAATGTAACTGGAAATTGTGTTTGATTCTTCCTTGGCAGCATCAAGTTTAGAAGAGATGTTGTTCTTTACTGTTGTTACAGATACTTGTGGATCTTCATCATGCTCGCTTTGCTCGAGAAAAGCATTAGTTTGGGACACTGGGATATCTGGTCGCTTGAGGACACCTTCAAAGTCCTCATCTTGAAAATCTTTGAGGGAAAGGACGCGATGTTCTTTGTTTTCCTTCAAAATATCGTGCGCGTTCAAGCAATCTTGACACCAAAATTTTCCGCATTGAAAACAATAAGACGCTTCCTCGCTTTTCTTGTCGCAATTTCCACAAGACACCTTTGAAGTCTTGCACTCTTTGATGTCCAAGATATCGAGCAGATTTTTCACGTGGAGACAGCTCGGCAGAGTTTCCATCGTGCCGCACTCGGGTACAGCGACTTCAGTCTGGCAGAGAGGACATTTGATATTGCCACGATGAACACTGGCTCGAGCCAAGTTGTCGAGACATTCGAGGCAGAAAACGTGAAAGCAGGGCAGTTGTTTGGGATTTGTATACAAGTTACTACACACCGAGCAGGTTACCTCTTCTCTAAGGTTGTGTATTAGGGTGGTGACATCCATTTTGTAGATTGGCGTACGACGAAAGGAATCGAATTCAAACTGCTATCAACTGAATAAGCAACACGACTGTGTGAGGGAGTCTCGTAATTTTTTAGAAATTAATTTCAATATCTTGTTTGCGTTTGGCATTTTTCTTGACTCATCAAGCGGATCAAAGAGTGGCATACGGCACGTTTATCACGCAAACTGGACAACTGTCACGCGAACCTTCTTGTTTACAGACTATAAACCTGCCAACCACGCAGTCACCACTTCCGTCTCATGTAGCAGGGGGGAAGTGGGTAAGGACACAGACCGTGAGAAGTCGGTTTTTTTACCCTCAGACCCCATGCGCGAGGGGAAATGTACCAGTAATTTAAATCAACAGCAAAGACAAGGAGTACATCGCGTAAAGCACGATCGTCTAGCACTGCTCGCCTTCTGAACCAATATATTTACGTATCGCAAAGGAAGCGGTGTGACAACGAACACCCCGCACGAACACGCCCGTGCACTCAGATAGGAAATAGCCTCCACACAAGGACGAGGCCACACCAAGGGAACATCAGCTAGTCGTGTCTAGATCTGATTCTCTCTTCTTCTTACACTGTGAGGGGCCCTGGGAACGATCGCAATTTTAATCACTTTTTTAAAAGGGATTTAAAATGTTCAAGACAACTTTTAACCAATTAAGATGTACAGTATAATTGAAATTTTATACTTTTCTATTTATTAGTTACACAAATCCCATAATTCTGCAATAAAAACTTGCTTTACGAAAAGATAGTTCCTATATTTGTGGTAAATAGAAAATTGTATAAAAGTGGCAGTTTTACAATCATGCAAAATAAGAAGAAAAAGATCTCCCATAAATTATTCAGTTACCTATAAATGGATAGGGATTCTTAAATATAACTGGCCTTCATATCAAAGGGATTATGATATCAAGTACAAGTGGGACTTTTTTGTGGTTAACCCTTTAAGTTGTGATATAAACTGAAATGCACATTCTCCTTACTGTTCTTCATACATTTCTTATTGAACAAGTAAGGAGAATTCGTCTTAATATCAAAACAGCTCACTATCCTTGGGAATCATTTCCTTTAATCTTATCACTTGTATGTTTGAACAGGTAGTGAAAATGTAAAGAGAAATTTCATTTTCGTCACTGTTAGGGCTTAAAGGGTTAAGATTATTTATGTCCCCCATCAATCTCTTTCCTTGAGCCTCCTTTTCTATTGGTCGGCAAGGCAGCATCAAGGACAAGAGAAGAAAGTGTGAACGTGACTACCTTGAAACCATAAAAGTCTTACTTATTCTTAATTAATGTTGCACGGTACTGTGATCGACACAAAATTATTGTTGCTTCGATCATTTATTTTCTAAACAGAATGTATGCTGCAGCCATCAGCCTAAAGCAACTCTATATTCATAATCTGATAGTTCTTTGCAATTGTCTTGTGAGTTCCTTGCAAATGACATCAACGACATTCTAAAATATGAACTACTGGTTCAACAAGGCTGTAGTCCGGGAAAAAAAGCCCCGCTGCGTCAATTGCGCTTACGATACCCGTGTTATTACTGAAACAATTGTACTTGCGATTTTAAACAGATAAGACTTTTCCGAATTTCTAAAAATGTCAAATCTGTTCAAGACTATTTTAAAGTTTCTATTGATGTAAATACACCTTTTGGCTTCTTTTCCAGGAAGGCATATTTTATATACACCAAAACCTAGATAGGTCTTTAACTCTTTATATTTCACTTTCATATTGAAATAGTATAGACTACGAGCAGTCTCTCTTTCCACTCAGCGATAGTCGAGCAAAAAGAACACACCTGCCCCGTGGTAACGTTACGCGCGTGTAGTGTCTCTTCCTGGCCCACCACACTAGCGGCTAATTACGCACGCATTATGTTTCCAAGCGGCAAGCGATTTTCACGCTTCCTCGCGTGTTCTCTTTGCTAGCCTATCCTGAGGGAAAGAGAGACTGCTCGTATAAATAAGTAATGATGGGAACATGTGTTTTTTTTGTGAGCACCTTTGTGGCTGCCATCTGATGTTGCTGTTCCCAGCCTAATGTAAACAATTAAATTTACCGTTGTTGCAAATTGAAGAAAATAGAACGTTGCACACGTGTTTACATTAAACCTAATGCAAACAAAAAAAGGGGAACCGGGGAAAGTTTGAGCGGCAGGTGGAGATTTACATATTAAATACTTTGAATTCTCACAAACTCTCTTGAGCGACAGCACCAGGTTATGCAAGCACCACATGTTCCTATTTTCTATTTCTTTTATAAAAGAAAGCCTATGAAATGTAATGTGACATCATCTCTGTGTTTACATTTATATTAGCTGATATGAAATTGCTAGACAACGAGTCTGGGATATCTCGTATCATCAACATTTTACAAAATATATTTTTTCAGGGCTAAAATTGATACAAAATACTCCTTGCTTGATATGCAGTTTTGTTCGCTCTGCATTGGTAGGCCAAACGGCGCAAGTCTTTAAAACCGCTCACATAAAAAAAATCACTCACACATAATAGAGTAGCATGGCTCTCAGACAGTGGAAGGAGCTGAGGTCGCTTGCTCTCAGACCCTCTAAGCAACTTCAGACCTTCTGAGAACCCAGGCTATGAGCTCAGGAAAGGCAACACTAAAGCGAACAGAAAATCAGGGATGAGTCACGTGCCATGGAAGATTCTGAACTCGTATAAGGATAGCATAATTGAAATAGACTTGATCAAAACAATATTTGGGCAAAACAAAAAGAGTACACAGAATGCAAGATATACCAGTGTTGTAAGCTTGCAAACTTGAAAAGGTTTGTTTGGATTTTTATGCTGGAACACAGACAGGATCTTCTGTATTGATACCAGGTCTGGGGACAATTTTGTTTGCTCAGGAAAATCCCTGCACTTTTACTGATTTTATAATCATTCCCTTATCTTCAAATTGTGATACTTTTTGTGCCCTTCATAGAAATTTACCAGGACTCATAGTACTTGATACTCCCTCAACTGCTTCCAACAGTCAAATAAAACCGCTGGTTTGAATTACAGGACAGTTACTTGGCTCATAAGCATGAATTACACGGTGAAATTCACTTTCTGGAAATATTTTTTGGCCTTGCTATCTGCTAGATACAGCTACCCACTCCAACATAAAGCCTACTTCTCAGTCATGGAAGTCGAGTCTCAAATCCAACTGATGTACAAATTAACTATCGATATAAGACTAGGATGTACAGCCAACTATAATGCAACTGGCCCCTGTGCTGGTACTCTGGGTGATAGAGGAATTTCTCATACGCAAAGTCGGTATTTGATATCTCATCATAAGTGCCGAGCAAGATTGATCAGCCTTCAGCCGACTGTTCCTCAGTATAGTACTGGATTAAATGCGGTATTAACCCATTGGTTCTTAACCTTCATGCAATAACTTTTAACTTACTATCTCGGCCCACTTTAGTGATAGCGCCTATGTCTATAATGTTTTGAATATCTGGCGGTTTTCCAAAGAATTATCAAAGATGAGTGTCCAATGTCTCTTCACTCTCCAGTTGTTCATCACTTCCCTCAGAGGATTTCTGTTCACTGCTTGACTCGGCAGCAATGTCTTTTTCATGTTCCTCTTTCCCATCTGTTGTTTTTGATTCTGTGAGTGAAGAACTCTGAGGTGGACTATGTTGTTTTTCCTCTGTTACTTCTTGTTTTACAATAATCTCACTTTCCTTTTCCTTCTCTTTCTGGTCCTCCTCTTTCTCCACTGATTGTTGTTCGCCCTTGTCGATCTGCTTCCTGTTCCTCTTCGCCTTTCATTTCTCCCTCTGGTTTAGACTGTTTCTCGTCTACATTTCCATCACCTTCCTCCATGAGCGAACTTGACTCTTCTTTTCCCTCGTCTAATTTCTTTTCCACTTCCTTAACACTTTCTTCTTTTTCTTCCTTCTCCACACCTTCCTCTTCCAAGCCCTCTTCTTTTTGCGTTTTACTCTCCCCTCCCTCTGCAACCTTTTGGTCTTCTTTCTGCTCCTCCCCATACTGTTCAGGAAACAACTCCTCAAGCAGTTCTGAATTGCGTAATTTCCACTCGTGAATCGATTGCCGGTTTATTTCTGGCTGGGAAAGAAGTTCATCTAGTTGGGATAGACGCTGTTCTTTATCCTGCAAATGTATGAAAGTTGCTCTAGATTATTACTCGGCCGTCAGGACGGGTCTAGTAATATCCGGTTTTTTGTGGTGGTCACTTGCTCCAGACCTCCAGTTTTCGCTCGGCCAAGCAAATACTCATCGCGTCGGTTAGGGCTCGTATCTTGAGTGGCCGTAACATATTTTGTGCCCTAGGGAGGGGACAACAACGGTGGGGTCTAATGCCCCTGGGGCTTTTCTAATTCCATATTACACAGATTATTACTAAATATATTGATGTATAGAGGTAGGTTTACACACGTTCAACTGCTTGATGCAAGCATAAGCACAAGGATAGTCACAATACTATCACGATGAGAACAAGCACAAGGTGACATTCAAACGTGCAGTGCCATTGAGTCAAAAGAGTTCAGAATGCCATTTTCTTGTACTTCAGCCTAGTACCCAGGCATTCTCTTCTCGCTCACGGGACTTGGCGCGAAATTTTGTAACGTCACCGAATGGCACTCGGGGAACCTCATTCGGTGACGTCACGACATTTCGCACCAAGTCGAGTCGAGTGAGCGGTAGGAGAACGCCTGGGTATTAGGCTGCTTGTACTTGTATTTGCTTCGGACATTTAAGGACTGATTGTGGCGAATTTGGTATTTTAAGCCAAACGAAAGTTATAGACGAGATCTTACCGTTTTATTAAAAAAAAAACAACCAAAATTCAAATTCTAATAACAAAAAATGCAGGCGCTATTGCAAAAAAAAAAAATGTATTTTCGAGTAAAAATTAATAAAGTTTAGATTTCAAAAGTTTTAGCTTGTTCTTGATTGTCTCTTTAAGATTTCATTCAATTCAAAAATACCACCACAGGTTTGTAGTGCGAGGTCCCATAAACATGTGTGAAATGTTTTGGCGATTTTTAAACTGGTGTGAGAAAAAAAGAGGAGAATTAAGGGGGGGGGGGGGTTGATGAATTTTAGAAAAATTTGAAAATATTTGTAAAGGTCAGTTAGTAAAAATGTGTACATGCAGACGCATGGCCATAATTAGTTGTCAACTTAACCTACCTTCAGAGATCTTTCCAGTGTTTTAAGCTTCACGATTGCCTTGTCACTATCCTGCCTTGATGAAAAAGCCCGCATTCTCTGCTCACCATCCCACACTGGTTCACCCACTATTGACAGACGTGCTCGTTTGATATTTCGACACATCATCATCAACTCATCACCAACAGCAGCAGACAGTGACTTGATGGACCCTGTGTCACTGGAGGTTGACTTTATGGACCCTCTGTCGTTAGTCTTTGACTTAGGGCTCTTTAGAGACTTTTCTTCCTCACGCTCTGGAGTGACAGTCCATGCTTGTTTCCGGTGCAGTGAGAAGTACCATTTGGTTTTGGATGAGGACATTGGTGGACTACAGCTCTCTTCTGGTACTGCTGCTTCCGGTGGTTCACTTTCCAATGGTACGGTAGAGCTAGTTTCTGATGGAGTCGTTCCCGGTCTTCCCGATGCTTCTTCCTTGACTTCTAGTTTTAATTGGTCTGTGTCTGAAGTCTGTAGAGATGACTGCACGTCTGTTTCGACCACAGATACCACTGTTGATGTCTCTACTGTTTCAGAGACTTCCATGGAGGTTGTTACTGTTTCTACAACAGTAACTGAGCTTTCTGTTGCCGTGTCGCTTAGAGTTGCATCCGTTTCATCCACAGTAGATGTGGTGTCTGTGGGTGAGTGTTGCTTTTCAGGTTCAGCTGCGATTTCATCAGAGACCTTGGAACTCTCTTCTCCTTCTTTACCCTCATCATGTGAAACAACTGGGACCGTTTCATCAGAGATTTGTTCAGAAGTGGATACCTCTACAGAAGATGAAGAAGACTCAACAACCACTTTTTCACTTCCCACAAACACCTTATCCACCACCACAGTGATGGTTTTTTCTATTGTTCTGGTTTCTTCTGTTTCAGTCTTTTCCACTGGTGCGTCCACCGAGGGTTCACAAACTGGATGTGAGTCACTTGGTGCTAGGGGTTCTTCGTCACTAGGTGCTGGGGGCTCCTCACTAGGAGATTGGGGCTCATTACTAGGTGCTTGGGGTTCATCGCTAGGTAATTAGGGTTCATCGCTAGGTATGCGGGGTGTGTCACTAGGTACTTGAGGTTCCTTACTAGGTGCTTGGGGCTCCTCGCTAGATGCTTGGGGTTCATCGCTAGGTGCCTGAGGTGTGTCACTAGGTGCTTTGACTTCATCACTAGGTGCTTGGGGTGTGTCACTTGGCGCTGGCTGTACATCGTTAGATGTTGGATGTTCACGACTAGGTGCCAAGGGTGCATCGCTTGGTGCTGGAGATGTATCACTTGCTACAGGCTGCTTTTCGCTAGGTGCTGGCTGAACATAAGTGGGTGTTGATTGCTCACCACTAGGTGCTAGTGATGTATCACTAGGTGCAAGGGGTGTGTCGCTAGCTGCTGCCTGATCATCCCTAGGTGCTGTTTGTTCTTTAATGGGTGCTGGATGCGTCTCACTAGACAAAGCGGTTTCTTTACCTTTCTCCTCAGTTTCTTTTAGTGCTTTGGTGAAAGATCCAGCTGTAGACCTTCGCCGGGTGGCCTTCAGGTCCTCCTCATCTTCTAAAAAGTCATGAAGCCCTCCAACAGCTGCAATAAAGTAAGATCATGTTATGTCAGGAAGCTACAACGTAGATGTGGTGGAGGTTGAAAAAAGGTGACACTGCAGAGCTCAATTTTTTGTTTTTCTCTGGAAAGGGCAAGGGGAAGCTGATAACTCATTTGTTCATAGGTTAAAAAGGTGAACACTGGAAAATAATGCTGAATACCTTTCATATCCAAATAGAGGTGCGAGCCAGCTTACGGGTTGGGAGAGAGAGGACTTCAGTCTTTGGTGTATGAGCTATCAGATTTCAGAAAAGGGGGATACTTTTTATTGGAAGACGTTTTGCTTCCAAAAATTATCTCTATGAAAACAAGTCAAGAAGCCATGTGGTAAGTCCACTGTGTCTCGTTTTTGCACACTCAAATGTGCGTAGAAATTCTCGTAGAGCACTACGCTTCTACGGCCGTCTATTTTATATTTATGTCAAAAACGTATAATTGTAGATCGTAGATCTATCGTAGAGTAATGTTTTACTAGACAATGTACTGAAATGGGAAAAAAACGTATAGCTGTAGATCGTAGATCGTAGAGTAATGTTTTACTAGACAATGAACTGAAATGGGAAAGGGGATTACTGAAACACTTTACTGGTTCTACAACTTGCTGCTGTTCTACACCTGTGGACGATTGTGCGCACTACGTTTGTACAACTCACTTTGCTTTTACACCACTGGACGATTCTACGCATCTACGATGCTACTGTACGCCGACTGTCAGTTTTATTTTACACCACTGTACGTTTCTACGCATCTATGTTTCTACGGCTCACTTTACATCGTAACAGCGTACTAAACAGAAGCCCAGGGTTAAACGGACACAGCGTAATGAAATAAACCGGGGAACAGGTTCACGTGTGTATAATATTGGACGTAACGTTATAGGATTGCCTTTCATCCAATATTTATTGGCAAACTTTGATAAAAAAAAAAAAGTTTTTGTCCATCTTGTTGATAATTTTAACACTTTTTCATGTACTTATAGTGTGACGATGGTAATTCTTGTTCCGCCAAAATAATAGGCAATCAATTCGTCCAACACAAGAAAAACACGACGTTCCGTGTGACGACATTACTACGTAAATTTAACCTGTTTGCCGGAACATGAGACGATCGGTACACGAAACTACTTATCAGTCGTCCAATATCATATCTGTTAACACGTTACGTGTTACGATGCTAAGATGTTACGATATTACGATGTTAAGAATTTAAGATGTTACGATGTTACTCCTACGATGTTACGCTCTTAACGATGTTACGCTGTTGCAATGTTACGATATTAGACTGTTACGATCTTACGCTCTTACCAATCATGTTACGCTCTTACCATGTTACGCTGTTACGATGTTACGACCGCGTGTGGACTTCCTCTATGTACCGACCGAAACGAGGCCGTTAAGTCATGGAATAACGGCCGCGTTTGGTGTTCTTCTATATACTCTATATACCGAACGAAGCGAGACCGTTAAGTCATGGAATCAGGGGCACCCAGTGAGAAAAAGTTTAGCAAAATACTTGAATATTATTTTTGTTTCAGAGCTTTTTAAAGGCATCTTTGTGTAAGCTAATACAAATTAATCTGTTCGGCGTTTTTAGCTAAAAATTTAGGCCGCAGAAAATGTTTACAAAACAGGATCTAACCCGCCGAATTTCCGAGCTGCTGACGGCTCTCCGAAAATGCTAGCTGACCTTATTTTGCACTGATACGGACCGTTATTTGCGTACGGACTGTCATCCTTGGTTACGGACCGCTATTTGCAGGAGGTCCAACTGTTGAGCACGGTCCGTACGTTATTCATACGGTCCGTCATCCTTGCTTTATACGGACGGTCATTTACGATTGACGGTCAATATGTGGAGGTACAAATAGCCAATACAAGTATGTTTATGCCTGGTTATTAAGCGCACGTACAAAGCAAACGACAGGTATAAACTAAGTCTCAAATAAGTCTTATTCTCTGTATTGCTCCAATGACCATTCGTTTTGCGTATCTTAACCGTCTCATTTTGACCTTCTTGGACAAAGTTAATCACAAATTTTTCGTCCTTGCCCGATAAACTTATCACTGTACGGAGGTGACAGTGTTGTTACTTGAAAATCGCGAGACCGTCAAATGCCCCGGGGTAGACTAATGCCCGGCCCCCGGGAAGGACAATGAGGAAAAATGCCCCACTAATGCCCGGAGGGGGATGGGCACTGCTGGAATTGACTGATACATAATACATTGATAATTCGAAATCTATTTACAGCTTTATAGAGTGGCTGAGCTGTTTGCGGTAATTAAGTATACCCTTAACATATTCAAGACAAAACCTTGTGAAAACCATACCCTATCAGGCTGCACGTCCCTGTTAGGGTCAGATACTGGAGTAGCCCCCCCCTCCTCCCCGGGCCGCGGGAGCATGACGAAGGAACTGATCAGAGTACATTCTTGGAAGCCTGCTTTTGAGCTGTTACAGACAATAATTTTGTCCCGACAGAAGGCTCGTATATTTTTTCTTCCATTAGCCAGCTTTATGTGTTAATATAGACAAATACAATGGACACTTTTCACTGACCGGAGTGACATTAGCTCCCATAAGAATTCAACCAGCTTGCTTTACGGACAGTGGTTATCTGCGTACAGTGTATTGATTATTTTCATTTTAGTCTGTATGGCTGAGCTGAAACTGAAAATTTTAGTGCAAAGCAAAGTTACAGACTATTTAAATAGAGTATGTTGTGCTATAAACCGGCATATTTAAATAATTATTCCAATTGATTTATTTATTCCAGATAATAACAAATAGAAACCGACAACAACAATACTCTCCATGCAGTCAGGCAATTTGTACCATCACAATCATAAGACACCACTAATGGCTTTCTTGACATTGTTCTTCTTCAAGCAAAAAAAAGCTTCACACAAAAAATGCTCATATACAAGGTTCACTCTTATGTTTAATAGGCAAAATATACCTTATTTGTATTCTTGCTGTAATAGATGCAATTCCCTCACATTTATGCTTGATTATGATGAGGATTTCAAGAGGTTCAAGAGTAAACTGTTTTACGAAATTGACCACGGGTAGGCCATAGGATAGGCCATGGCCTACACCATGCCCTACCCCATGCCCTACCCCATGGCCTAGGCCGTGGCCTACCCCACGTTTTGTCGCTACCTGCCCAACCTATCTCCCCAGCGGCATGATCTGCGCTGGATCGGACCGGTAGGACCAAAATCCTCACGCAAATTTGACTTACAAAATACAGTACAGTAAGCAAGGCAGCTAAGCGAATGAAGGACTTGGCTTAAAATAACCTTTTTATAGCTAAACACATATCTAATGATAAGCCAATGGAAAATGGCATACCAAAGCGTTACAGGAACCCTCAGTGCATACAACGACACATGAGTAGATGTATTTATTACTTTCAGCCATAGGGACAGCGCGTCACCCAAGCCGAAAATAGTCTGGACACTAACTCTGAGGGAGTTGGTACCTAGTGTTCTAAGAAGTAGTAACGCCTGCTTGTTTTTAGCCTTTGGAGGGAAACTTGTAGAATAAAATAAATCGGTTCGCTACCCACGAGTTATATCGTAATTGTTCCTTTGTTCTCATCGTCATGTATCCTTCCAAAGAAATCCGTCGGAAGCAAAAACCGCTTGCCTTTAAACAGGAGACTCGGTGGTTTGCAAAGGGTTTTCATCAGCCTAAAACAAAACGGGAAATCAATGCAGCAACAATCGATGCGTTTCAAGCCATGATCTGGGATAAGCCCCCAGACGATATTTTACCAGGTTTCGTCTTTTAGGGTACCCTTAAAGGACTGCAAAAAATTACTATGGGAATGAAATCGCCGCCACCGAAAGGTCACGAAGGCCATCTATTGTTTAGCCGGAGTATTGTTTTCATCTGGTAAACAAAACTACACTGGAATCCCGCTTTTTCGAACCTCCCGGTTATTCGAACCAAAACTCATTTCCCTTAAATTTGCTTAAGTCAAACACTATAATTGTACCCCCGATTTTTTGAAACTAGAATCATATTCATGTCTCCCATCCTCGATTGGGGGGGGGGGGGGACAGGGGGGTTAAACCTCCCGCTTCCCGTACCCTTTAATCCCGGTTACAGCCCTGTATTTTTTGGCTCCCGCCTCTTTGCATTTTTTCAATCGCAAAATATTGCGCAATGTTGCATAATTTTTCCCTATTTCTCCCGCTTCCCGCCACATTAGGAATCCCGCTTCCCGCCCCCTCTTCTCCCGCCTCCCGTACACCTCCCGTACACCTCCCGCCCCCTTTTCTCCCGGTGTCCCGCCCCCCTGTCCCCCCCACTCGATTTCTTGAATTAAAAACCGGTTAATTAAAAACCAATTAAAAAACCGGAAGTAGCTACTTATGCTCCTTGATGTAGATTACAACTTCCGGGGAAGGTACATTGACGTTCTTTTTTGGTTTTTGTTTTTCTGTTTTTTTTTTGTCTTCGCTAAAGCACGTGTCAGGTAAACAATTGAATGGAGGTGCAGTCAAGAGTCCGCGAAGAATTACCACATGGTTTTGTTCTACCGAAATGGCAAAATCTTTTCTTCTTCTTTTTTTTCGTTTAGATTTTATTTGTTTGTAAAGATCAATACAAGAGCGTTCTTGGAGGTTATAATACGATACCCCAGTAAATCAATTCGATACCACCTTCAAATTTTTCGAACTCCCGATATTTCACACCAATGTTCTTTTCACTAGAAGGTTGAAAAAATCGGGATTCCACAGTATAATCTTTTGACTTTGTCATGAAAGCGTTTCTGCACTGTTTTGCAAAAGAAATGTATAAATATTCTCCTGTCCTTGGGCTGTGCGAGGTTTTTATCAACTGAGAAACCCTGTCTGGAACTTTTCTTGGGTATGTTATTCGCCTCGATACCCCTTTCCACACACACACACACACACACACACACACACACACACACACACACACACACACACACACACACACACACACACACACACACACACACACACACACTCTTGCAAACACACCCACAAACTCCACCTGAATGCACATTAATCCTGCAAAACATAGCGATCAGACATCAGATCTTATTTCTATTTAACATTTAGGTTTAACTCCTGATGAACTCTCCCGCCTTGCTGCATCAGGGAATCTAGGATGGTTATCGACTGACCATGTCACGTGGGTCTTGAGTCAACTCAACACAATGCAGCAGGATATGATGTTGCTGTGTCCTAACGCAGTAGCTAACATACCGAATGAAATGGCCAGGAAAAGAAAGTTGTTTAATTTTGGAACACTGAAGCGGCTAGCGTTGCCGCTTAACGTTGGCAAACGAGCTGATGGAAAGACATTTATCGGTACCGTTAATGATTCCGGGAATCACTGGGTCCTTGTGATTGTTGAACTGCGGCCATTCAAACGAATCATTTACTGTGACACGCTGGCTTGGGATCCTCCAGCAAATATTGTAGATGTAGTGAATAATTTCACACCCTACATGCCGCGTGTTGGAAATTATGATGACGGGCGTCTTTCCATAACCCACTCTCCCATGGCAACGTCGCGGTTAGGCCATATGTGTGACTGGAGATGCCGTAACTATCCACTCCAAACCTGTTCCGATATATGTGGAGTCATTGTGCTCATCAACGCAGCTCTGGCAGCATTGAACAGATCATTTTTTTCAATACCTTATTGGTCCATACGAGAAAGAAAAAAATCTATTTGCACCACCCAACGCGACACTGTAATTACCTGAGAAGAGTGCTAATGTCTCGGTTTGCTGAAGGCCGCATCGACGTTGGTTACATTCTTCCGCAGTCTGATTGACGCCAAGATAACGCTCCTATAATGTCTGACCACTCCTTCTGCCTTCGTCAAGACACAACCATTAATTCCAAAAAAAGACTTAAGTTATCTCTTAATCATCTAGCCTCTTTGTCCCATGGGTTAACTCCAGAAGTATCCAAGGACCATTCATCAGCTAAAGAATGTTCTCCCAAATTTTCTGCCGCCTCTAACAACAATGCCCAAACCGATGCGAGGAGTCCTTACCCTCCTACGTCTCCAAATCCATCTGTCGAACCTGGCCCCGGTAAGAGTTGTGCAACAGCCAAGTCAAAGTCAAAGACCCCAAGTTTGTCCGCATCTACAACTAATAAGGGTTGTTCATCCCCCAAGCAACAGTCAAACACCCCTATTTTGTCCGCATCTACGAACCACGACTTCACTGAGCAGCCATCTACCAATACAAAACCTCCGAAGTCAGATGTCAGGAAACCCACTTCTCCTCAAGCGAAAAGTTTACCCGAGTCTGGCCCCGTTGATAAAGCCCCAAGTAGATTCCAGTGCGGAGATTGTGGATTGCAGCTGAGTAGCAGAAACTGCCTTTACAAGCATAAAAAGAGAAAGCACACGTCATCCCATGCTGTCAATAAAGCTATGCTAAGAAAACATGTCGTTTATCCTGAATGCAAGGAAAACGAATCAAGGTAAGATTGGACAGTCTATAGTATTTCTCGCTTTCTTTTTCGCTCGCGCTCCACTATCTGAACGCCTGGAACAGGCTAATAATTAAGATAAAGATAAATCGTAGTTAGTTCAAGAGCTAAAAAACCAACCAAACAACGCAGATCGTGTTGCGCACTAGAAAGTCAATCGTAGAGGACAAAAAAGAAACCCTCTTGGTACCACGAAATTTAACTACTTCATTATGAGGGGTCAACTCCGCCAAAATGCAACCTCAAATTCTGTTATGCAAATCCTGTAGCTGTTATTAATTTTCAACAACTTATTTCCAAAAGAAATCGAAGCAACAGAATAGAATTTAGGGAATCCGAACAGATTTTGAACCAACAAAACATAATTTAAAGCATGGTAACACAACGGAACAGAAATTGATTGAAATTGACGGTGTCCCATTAAATTGGAAACAACAAAATAGAAGTTAGGAAATCCGAACGGATTCTGGACCGACAGAACGAATGACAAAAAGTTGGTTCGTTAAACAGAGAGCAGACAGGAGAACAAAGAGCTACAAGACCTCATGGTTCTATTGCAATAGAAACGGAACGTTTAGTTCTAGAGGCAAGGGGAAGCGGGCTTTGAGATGTCAAGGGAGTTCAAAGACTGGTTGTTCATGCCCCGTCGTTATTACGGCAAGGACCGATGCCGTCACAGGTGAGGTGACAGCGGAATACTGTCTACAACACGTTGGCCACAGACAGGAAATCGCATTCACCCGGATATCCACCGACATGCGCTCTCGAATAGCTGTGAAACTCGCCCAAGGAGTGAGTATGACCTCCATATTGGATTATATCAGAGATACGCAAGCGGGACCTCTGGATCTCACTAGGGACCATCTAACCACCCACGCAGATCTGAGGAACATTAAACACCAGTACAATATTGACTGCATTCAGAAAGATAGCGACGACGCCACAAGTGTATCCCGCTGGGTAGAAGAAATGATGCAAGAAAATTACAATCCCATTCTTTGCTATAAACCGCAAGGAGAGGAATCCGATGAGCAAGGGGTCGAAAAAATGATTTCCTTTTGGCATTCCAAACGGAATTTCAAAGGGAAATGTTTACCAAGTACGCTTCGAAGTTGATTTGCGTAGACGCTACGCATGGCACCACTGCGTATGATTTCCAGCTAATAACGGTGTTGGTTATCGATGATTATGACGAGGGAATACCTGTGGCATGGCTGCTAAGCAACAAAGAATCGGCGGATGTCCTGAGGGTCTTTTTCAAGAGCCTCAGAGACACGTGTGGACATGTCCAAACCGAATACTCGTGGTCACTCGTGGTCACTCGTGGTCACTCGTGGTCACTCGTGGTCATTCGTGGTCTCTCGTGGTCACTCGTGGTCACTCATGTGTACTTTTAGACACGACCCGGCTCGTCAGTCGATTCTAAGATATGTTATTCAGTTGGCTTGTCGGCTCGTCACTCAACGCGACTGGCGAGCCGCCGAGCCACTAAATACTACGATTATCAGTTGAGTATGACACGCGGGAAGTTTCGCGCCTAAGTTTTACCACAGGTAACCAAAACGTAATATGAGAGTTTGTATGGAGCTGAAATTCGATCGAAAATAATCGGCGGTTTTCCGCCGAAAATACATTAAAATCGAAATAAAGTTTTAAAAACTTTACCTGTTGTGTGTTTGCTGTGTTTTTATCGCTTTTCCGAGCTTTCGGAGGCCGTTTTGGGCGATTTTCTGCTTAACGGTCGATGCGACGGCATGTCACGTACTAAAGAGAGCTAAAGGTAGGAAAACGGGAATTCAAAATTGCCAACCGACACTCGAGGTCCCGATCAAAATATCCGCTAAAAATCGATTCAATCTAAAATCAGCGCTTTAAAACCACAACACATTTCAAAAAGGATAAATCTCCTACCTTTCTATGTGATTCAATCGTCAATTAGGTTATCTCTGGAAGTACAGCGCTGCATTAAAAACGAACTAACTTTTCTCGAAATCGCCGCCATCACAGGCTTGTAAGGAAAAGAGGGTCAAAACTAACGGTCAAGCCTGGGACAAAGCGCCAAATTTCGCTCCACCGGGGGACGACATGAGTGACTTCTGTGTCGCCAAATGCCAAACTCACCCTCTTTCCGGTAAGTCAAGTTTTATACCTGAATGCGACCCACGCGCGATTTCCCGCCGAAATTCGAGCGGTACAACACTTGATTTACCGGAGAGGGGGTGAGTTTGGCATTTGGCGACACAGAAGTCACTCATGTCGTCCTCCGGTGGAGCGAAATTTGGCGCTTTGTCCCAGGCTTGACCGTTAGTTTTGACCCTCTTTTCCTTACAGGCCTGTGATGGCGGCGATTTCGAAAAGTTAGTTCGTTTTTAATGCAGCGCTGTCCTTCCAGAGATAACCTAATTGACGATTGAATCACATAGAAAGGTAGGAGATTTATCCTTTTTGAAATGTGTTGTGGTTTTAAAGCGCTGATTTTAGATTGAATCGATTTTTAGCGGGTATTTTGATCGGGACCTCGAGTGTCGGTTGGCAATTTTGAATTCCCGTTTTCCTACCTTTAGCTCTCTTTAGTACGTGACATGCCGTCGCATCGACCGTTAAGCAGAAAATCGCCCAAAACGGCCTCCGGAAGCTCGGAAAAGCGATAAAAACACAGCAAACACACAACAGGTAAAGTTTTTAAAACTTTATCTCGATTTTAATGTATTTTCGGCGGAAAACCGCCGACTATTTTCGATCGAATTTCAGCTCCATACAAACTCTCATATTACGCTTTGGTTACCTGTGGTTTTACCGTTAAAACTTTGCTGTTGTTAGGAGCGACAATTGTAGTATCCATTGGAAACGCCTTGTGTTATTGACGTCATCCAAAATAAAGCGCGCGAAATTTTAGTCACTGAAGTCTTCTTTGTAAGTATGTTGTCTGGTTTGAAATATTCAAGAAAAAAATTTAATACCGTTGTTCAGGAAAGATTTAGTGTAGAAAATATGGCATACACTCAAATGTTTATTGATTATCTCCATGCAAAGGATCCCTTTAAGCTCAAGTTCTTCGATGAATGCGGTTTAAAATTACCTTTCCATGGTAAGCGATTGTACGGTCACGCACCAGTCGGAGAAAGATGCATAGAGCTCTTACGTTACCACGATTCACCTAACATAACAGTTAACTTATTAGCTGGACTAAATGGGGTAGAATATATGAACACTGTACAGGGTGCATCCGATACTAGCCTGCGAGCAGGCTCACTTGTTTGGGGACGTTGCGCGACTATCTTGGCGGCGAAAGCCGCCATTTGCGAGTCGGCGAGCGAAGCGAGCCGGCGAGAGGAATGGGGCGGGTCCCATTCCTCTCGCTCGCCGACTCGCAAATGGCGGCTTTCGCTGCCAAGATAGTCGCGCAAAGTCCCCAAACAAGTGAGCCTGCTCGAAGGCTAATCCGATACCATCCGTTTTCTTCAGTTTTTTGGTGAAGCAGGAAATGCAGTCAACATGGAAACAGGAAGACCAGCGCTTGAAGTAGGAGACATATTGGTGATGGATAACTGCGCTACTCACCATTTTGCAGGTGGCACATTACAAGAGTGGTTGAATGAGCGCAACATATTCTCCTGATTTCAACCCTGTTGAGTTTGTCTTTAATAAAATGAGGAGCGTTATGCGTTGTGAACTTTGGGAACTCACAAACGAGAACATTGAACTTGCTGCAGTCCAAGCAACAGTAGACTTCATAACGTCAAATGATATCGTGAATTTTTTCAGATTCACTTCATACATTGATATTTAGTGTTTTGACAGTTTCCTCAGAGAATTACTCTGGCGAATAATTCACCGTCAAACTGATGTCTTTCTCGCCAAGTGTACAAAAGCATGTAAAAAGCGTCTTGGTCTATGATTTTATATGATCACATTTAAAAATGTTTTCGAGTTTCATTCACATAATGACAATTACAAATGTAATACTTCTAATTTACAACAACTTTATTCAAATAAGTCCTTCTTAATTTTGTAGTCAGTTTCAGCTACTTCACGTATAAAGTCGTTCACTTTAGTGTTCGCTAAATTTATAATTTGCCTTAGAAGTGATGAAAATCTTCGAAAGCATCGACTAATAAAACTTTGTAGTCTCCAGGCTGGCGGGGAATGACGGCAATCACTAAATTAAGTTGTCGCTAAAAATAGTACCAAATCACAACAACTATGTAGTTCAAGAGAATCTAGATTCAAATTGAACTGTTGTCACAAAAACAAAAACGCGGTTGTCAAAAAGCCAGGCGAAAAATGTTGCATGTTTATTATATGTTTTTTGTGATTATTACAAAACACGACACAATCTCAAATTTAAACCATGTGAAAACCGATTACTTCCCTTTCTGGAACAGTTCGTGCGCTTTGCCAAAATTCTTGAAAGCCTCGCTCGTCGTCGTTGTTTAGATTTATCCAGTTGTCTTCATCGTCCAAGTACGGGAGTCTCATGTTAGACTGTTATGTTCATCCAAATTCAGACTTGTGCATCTACTCTTGATGTCTTGCACCAGTGACTGAAAGACATAATGGCTGGAGTGCACTAACCCAACTGGAATCATAAAGCTGATCCACTTCTGTTCATCTATTCTTTGATTTCCTGTATATCCAACTTTCACTTGATACTCCGCCATTTCCTCGAAAAAGTAAGAGATTTCGCGCGCACAGAAGACTGATGACGTCAAAACCACAGGATGTTTCAAATGGAAACTAGTATCGTCACCCCTGACAACAGCAAAATTTTAACGGTAAAACTTAGGCACGAAACTTCCCGCTTGTCATACTCAACTGATAATCGTATTAATATACCTTATATACCTTACTCGTTCTATAAACACTCAACGCGACTGGCGAGCCGCCGAACCACCGAGCCACTAAATAATATACCTTATATACCTTACTCGTTCTATCACAGGCAGCCCAAGCTCACGCCTCGAGAAAGCGAGGAATTTATAAATTATTTATGGTTCTCGAGCGAGAGCCGGGACGTGACCTCCGAGAGAGACCAGTATTGGGTTACGAAGTCTCAAATTGTTAACGGCCGCTTGTAACCCAATACTGGTCTCTCTCGAAGGTCACGTCCCGGCTCGCGCTCGAGAACCATAAATAATTTATAAATTCCTCGCTTTCTCGAGGCGTGAGCTTGGGCCGCCTGTGGTTCTATAAACACTCAGCGCGACTGGCGAGCCGACGAGCCGCCGAACCACTAAATAATATACCTTATATACCTTACCCAACCTAAACAAGGAACTGAGGAATACGGCACGTTGTGCTCGTCTCAAACCCCGGTCACAACGTCATTGTTCGGAGATGAAATTCAATCGCAGCTTAATGCTATCAGAGCATCAAATCGCATTAGCCACACGGCTGTTCACAATACAAGCTCTTCCTCCAAGTTATCATGGCGCCAAAAACGGGATAAGCCTTTTTTTAGGCAAGGGTCAGTACCAGACCAAGTGGAAACCAAACAAATGGAGGAAGAAGGAGGAACCCAACAAAAAATAACTTCTCATAAAGACACTTTGTCTTATGCTACAGGTAACAGGATTTGTAGATTTCATTCCTACATTATTAGAATGTCTTGTTTCACAAGCAAGTTGCTTCAAGAGCGGCCGGTTGACAAGCTTTATTGACAACTGGCGAAGAATCACATCAGATAAATAGATTCCTCAAATGGTTTCAGGGCAATATATTGAATTTGACACAATGCCCTCTAAGAAACACCCTCCTGCAGTTAAATGTTTTCAGCAAGGAGGAAAATACAATCATTAAATCTGAAGTTTCCAACTTACTCAAAAAGGCAGTAATTGTTGAAACCGCCCATGAACCAGGAGAATTCATCTCTCCTATATTTGTCAGCCGAAAAAAGATGGGTCATACCGAATGATACTTAACCTTAAAAGTCTAAATAAGCATGTGAAATACAACCTGGAATTTATTTTCCATCACGTACGTAAATACATGTATATCTGCTAAAATATCATAATGGCAGGAGATCTTAGCAAGCTCTGTTGAGCTTTTCTGAGAAGATCCCCTCAGTTCAATAATCTGATTTAAAATAGCAGATGGGTTTTATTACTAAATCTATCATTAACACGGGTTAACTATAACTAGAGTATATACGTATTACACTTGATTTTGTATATAATCTCTTGTTAATTTATTAAAAGAATTATATGATTGTGACATTCTTAATTCCTAAGGTAACTCGTTCCAAATTTGTGCTCCCCTGATTTTTAAAGAAAATTTCCCGTAATTTGTCCTCCTATAATTAATATATATGTTTGATGCAGATCGAGTATTATGACCATGCATTTCTTTGTTTAATGTAAAGTAATTAGTGAAATAATTTGGCAAGTTGTTATTAAAATATGAGTACATAAATAGTGCAGTAAAGTACGTATTTAGTTGATATATGTTAAGCAATTTAAGTTGTAGGAACAGTGGTCTAGATTCCTTATTATATTTTGCAAAGGTCATGATTCTAACAATTTTTTTCTGAACCCTGAATAATGGTTTCAGCCTGGTTGGATAAGTACTTGTCCAAATGATATTGCAGTATGTCAAGTACGGATATACCATAGTGTAACAAATTGTCTGTAAAGTTTTGAGAGACAGATAGTGTCTCACCTTAGCCATAATTCCTGTCATTTTTGATATTTTACTCACAACTTGGTCAATGTGATGTTTCCACGAAAGCTCCTCATCTATGTATACACCGAGAAATTTTCTGTATTTTACTAGCTCGATTGGTTGTTCATTTATCTTGATTGAAACGGTCTGATTTAATTTCCTTTTTTGGGATTTAAAAATTATAAAATGTGTTTTCTTGATATTTAAGGAAAGTTTATTTGCACAAAGCCAGCGTTCAATTTTCTTAAGTTCCTGGTTCACAGTTTTGTTTAATGTATCAATATTTTTGTGGCTGTAAAACAAATTTGTGTCATCAGCAAAAAGAATGACTGATAGGCCTACTCTGGGACCTTATCTCGCCTTAACTCGCCCTAACTCGCCCTAACTTGCAACTTGAGATTATGTCCAAACTTCCTTATCTCGCCTTAACTCGCCTAAACTTGCATTATCTCGCACAAACCCACTCAATCTCGCCACTAAGTAAAGTAGATACCAATTTAATTATCTCATCCTACTTTAAGTGTAATTTTAATATTAATCTATGAAGGAAAGTGGCCAAAGAGTATCATTATATGGATTTCAAAAATGAAAAAGATAATGATTTGTAATGAAACAGGGTCTTTACCTTAAAAAAATAGTAAATTGACCCATCCCATCTTTCTGTAATTTCCAATAGCCTCTGTGGTAAGGGTATTTTACATGTAAAGATTACATATTGCTTTTCTTACTTAACGTTATTTGTCATGCCTTGGAATCACCACTGGATTGTCAATGGAACTACCAGGAACAACCTGAACATGCACTAACTAGTTTGCTGATGCATAACAAAAAGGCTGCAATGCTAAGCATGTCAGATATTCCAGAGGCATGGGGTCACAGGTTCTAGGGATATTTTTTTAAAATCCCACATTGACTTTTAACCTTTATGTTCCACAAAGCATGTGACATTACTAAGAGAACATAAACAGTGAATCCACCAAAAAAGTATTCATAAAATAGTAAATTTTAGTCTCATTCTTCTAAGCAAAACAAAGAAATACAAAAGCATGATAAATGATTTACAGCAAATACTGCTTGAAGTGGCAAATACAATAACTTTGCAAATATATACATAGAAGCTGTTTTATGTTAATGAATAGCAGCAGAAATAGTATCATCTTATAATCTGATGGAGCTCAAGGAGGATTCCAGCTGACAATGAAAGCCTGGGATGTAGTCAGAATCTTTTAAATCCTCCATGGCCACATAAGCTTACTGATGATTTGCAGTTCATAATTCTTATAAGATTAAAGTTACCTGGTACTAGAAGATTTGTACATTGGCTCAACGTGGCATCCTGTATGGCTTACAACGTAGTTAGCCTGACAAACATAATCCATGATTTACAAATACTCGTTACATTTAGCCCTTCATTGGATAAAGGATTTCTAATAAAGGTAGCATGTTTGCATTGATCGCCAGCTTCGTTCGCCATATTGGAAATTACCCGGTAGAGACTGGTAATTCGTGTCCCAGTCCCAGTCCCAGTCCACTGGCAGGCAAGTTTTATGTAGGACGCTTCAATGTGGCGTACATGACAAGAAAACAATCACAACGCGACGGGCGGTCGCCATTTTTTGTAAAAATGCGAAGCTGGAAGATTGTAAGGGTTTTCAAATGCAGGACAAAAGCTGACAAAGCAGATAATGGAAAGTAAGGGATGCTTTGTGATGAGTAAACTATTCTTGTCAATTTAAAGTCAAATGAAGATGAGGTATAGCTCTCTCGGTAAGCCTGAACAGAAAATATGGTCATTTTTTGCTGTTATTCTTAGGCTGAGAATGATGAAGAGATTACTATCAAGTTAACTTGATCCTCCTTTCTTTTGTAGAAATCAAAGTGTCTCTCACAGGACTTTCAAAGTTTAAGGAGGGAGTTTCCAAATTACAGGAACTACTGTCCTTGCGAAAAGGCATCAAACTGCATTTACAAGAAGTTACAATGGATTTATCAGGAGGAAACGAAAATGCAATTGGCGTTTTCATTTCTGAGTAACAACAAACAATTGGGCTGGATTCCAAGGGAAACCATCAGTGAAGTTCAGAGGATGGGTCGAATGGAAGACTTAAAGATAAGTCTGACAAATTTCAAGAAGAAAGACATTTCAATGCATTTCAGTAAAGTTGATTGTATCATAAAAATCTCCTCAGCTGCGTTGTAATTCGTCAGCTTCCCTGTTTTTTTTTATGTTTTGTGTTTTTTTTTGTACTAGCTGTTGCAAAACATTGGCACAGACTGTAAGAACTGTTTTTTTAGTTCTGGACTCAATGACAATAGTTCATGCTGATACCGATTATGCTCACCTGTCTATTAAAACATGGTGTTACTGAATTAAAAAACAAAACAAAATAAAACATCTTACCTGTGTTTATACTACAGTTACATTGACTTATCTATTCATGATTGCTTGGTTAACATCAGTTTCCTTTTTCACTAATTTATTAGTCTGCCAACTATTTATGTAGCTATAGTGAATATTTAATATTCACTTAATTATATGATGATGATGACGATGATGATAATTATTATTATCATACAGCCACCTAATGGGATAGTTTGGTGTCTGAATGCTTTATAATTGGTAAAGATCAGGACTCCATATTCATACTTAAGCTTGCCCAGTTAGGAAAAAATTCAGTTACAAAATTTACATAAGAGTTCACTCAATCAATTTTTGCACTCATCTGAAATTTTTTGCTTATTTTTTTTGTAATTGGACAACATGGAGCCTTGTTATATATATACAAGACATACAAGGATTGCAAGGCATCTTTTGCCTAAAGCATATTGCTATATGTTTTAACCCTTATCACCTCGACATTAGTTGGGTCATTTTCCCCTAACTCGCCTTACCTCGCCTTAACTCGCCTTAACTCGCAACTGATAGGCAAGCTTGATTTTTCCTTAACTCGCCTTAACTCGCATTATCTCGCATAATCTCGCGGCGAGTTAAGGTCCCAGAGTAGGCCTACTGATAGAATCTCTGAGCACCTAGACATATCATTCATATAGATAAGAAACAGAAGGGGCCCTAAAACGGACCCCTCATGGTAATCCACATTTAATTGTCAATCTTTCCGATTTCTCAAACTTATATTTCACTATTTGTTTTCTGTTTGTTAAGTAGTTTGTAAACCATTCTAGGACTATTCCTCTAATTCCATAATGCTCAAGTTTTCTTAGTAATATTTCATGGTTAACTGTATCAAATGCCTTCGCAAGGTCTAGGAAAACTCCAACTGTATATTCACCATTTTCTATTGCTTGCAGTATCTTAATTTCTCTTTTGACACCAAACCGTTTCATGGCATCCATTGATCTCAAGGATGCCTATTATTGTGTACCTGTTGCACTTTCACACCAAAAGTACCTTAAGTTTGAATGGCATGGAAGCTTGTATCAATTCACATGTTTTCCAAATGGTTTAGCATTCTGCCCACATAAGTTTACTAAGCTTATGAAGCCAGCATATGCTGTTTTGAGACAACTTGGGCATTTAAACTCACCTTACTTTGATGACTCTTACCTTCAAGGTAGCAATTATGACGAATGTCTAGCCAATATTCTAGAAACTGTGAAATGTTTCTATCACTTGGCTTCACTATCCATCCACATAAATCGGCGTTTACCCCTACACAACAATGAGTATTTTTGGGGTCATGCTGGACTAAGTCCAGATGAGAATTTATTTGACTAGAGAAAAAATTGACAAGCTTAGGGAAGGTATGTTTTTTCTGGGGGGGGGGAGGGCTGGGGCCTCAGAGGGGACGGTCATCAGTGAAAGTGAGCACCAAAAGGGGAGGGCCATACCTCATGTGAGCTATTCAAGGGAGGGTCACACATCTTTTCCAGAATTTTTTAATGAGAATTTTTGTGATGTTGCTTTCCATTTTTCTTACAGATTAAGTTTTTCTTTTCACCTACTTTGATTTAATTTGGTGTTTTATTATAGGTACTAGGTTACATTTTTACATGTATATTATGCCATGGCACATAGTTTTTCTCGGAGGACTCGTGTCCTTTTCTGTCCGTATCGAGAAGTACTTGACTCAGGTATCGTTTCTTCAGCTTCTTGCTGTTGGCTATCCGCTGCCTGATCTCCTGAGTCGTTTAGTTCTGAAGAGTTACTAGTAGATCCAACAATGCGCTCTACCCTGTCGGAAATGTCGGAAATATTTGTTTTTGAGAGGCAGATTTCGCATGCTAAACAACTAAACCTTTCTGTTAAAATAACCAACAGCAATGCCGGCTAGTCGGAGAAAGAAGCGCTTGTATTTTCCCTTAGATATTTTATGTTCAAAACTTTTATAATACTCAAATACTTCTATATTCAAACTTCAGCTATAAAACGTAAATATCCCACAATGATTGTTCGCATTTTCCTTGTTTCAGCACGCACACATTCAATATCGAGATATATTCATATTCAAACACTTTGCGTTCACAAGCGAAACATTCTGAGGTTTCTACAGCATGGAACATACCATGTTGTAGTGAGGGGAGGGTCGCACTTTTGTCAGTCACCTAAAGGTGGGGGGTCAGGAGTTTTTTATTAAAACGCAAGGGAGGGCCAACACTTTTTTGGGAAAAAAATACCAAAATTCCCCAGCCCTCCCACCCCATGAAAAAACGTACCTTCCCTTACATTCATTCATTCATTCATTCATTACGTTCCAATGAAGGTGTATGTTTAATGCATCCCAAAGGTAGGATGAAGAAGTCTTTTGGGGATAGATCATTCAGCGTGGCTGCGCCTACTCTATGGAATAATCTTCCTGCAAGCCTCCGCAGCATGTCAAGCATTTCAAGTTTCAAAAGCCAACTGAAGACACATTTGTTTAGACTAACTTTTAACAATTTTTAGACATACTAAATTTTATATATTTATTTTCTATTATTACCATTTATATATTTATGTATTTTATATCTATTTGTATCTATTATTATTCCTATATTTGATTGTTTATATTTATAAATTGTACATATTATCATAATTCGGTAAATTGTGATCGTCCGGGTGAGTGTAGTCCTGAGAAGGACTGTTTGAGGTGACATTGACTGACGTTTCGACAACCTGAGCGGAAGTCATCATCAGAGTCAAGTGAACTGTGAATCGTCAGTAGATGTTATAAGTCTCTGGTCGTTGTCCTGATTGGTCGACGATCTCGTGATGTTATTGGTCGTCTGTCAGTTAAGCCGTGATGTTATTGGCTGTGAAGACTGTAAAACGTGATTGGTGCGTTTCGATCCGTCTTTTGTTAGTCAAATGTCCGTTGGTCTATTGTTAGTCAAATAAGTCGGTTTGTCTATTGTTTGTCTGTCTTGTTATTGTCAGCAATCAGTCATTTGTAAGGTGCAGGTAGCTGTTGGCAACGGTTCAGTGGTGTTTGTTCTAAGTTAGTAAACCAGCTTTCCAGACTGATTCGTTGATAGTAGTCCGTACTGTAGGTAACGCATTCAGCAGAGTCCCAGTCGATTCTGTGGTTTGTTTTCAAATGGTGCTCAGTAATGTGATTGTTGATATCACCATTTCTAGTCGCTCGTTTGTGTTCAGTCAGTCGGACGTTCAGATTTCTGCCGGTCTCACCAATATAAGTGGCCTGGCAGTCGCAGCATTTGATTTTATAAACAGCAAACTACTTGACCTCAAGAAAACTGACGCTATTGACATTCAACGCTACAACAGACTGAGGTGCCGTGTACCACAACCACCGAAACTTTACGGACTACCGAAATTGCACAAACCTAACATACCCATGCGACCCATAGTCTCGTTCTGTGGGTCCCCGACTTACCAACTGTCCAAATACTTGACTACCGTACTGAAACCTTTGACCGACGAATCACGACACAAACTACAGTCGACTGAGAACTTTATCGACGCAATCAAGACAGCACAAGTACCTGACGACTACAAACTAGTGTCTTTTGATGTGAAATCACTGTTCACCAGTATTCCACTTCAACTGGCTCTAGACTGCATTGAGACCGCCATCAACAACTCTACTATTGAACTACCACTACCTACAGCCGACTTAATGGACTTACTGAACCTTTGTCTTACTTCTACGTATTTTCAGTACAACGGCACGCACTACAAACAGTTGCACGGAACAGCTATGGGCTCACCAGTTTCCGTTGTTGTTGCAGAAATCGTTATGCAAAACATCGAGGAACGAGCCCTCACAACTTACAAACGAACACTACCACTCTGGCTACGTTACGTTGACGATACCTTTACAGCCGTACACAAAGACGAAATCGACGATTTTCACGAACACCTCAACGGACAAAACGCCGACATACAGTTTACTAAGGAGATCGAGGAAAATGGTAAAATACCTTTTCTAGACTGCTTAGTTACCCGCGACAAAAACGAACTACGGACGACAATTTACAGAAAACCGACACATACCGACAGACTACTCGACCAATCATCTTACAACCCAACTTCTCACAAAGCTACGACTATACGGACCCTGACAAGACGCGCACAACTAGTTTGTGACTCACCTGACAGCTTAACGGACGAAATCAAGTACTTAGACAACGTTTTCAACAAGAACAATTACAACCGGGACTTTATTAGACACAACACTTACAGAAACTCCGAAGCAAACGCTACAAACACTAACACGAAACCTGTCACTACTGCAACCATACCTTACATCAAAGGGACTTCTGAAACTATCGCACGAATCCTACAACCCTACAACATCCGCGTTGCTCACAAACCTATCACTACTTTACGACAGCTACTGACGAACGTTAAAGACAAAGACGAACCGAGCGACAGACGGGGAGCAGTTTATAAAATCAAATGCTGCGACTGCCAGGCCACTTATATTGGTGAGACCGGCAGAAATCTGAACGTCCGACTGACTGAACACAAACGAGCGACTAGAAATGGTGATATCAACAATCACATTGCTGAGCACCATTTGAAAACAAACCACAGAATCGACTGGGACTCTACTGAATGCGTTACCTACAGTACGGACTACTATCAACGAATCAGTCTGGAAAGCTGGTTTACTAACTTAGAACAAACACCACTGAACCGTTGCCAACAGCTACCTGCACCTTACAAACGACTGATTGCTGACAATAACAAGACAGACAAACAATAGACAAACCGACTTATTTGACTAACAATAGACCAACGGACATTTGACTAACAAAAGACGGATCGAAACGCACCAATCACGTTTTACAGTCTTCACAGCCAATAACATCACGGCTTAACTGACAGACGACCAATAACATCACGAGATCGTCGACCAATCAGGACAACGACCAGAGACTTATAACATCTACTGACGATTCACAGTTCACTTGACTCTGATGATGACTTCCGCTCAGGTTGTCGAAACGTCAGTCAATGTCACCTCAAACAGTCCTTCTCAGGACTACACTCACCCGGACGATCACAATTTACCGAATTATGATATGACTCCTGGGTTCAAACCATTTACAGTTGTACATATTATGTAACTTAGATAGGTATTCATATTTTTATTAGTTAGATACTCTGATGTAATGCGCTCCTGATTATATTGATGTTAAATAGCGCAATATAAATTAATAAATTATTATTAATTATTACATTAATCTGCACAAAGCTTATCAGGGCCTCTCGGATTACCATAAGACATGTTTCAAGAGCCCTTGGCTATATGGTGTCTAGTTTCCCAGGGGTCATGTATGGCCCACTTTACTTCAGACAACTTGAGAGAGAAAAATCTCTAACTTTAAAGGCCAACAAGGGTGATTACGATGTTGGGATGACAATAACAGACAAAGCTCGTGATGAATTAATTTGGCGGGAAACATCTCTTGAGTCGAGTTACAATGTTATTAGTCATGGTGAGCCCACTGTGGTCTTGTACACTGATGCCTCATCTACTGGATGGGGTTGCTCACTTAATAACACCAGTACCAGTGGATGCTGGACTGCAGAAGAGGCTAAAAACCACATTAACTACTTAGAACTCCTAGCCCGGCATATCTTTGGCTCTTAAGGCCTTCTCATCAGTAATAAATGGACAACATGTGAGGTCATGATGGACAACATGACTGCTCAGTCTGACTTAAACCACATGGGTACTAGTAGCTCTGAAAAAAGAAATGACCTAGCAAAAGAAATGTGGCTGTGGTGTGCACAAAGGAATATTTGGCGTTCAGCTACCCATATCCCTGGTGTGGAGAATGTGGAAGCTGATAAACAGTCTAGAGTGCCTCACTCACAGCTTGAGTGGACTCTGGACAAAAATATTTTCAGAGATTGCATTACTGAGCTACAAGTTGTGCCAGATATTGATTTATTTGCCTCCAGGATAAACCACCAAATTATGCCTTCTGTATCTTGGCATCCTGATCCAGGAGCTACTGCAGTAAATGCATTTCATGTCTCATGGAAACAATATGTGGGTTACATATTTCCCCCACTTTCCATTATATCTAAAGTACTACAAAAGATCCAACAAGAGAAAGCGCAAGCAGTTATTGTTGTTCCAAAATGGCCCACCCAGACACATGGTGGCCTGTACTAATAAGAATGCTGATCAACATTCCCATTCTTCTACCAATCAGGAAGTGTGTTGTTTCTCCCAAGCAATCCAGACAGGATCCACCCTCTCTACCCCAAATTGGAGCTACTCATGTGGCACTTGTCCGGAGATCTCTTGAGAACCAAGGAATTTCGTCAGAAGCTTCATGCGTCATTATGCACTCCTGGAGACCAGGCACAGCAACCCAATACCAAACGTACTACAAGAAGTGGGAATCATTCTGTCATAGATGGAACATTAATCCCCTCCAGGCCACTTTACAAAATGGCATAAACTTCCTTGGAGATCTGTTTGCTACTGGTGAGGATATAGCTGTACCAATACAGCAAGAAGTGCCTTGTCGTCAGTCATCCTGCGCCCAGGAAATAATCACTTTGGTAGCCACCCACTTGTTACTAGATTCCTTAAAGGTTGTTTTGAAATTAGGCCAAATTCCCTTCCACGATACAAACAAATATGGGACGTTAACACCGTGCTTAAGTTGATAGCAACTTGGACTCTTGAGGAAATAAGCCTCAGGGACCTTACCTGGAAACTCGTAATGTTGCTTGCTCTACTTTCTGACCAACGGGTACAGACACTCAAAGCACTATCCTTAACCTCAATGACCTTGACTCAACAAAATGTGTGTTTACTATTGACAAACTTCTGAAGACCACAAGGCCAGGCAAACATCTCGGTCAAATTGAACTACTGTCATATCAACCAGACCAGAATCTGTGTGTCGTAAAGCACCTGCAAGCATATGTTAACCAAACATCTGAGCTACGAGAGGAATTTAGTGACCAGTTACTCCTAGGGTATCAGAAACCCCACAAGCCTGTGTCAACTAACACAATAGCTCGCTGGATAAAAGTTGTTATTGCTAAAGCAGGAATTGACACTGATGTATATAAAGCTCACAGCACAAGAGCAGCTGTCACGTCAGCTGCCAAGGGGAAGCAAGTCCCTATTGACACTATCCTGTCAGCCGCAGGATGGACCAATGAGAATACATTTTCTCGTTTTTACAATAAGCCTTTCAAAGACAATGTTAAAAATTTTGGACATGAACTCTTAAATGCTGTACAGGATGGACAGTAACACCCTGCTACATATTATCTGATGTATTTTTGAGCATGCTGTTATTGATTATTAAAGGCGTTTATTGTCCTGGTGTATTATGCTCATGATCAGGATGCTTTAAAGTCTCACGTGACTCCTTAGCGACATTCACCAATGATGAAGTAGAATTGAAAAATTAAACATATGTGGGTACCCCTCCCAATGTTTTACTGTTGCCCTGACCATTCGCCTTTCAAGTGTGAACGCTCTGGTTTCGGGCGCATATCTCACCTGACTCCTTAGCTCCAGACCAGTGACTTCGTAGAATCTCAATCAAACTTCAACTTAAGGTAAGTCTCGTTTAATTTTTCAAGTTTATGATCTGTACTGCCTTGGATTGGTTTCCTTTTCATCACACGAACTTAAGACAATTGTCACGCGAGAAATGCAATTGTCACGTGAACCACTGGAGAATTTGCTTGTTAATGAGCGAATACTCATACAAGTGCAAGTCCTTGAATTGAAATAGATGTAATACGTTATTTCAATGATGCATAACAGTACATACATGTATACTATATACAGGTCCCAATTTTTGTCACCAGTTACTCCAAACGTTTCAAAATCACTTCCTGACTGTTTCTTTTTTACTGTGAGATACTTTCGCCTTGCTCACACTAAAAGTGGAAATGTCTATCTTCAACATGGGTTCTACTGAATTAACATTAGTCAAAATTATCAACAAGAGCTTTGATAAAAAGTGGTTCAGAGATTCGTAGGAAGGACACGGATTGTCAAGGCATATTAAATGTACACACAAGGGTTCAACTCTACCATCACAGCGACAACCAAACTGCCTACCACAATTTGTTCTTGTTGAGGGCATAGTTCGTATGTTGAGGGGAATTTTTAATTTTTATTTACAATTAAAACAACTTTCCGCTCTACAATAATTAAATTACAAGAAACAACAATAATGAACCACAAAAAGCATAAATTTATTAGATTACTTTAGATTATAGGACAAACGATACAATTTTAACATACAAAATTAAAGTACAAAGCTAAACACCAGTGCGGTTGAAACTCGACACCTGAACTGAGACAAATTACTCATGCAGTCCCTGGTTTAATACATAATAGATAAAAATATATAATAGATCTTTGTTCACGTGTCTGTTCACATGTAATCAATTTAAATTGAAACACAGGTTTACTAATTGACTGACTAGTTTTCACTTATTGGTAGATAGGAAATTTCTTTATCAATTACTATTTTACATGTGATTGTGGAAATGATGACTGCCCTTTGCCTTCATGAAATCACCAATGAAAGTCTCAAAAACTATATAAGACTTTAGACCTTAAAGATCAGATCCTCTCTCAACTTGAGAAATAAGACATAGATCCTTTCCTAATCTCAAAACTAAGACCCCAATCCAATCTCAAATATTAACACCTAAAACTCCTCCCAGTGCTAAAAACTGAGGCATAAGACCCAAACCCCGTGTCAAAAACTAAATCTTGAGAACCCCCTCCTGATCCCAAAAACTCTTCCTCATCTAAGCCATGTGTGGTGCTTTTGGAAACGTTAGTGGTCATATTCGAGCCTGATTCAATTGAAGGTTAGGCTTACCTTTACGGCATTTGAAATCGGCATCAACTGCTAACGGCCCAACTATTGAATTAATGGAAATTTTACTGAATAAATGGATAAGCCCGTTAGCCATTTTAAATTAACAATTCATAATTTATAAGTTCATTACAACAAGAAGTTACAGAATTATTTTATACCTGCAAAGGCAGACTATCACAATTAACATGCAGCGAGATTTTCGTTTCATTGCTTATTGTGCTTAAAATACTTTGACAACAGATGCTTCCATTTTGGTTACTCGGAAACTCTTTGGCTGTTTCTAAAATGTTCCTCTAGAGATTTATTGTTTGACGAAAAGCTCTATTACGAGTTTAACACGAAGGGTTTCTGGAAGCAGCTGAAGTCTCACTCAGTGTTAGGTCTAACAGTTGTTATTTAAAAAAATATTCAACAGTCAGTGACATTGCTTCGTGTTGCGTTATCGATGCATCACAGCTGCAACTGTAGCTAATGAATTAACCTTTAAAGTGACATTGTCTTCAGCTATTCAAAAATTTGCAAGCCGTGGTTGCCAAACTCACATATAACAATGTGGCCACTGTTCAGTACAGAGATGGAACTAGGACCTGTCATTTGTCCCAACTCTTTACCTTTTTCCCCAAACCTTGTCACAAACCTTCTATCCAGAGTAAAAACCTGCACTCTATGGTTGCCTAATGAACAAACCAGAAGATGTCCTGTTTTGTCCACTGCTAGTCCAGTTGGTTGATTTAACTCTCCGTCCCCACTCCCATAGCTCCCAAATTCATACAAAAATCGCCCATTGCTGTTGTACACCTTAATGAGATGGGCATCACGATCAGAGACAAAAATTTGGTCTTTATAAAACACACAGTTATTTGGCATAAGCAACCAACCACTCCCGATGGTCTTAAAACATTTTCCATCAGGAAAAAGAGAAATAAACTTAACGCATTTGTTTCCCGCGTCGCAGACTATAAGATTTCCTTCTCGATTTATGGATATTCCCCGGGGTTCACTGAGCAGTCCACCCTCGTGAACTTCCGTCACATATTCTCCGTCGGGACTAAAAAGTAATATTTTGTTATTACCTCTGTTTGCCACAAAAATCCTACCTTCCTTATTTATGCATATACCTGTTGGCAGATTAACAAGATTCTGTCCAAAGGACCTAATAAACTCTCCATTGTCATTTAAAACTACAACGCGGTTATTCCTTTTATCAGTTACGAGAATTTCATTCGAGTCATTCACAGCCACTCCCCAAGGGTGTTTTAAATTAGTATTGCCAAAACATCCTTCTCCAATAAAACGTACAGGAGTAAAGGATCGTTCTTTGACAAAAATTGATAAAAATTCTTTAATGTTTTCTCCATTTACTTGAATGGTTAATGTATGTTGTCCAGCCTGGCTTGGAATAAAGGAAATAACGTACCTACCATTATTATTGTCAACAATTCTTATTTCAGCAGCAACGTTTGTACCTTGTGCTGAAATAATGCCAACAGCAATGACATCTCCAGGACAATAGCATTGTTCTCCTTCAGAATTCCGTGTGATCACTTCAATCTCTGTTTTCAGCCCCGCTGTAGCTTCTTGAAATCCTTCCGCTGAACACTGACTTGCTTCCGTTGCACTTTCGTCAAAGTGTCCAGTTCTTGATTCTTGAAGAATTCGAAATATTTCTTGGTTTTCCCAAAACACGGTGATAGGACTTTTCCATTCCACAATTGATGCCATATCTTCTAGTTTAACTTTCTGGAGTCCTTGAAAAAGTTCATTTATTGATGCGCTGGTTCTTACAAGATCTGCTCCTGTGCTGCGTTGGACGAGACTTCGAATCTGTGAGACGGATTGCTCCCTCCTGTCCAACTGATCCTGAAATTCATCTATTTGTTTCCTGAGGTGTTCTTGGGCTTTCTTTGTCTGATTTTCCACTTCAGCTTTTGATTCTTGCTCTTTTTGTCGTAGGACCAAGATAAGAGATTCCACTGTTTGTTGAATCTTTTCCTTGTTAATTTTCGAGCAGTGTTCCAGTAGACGGGCCGGACTTTTCTTCTAATTCTCGGACGTAACTGGATATGCTTTTCAATGGCTCCATTGCAGCGTCAAGTTTACTAGAGATGTTCTTCAAAGCTCTTGCGGTAATTTCCAAATGTTCCAAATCATGTTATAACTTTATTGTGCTCAACAATAGCACAAGTTTGACATACAGGAACTTCACACACTTTACAGTAAAACTTGAGAATTTCTCTCTCGTGGAGCTCTCTCTGGCAAAATACTGGCCGCTTCAAAACATCCTCAAAATCTTTATCTTGAAAACCTTTGAGCGAAAGGACGCGATGATCTTTGTTACTACGCAGAATGTTGTGTCCATTGAGACACACGTCGCACCAGAAACCACCACAATGAAAATAATAAGATGCTTCCTCGCTTTCACAATTTCCACAAGTCACCTATGAAGTGTTGCACTCCTTGATGGCCAAAAGATCGAGGAGATTCTTGACGTAAAAACAGCTAGGTAGAGTTTCCATGGTGCCACTCTCGGGGACAGCGACTTCAGTCTGGCAAATGGGACATTTAATCTTGCCATGGCGGGCGCTGGTCCTTGCTAAGTCGTTCAGACATTCAAGACAGAAAATATGGAAGCAGGGCAGTTGTTTGGGATTTGTGTACAAGTGGATACACACAGAGCAGGTTACTTCTTCTTTTAGGTTCTGCATCAAAGTTGAAACATCTATCATGAAAACGTCTGGCGAACAAAAGTCCACTTTTCACCTTTAGGCGTCTCACCCTCCGAAATTCGAGTTCTTTGTCGTCTCGTAATTTCTCAGAAACGGATATTTACGTTTTACGCAAATTAATGATCTTGTTCTTGATTGGTTTCTTTTATCGTACCCAACACGCGAACCAAAGAATTGTCACCCGAACTGAGAAATTGTCACGCGTACCTTCACACGTGTCTTCGAGTGTTGGAAGGTGAATTAATTGGCTCATCTAGACAAAAGTCTTTGAAATAAATGTAATAAGTTGTTTCAGTCACAACACTGCCTATACTGCACTTAAAATTAGGTTCCAATTTTTTCCTAGTCTTAAAAACTGAGATCCGAGGCCCTTCCTAATCTTAAAAACTCCGTCAGATGCAAGACTTCCTCCTAATCTAGGAAACAAAGACCTAAGACCTCCTCTTAATCTCAAAACAACTAAGACACAAGACACTTTCCCAATTTCAAAAAACTAACACCTGAGACCCCTTCCCAAACTGAGTTAAGTTTGTTAAGAATGAACCTTTCAATAAGAGCTTGTTTCAAACCTGTGAAAAATGTTTAAAGTGCACCTAACCTAAAATCTCTGCTCCTGTCTCAACTATAGTTTGCCTTTTTCTTCTGGTAATGTCACTTTTACTGGGCTGTAAAAGTTGCTAAAACTTGCGGATATTTGATCCACGCCCGAGCTAGTAAGGGGCATGTGTCTATTCCTGAAATGACGTCACAAACTGCTTTGCATCACTATTTTCAAAGAACTACTGCGATGCAAAACAGTTTGTGACGTCATTTCGGGAATAGACCCATGCCCCCACTTACTCGGTCATGAATCAAATGACGACCAGTTTTCGTAACTTTATAGGCCTATTAAGAGTGAAATCCGATAAATTATTGAAAAAAGGGCCTAAAATATCTGAGACAGGTGCAGAGAATTACCTAAGTGAAAAAACATTTTTGAAGTTAGGTGCACTTTAACTTTTCTGTTAGTTGTCACTCAATATGTCCTTCACCTTACAATAATAATTATTCAAAGATTTGTAAACGATTATTTAGTAACTCAGCAACAATAATGCCGCCACCTTTTAGTACAGAAATACCACAGCGACAGTACATCTGTCCCAACCCTCCTCCACATTTCCCAAACTTGGCGACAAACTTTCCATCAAGAGTAAAGACCTGTACTCTATGATTATTTTCAGAACAAACCAGAAGATGTCCAGTTTTGTCCACTGCTAGTCCAGTTGGTCCATTTAACTCTCCATCTTCATTCTCAAGTCTGCCAAATTCATACAAAAATCCCCCTTCACTATCGTACACCTGAATGAGATGGGCCTTTAAATCAGACACAAAAATTTTATCATGGTAACACAAACAGTCAAGTGGCATGTGCAACCTACCCTTTCCTATTGTCTTTAAAATAGCTCCTTCTGGAGAAATAAACCTGATACACTGATTTTCCGCATCACAGACAACAAGATTTCCTTGTCCATTAAGTGATATTCCACGAGGTTGCTTAAAGGATCGGCCTTTGTGGATTGTCCTAAGATATTCTCCCTTGGGATTTAAAAGTAATATTTTGTTATTACCTTTGTTTGCCACAAAAATCCTACCATCTCTATCGATGCACATCCCGGTTGGATTATTTAGCAGATTCTCTCCAAACGACGTGATAAAGTCCCCCTTTTCATTTAAAACTACAATGCGGTGATTGCTTCTATCAGTTACAAAGACCTCATTTGAGTTATTGACCGCCACTCCCCAGGGATTCAACAATTTCTTGTTATCAACATTTCCTTTACCAATGAATCTTACAGGCGTAAAAGATCGTTTTTTAACGTCAATTGGTGGAAACTTTCTAATGGTTTCTCCATTCACTCGAATAGTTATAATAGGTTGTCCAGGCTCCCTTGGAGTAAAGGAGATTGTGTACCTGCCATTATTCCTGTCATTGATTTTAATTTCGGCACCGAGATGTTCATCTTGTGTTGAAGCGACATCAACAGCAATGTAGTCCCCCTGGCAATAGTACTGTTCCCCCTGGAAATTCGTTGTGATCACTTCGATCTCTGTTTCCAGCCCCGCTGTACCACCTTGAAAGTCTTCGACTGAACACTGATTGGCTACTGTTGCAGATTTCTCAAGGCGTCCAATTGGTGATCCTTGAATAGTTTGAGAGATGTTTTGGTTCTTCAAAAACGCGGCCCATCCGGTGGTAGATAATAATGCTTCGGGAACTGTACCTAGTGGTTCAAGTTCATTGAAATGCTCATCAATTGCTGTTTTAGACCTTACTAGTTCTGCTGCTGTACTGCGTTCAAGAAGACGCTCCGCATGACTGACAAATTCTTTACTCTTTTTCAGTTTATCCTGCAATACGGCTTTCTCCTTCATTTTACGCTCTAACAACGTCTTTGTCTCGTTTTCTACCCTGGCTATCAATTCTTCTTTCTGCCGTTGAATGTTTGAGATAAGTGATTCCGCTGTTTCCTGTATTTGCCTTGTGGTAGTTTTCGAACGATGTTTAAGTATCCGGGATGCTTCCTCTAGTTCTCGAATGCAACTGGAAAATACCTGTGATGATTCCTTTACGGTGTTGAGTTTGGAAGAGGTGCTCTCCTTTACAGTTCTTGCACACACTTCCAAGTATTCCACATCGTGTTTGTTATGTTCCACAATTACACAATTCTGACACACAGGAACTTCGCACACTTTACAATAAAACTTGAGTACCTCTTTTTCGTGGAGTTCCTTCTGGCAAAACGCTGGACGCTTCAGAACATCTTCGAAATCCTCATCTTGAAAATCTTTGAGAGCAAGAACACGATGTTCTTTGTTTTCCTTCAAAATATTGTGTGCGTTCAAACAATGGAAACAATAAGACGCTTCCTCGCTTTTCTCATTACAGTTTCCACAAGTCACCTTTGAAGTATTGCACTCTTTGATTGCCAAAGTATCAAGCAGATTTTTCACGTAAAACAGCTAGGCAGAGTTTCCATCGTGCCACTCTCGGGGACAGCGACTTCAGTTTGGCAAATCGGATATTTAATCTTGCCATGGCGGGCGCTCGTCCTTGCCAAGTCATTCAGACATTCAAGACAGAAAATATGTAAGCAGGGCAGTTGTTTAGGATTCGTGTAAAGGTGAATACACACCGAGCAGGTTACTTCCTCCTTTAGATTGTGCATCAAGGTTGGAACATCCGTCTTCGACAGTTTTTAATACGACGAACGAAATCTCACCCTTCGACAACACGAGCTCTTTGAAGTCTCGTGATTTCTCAGAAAGTGAAACGAATTCATATACGTATCTACGCAAGTTTATCATCTGTACTGCTTTGGATTGGTTTCCTTTAAATTATGGAACCCATCACGCGAACGTAAGAGAATTGTCACGCGAGAAATGCAATTATCACGCGAACCACTGGAGAATTCGCTTGTTAACGAGCGAATACTCATACAAGTGCAAGTCCTTGAATTGAAATAGATGTAATACGTTATTTTAATGATGCACAACAGTGTATATACAGATCCCAATTTTTGTCACCAGTTACTCCAAAAGTTTCAATAACGCACCACTCGAAAAGCATAAATATATTAGTGCATTTTAGATTATAGAGCAAGCGATACAATTTATAGAAGCTAAACACCAGTGTGGTTGAAACTCAACACCTAAACTAAGTCAAATTACTGATGCAGTCCCTGGTTTAATACATAATAGATAAAAGTATACAGTAAATCTCTGTCCGGGTTTACTCACTGACAGACTAGTTTTCACTTATTGGTAGATAGGAAATTTCTTTATCTATTACAAGATTACATGTGATTGTGGAAATGACCAAACTGCCCTTTGTCTTCGTGAAATCACCAATGAAAGTCTCAAACACTAAGACTTTAGTATGGTGGCCTAGAACTGCCATAATAAAAATCCCATTGTCTTGATAAATTTTTGCTTTATTTTCATTTTTTGTGTTAATTTTTATTTATTTTTTTAAATCCAAATAATATTTTATCTAAGTAAATTTAACTCAAAAGTAAATTGTTCGAGGAACTAATTAAAATAAAAACAAAATGAATAAAAAATGAAAGTAATCGCGAACGAAACTAAAAAAAAAAACTAAAAACTAAAACTAAAAAAAACTAAAAAACTAAAAAAAAAAACTAAAAAAAAATCATGTAAACAGTAATTTAAAAACCCTTTAAAATAAAAATAAAAACGAGTAGAGTCAAATTTAGCTGACTCCATCGTACAGTTATCAGAAAAAGAGCAATATGACCTCGAGATCAAGCTTTTAAAAAGTTGAAACGGCTCAACTCAGTCACTATTTAAAAATCCTCCAAACTAAACCCACTACAGAAATACAAGAAGCAAAATTGGTTGAAAGACCGAGATCTGTAACGCGCCGCGTACGAAAACGTGAAGTAGTAGCCGTGCAGGCCTTCCAACCCCATTTTATAAATGAATTCGATATCTTGTCTCACAAGGCTGTCGAAGCTTCTTTCCGCCATCTTTTCGTTCGCACGTGGACTCTCCCTCTAAGGGGACGGGAAGAGGAGGACCCTGGGAACGACGGAACATGTAGGTGTGTGTGGGGGGGGGGGGGGGGCTGGGGGTAGGTTCCGGTTCACTTGAAAAGTGCGAGACCGACCCAAATGACGTTTATAAACTCAGTTTCTATATTTTTATATTGGAGGTAATCTAGACTACGAGCAATCTCTCTTTCCGCTTACGGATAGTCGAAGGAAACGAACAAGCGAGCGGGCGCGAACATCGCCTGGCGCGTTGAAACGCTAGTGTAGCGGCTCGTCACGCGCGTCACGATTCAACGCGGCAGGCGATGTTCGCGCCAGCTCGCTTGTTCATTTTTTTCGACTACCCCTGGGCGAAAAGAGAGACTGTCCGTAGTCTAAGGGTAATCAGGAAATTTAATTATGAACAACGTATTATGTACGACTTTTAAAATCCGAAATATAACGTTGCTGTGACAATGCCCCACCCCCGGGCTGACCCAACCTTGGAAAGGAAAAGTTAGAAAATGCCCGACAATTGCCCGGGGGATGAGTGGACCTGGAAAACAGCCAGTGACATTGCTTCGTCACGTGTTGCGTTACTGGTACATCACAGCTAGGTATAAATGAAAGGATGTCTAAACTTTTAAAGTGACATTGTCTTCAGCTATTCAAAAATTTGCAAGCGGTGATTGCCAAACTCACATATAACAATGGGGCCTCTATCCCAGCGTATCACATCGAACGTTCGGTTTTCGAACCCAATCGAACGTAAATCGAACGATTAAATTCGATGTTGTTCGGTCATCGAACGAAATCGAACTCACAAGAAATAAATGCAAATCGAACCAAATCGAACGTTCGATAAAGTCTGATGAGGTTCGATTTAGTTCTGTCGCCGAACGATACCTAAGCGAGCGGCTTACGTCGTATCACAATATGATCTATGATCTTTGTTACAAACCTTCCATCCAGAGTGAAAACCTGCACTCTATGGTTGCCTAATGAACAAACCAGAAGATGTCCTGTTTTTTCCACTGCTAGTCCAGTTGGTTGCTTTAACTCTCCGTCCCCACTCCCATAGCTCCCAAACTCATACAAAAATCACCCATTGCTGTTGTACACCTTAATGAGATGGGCATCACGATCAGAGACAAAAATTTGGTCTTGATAAAACACACAGTTATTTGGCATATGCAACCAACCCTTCCCGGTGGTCTTAAAAATTTGTCCATCAGGAAAAAGAGAAATAAACTTAACGCATTTGTTTCCCGTGTCGCAGACGATAAGATTTCCTTCTCGATTTATTGATATTCCCCGGGGTTCGCTGAGCAATCCACCCTCGTGAACTTCCGTCACATATTCTCCGTCGGGACTAAAAAGTAATACTTTGTTATTACCTCTGTTTGCTACAAAAATCCTACCTTCCTTATTTATGCATGTACCCGTTGGCAGATTAACAAGATTCTGTCCAAAGGACCTAATAAACTCTCCACTGTCATTTAAAACTACAACGCGGTTGTTCCTTTTATCAGTTACGAGAATTTCATTCGAGTCATTCACAGCCACTCCCCAAGGGTGTTTTAAATTAGAATGGTCAAAACCCCCCCAGTCCTTCTCCAATGAAACGTACAGGAGTAAAGGATCGTTCCTTGATACAAATCGGTAAAAATTCTTTAATACTTTCTCCATTTACTTGAAGTGTAAGCGTATGTTGTCTAGCCTGGCTTGGAACAAAGGAAATAACGTACCTACCATTATTACTGTCAACAATTTTTGTTTTGGCAGTAACGTTTGTACCTTGTGCTGAAATAATGCCAACAGCAATGACATCTCCAGGACAATAGCATTGTTCTCCTTCAGAATTCCGTGTGATTACTTCAATCTCTGTTTCCAGCCCCGCTGTAGCTTCTTGAAATCCTTCCACTGAACACTGACTTGCTTCTGTTGCACTTTCATCAAATTGTCCAATTCTTGACTCTTGAAGAATTTGAAACATTTCTTGGTTTTCCCAAAACACGGTGATAGGACTTTTCCATTCTACAATTGATCCCATGTCTTCTAGTTTAACTTTTTGGAGTCCTTGAAAAAGTTCATTTATTGTTGCGTTGGTTCTTACAAGATCCGCTCCTGTGCTGCGTTGGACGAGACTTCGAATCTGTGAGACGGATTGCTCCCTCTTGTCCAACTGATCCTGAAATTCATCTTTTTGTTTCCTGAGGTGTTCTTGGGCTTTCTTTGTCTGATTTTCCACTTCAGCTATTGATTCTTGCTCTTTTTGTCGTAGGATCAAGATAAGAGATTCCACTGTTTGTTAAATCTTTTCCTTGTTAATTTTCGAGCAGTGTTCCCGTAGACGGGCCGGACTTTTCTTCTAATTCTCGGACGTAACTGGATATGGTTTTTGACGGCTCCATTGCAGTGTCAAGTTTACTAGAGATGTTGTTCATCAAAGCTCTTGCGGTAATTTCCAAATGTTCCAAGTCATGTTTATTGTGCTCAACAATAGCACAAGTCTGACATACAGGAACTTCACACACTTTACAGTAAAAATAGAGAATTTCTCTCTCGTGGAGCTCTCTCTGGCAAAATACTGGCCTCTTCATAACATCCTCAAAATCTTTATCTTGAACATCTTTGAGCGAAAGGACGCGATGATCTTTGTTACTACGCAGAATGTTGTGTCCATTGAGACACATGTCGCACCAGAAACCACCACAATGAAAACAGTAAGATGCTTCCTCGTTTTTCTTGTCACAACTTCCACAAGTCACTTTTGAAGTGTTGCACTCTTTGATGGCCAAAATATCGAGGAGATTTTTCACGTAAAAACAGCTAGGTAGAGTTTCCATGGTGCAACTTTCGGGGACAGCGACTTCAGTCTGGCAAATGGGACATTTAATCTTGCCATTGCGGACGTTCGTCCCTGCCAAGTTGTTCAGACATTCAAGACAGAAAATATGTAAGCAAGGCAGTTGTTTGAGATTTGTGTACAAGTGAATACACACAGAGCAGGTTACTTCTTCTTTTAGATTGTGCATCAAGGTTGGAACAACGTATGGCCAACGAAACTGAAATTCCACTTTTCAGCTTTAGACGCCTCACCCTTCAAAATTCGAGTTCTTTGACGTCTCGTGATTTCTCAGAAACGGGTATTTACGTTTTACGCAAATTAATGATCTCGTTCATGATTGGTTTCCTTCATCGAACCCATCACGCGAACCAAAGAATTGTCACGCGAACTGAGAAATTGTCACGCGTACCTTCACACGTGTCTTCGAGTGTTGGAAGGTGAATTAATTGGCTCATCTCGACAAAAGTCCTCAAAACAAATGTAATAAGGTGTTTCAGTGGTGTACAACACTGCCTATACTGCACTTAAAATTAGGTTCCAATTTTTTCCCAGTCTTAGTAAGATCCCAGGCTCTTCCTAATTTCAAAAACTCCGTCAGACGCAATTGCAAGACCTCCTTCTAATCTCAATTTAAAAAAGCTGTAACACCTGATACCTCTACCCAAACTGAAAACAACCAATAGGTCATTCCACTCCCACTAGGCTAATCTAAGCCTCATGAGGCAATTTCCGAAAATAAGAGATCATATTCGAGCGTGACTCAATTCAAGGCTAAGCTTACCTTGTCCTTGCGGAGGTTGAGATCTGCATCAGCTGCAAATGGCCTAATGGCAATCACTTCATTCCATAATGCTACTGGATAACTGGACAAGGCATAGTGACTTTAAACCCCAGTAATTTTCCAGGAATTTTGTCGAGAGGTTGTTAGAAGTGAACGTGGACAAAGAAGCGATAAACACATTAGTTTGTGGGCATCTGTGAAGAAAATATCCTCTGCTATATTGCAGTGATATACATGTATGATGGGGGGCAGGGCGGAAAAACCGCTGATTGGCTGTTTATTTCGCGGGTATTAGCACTATCCACTGACCAAAGTAAAGCGGCTCAAGTTAACTAAAAAAATTGGAGAGATTTAGCCTAAAATAACTACATTCACACGACAACAATAGTACAACGAAGTCGCTTTCCTAAAAGTTCAACTCCTTGAAAAGTCATGTATTAATTTTCATAACCTTTGGATCAGTTTTTGTACTTCATTTATTCCGTGAAACATGCGACTTTCCGTAGCTAAATTCAAGCCATCGTGCGAGGGTGTGCGATCGACACTCGGCACAAAATTTGAAAAAATAAGAAAGTTTTCGGATATTTAAGGACAAAAATCCGACGATCTGAAAGATTAAAAGCAGAGAAACAAAATATCAAATACGCAAAAAAATCGTAAGATACGAACATCAAAATATTTTCAAGTCTTTATGTTCCACTTGCGAAAACTATTATTCGAAGTCATTCGCAAATGCAAGCTTTTGCGATCGCAGGGGCTTATAAACTGATCCTACACATGTATTCGACTAAAAGCTCGGCAACAACAACCCACAGATAAGCAATTTTATTACCTTTTGCGTTACAGGCTCCAAACACCTCATGAAATTCTTTAAGACACTGTGCTCTCCTGATTACACACCGTTCAATTCGCCGCTTGGCGCTTGCCACCGGCTACTCTCTTGCGCGGGAAATTATAAATGACTTGGCGCCACCTTTCAAATTTACCGGCCGCTGTTTTCAGTTTTCATTACGTAATAAAGGGCCCTTCAAAGTCCCCTTTAAAGAGTTATTTTTCTTTTTGCGCTTGCGACTTTCGTGGAGACCACATAAGATGGAAAATCTCTGCGAATGCAGCTCTCACTTGCGAAGAGGGTCGGGAAAGTGTTGGGAATTGTGGCTCTTTTTTCGGGCGAAGACGCAATTTTACGCGGATTTTCCAGGCCAGTTTGGTTGTGGCGAAATCACGCTACTAAGGTCAAGTTAAAAATACGGAGCAAAGCAAACTGCTGCTTTCCCTCATAGTTAACTATGTTTCCCTCTAAAGACAAGTGGTCAAACAACTCCAACTTGGTGCCCTGTCCCCAGAGGGTTCTGAGGATACTAATGGCACTGAGTGAGCTTAAGATAACTGAATAAGTAAAAAGATATCTTCGCGAATGTGATGAAACCTTCACTTAAATTCACTTTATGAAAAAGCAGCAATAATCCCAGTTGAGAACAAACAAAGGGACAAGTCATAGTATTTTTCTCAGGGCCAAGTCCCCTGAGTGTTCACAGAAGAGGACAGGTTGCAGGGACTTGGAACAAGTCTGTCATCTGAAGACAAGTCCCTTGAGTGTTTAGACAGGGTTCTTTTTTGCAGGGAGAATCCAATTTGCTCTTTGATTGGTTAATTGTGTGTCATTAGATCAGAGGGACTAGGTTCAGCCTGCACAGCCCTCTCCCTCCTGTTTTGGCAGCTGCCACACAGGGTAGGACTAGTTCCATAAACAATACAAATGAAATGACAAGTCATGGGGGAGGTCAACAATTATGGGTGATTCAAAATTCAGTGAGATGGTACACTTCAGTTAGCCCTGCATTAAATTTTTGTTAAAATTTTGCTCTTATGCTAAGACCATCAATGAAAGAACTTGAGTGCATTGCAAAAGAAAATTGTTTAGCATTTATGTCCACCACAAGATAAAGAAGAGAAAAACTATAGGCCATTTTGTCTTTAAGCAATGATGTGATGACATCATGGTTTATTAATTATTGAACTATAAACAAAATTAAACAAATTTTATGGCAAAATCTAGAGCCATCTGACAATTACGTGACTATGACTCTGTAATAGAGCCAAAATATTGTATCAATATCAATTATCTTGTAATAAACCAAAACTTGGTTTTGGCAATGATATCATTTCTTGGCCTTGCCTTCGTATGGCAAAACATTCCTCAAATCAAGCTGTTGGGATAAACTACATTAAACACACGAAACAAGCCCCCAAACAAAGCAATTTCATTTTTGAGCCTAAATATACCCCTCTTTGCACAATGAATTTAATTACCTTCCCTTCGAGAAAAACAATATTTTCTACGTAACAGAGACATTGATAAAACAAACAAAACAAGGCAAGATGAAAAATCCCCTCCATCTCTCCCCCCCCCCCCCCCACAACTGCAAAAACAACAGTTTAAGGTTTTCAGAAAAAAAACACAACAAAAAAACAAACAGAAAACAACCAACAACAACAGTCTGTTCTCCCTGTTAAAGATAGATAACATGCTATTTTCATCCATGCAAATCCAGGCTCATCAAACTGTGGGTTCCTCATTGCTTTCTTCAGGATCTTTATCATCACCGAAGGCACAACCCACTGCAGTTAGCAGACATCCAAACATTCCACTAGCAATGACAAACATACAGTCGAACAGTACAGGGAAGGATTTGAAATCTGATCCATGAACTGAAAAATGTTTCTTTGTGTTGAATGTTAGTGACCTCTTTGTTTGCCACCTGCTGCTAATAACACTTAATAATGTAGACTGCACAAAACAATGTTGTTGATGAAATGTGGATAACCTAGGATAAAGAAAGTGAAAATAATAATTACAAACAATATTAAATTTCCTTTTAAACTTAAAATGCCTACACACAATGTTGCCATTCAATACATTCTTGCAAATATCACATATTCCTTTCACCCACACAACAGGTTTGGATAGGCAAGTTATGAAGGTTCAGTGCAACCATAGTTACTTGAGGGACTGGTTATGAAACCTTACAAGTTTCAAAGGCAATAACAAAGGTGCTGCAATTCATGTTGAAAGTTCTACGAAAGTGCACAATCTTTTGTTTTATGATCTCACACTATGGCTGAATAACTTAACAGTGACATTTTTATTGGTTAGTTGCTCATGCAAAATTCAAAACCTATTGTTGTTTGTGCACCTTCAAGGCTAAAAAAGGTAACAAAAACATAAAACAAAGGACTTAGCTGAGCTTCATAACCAGATTCTTTTATTAACTATGGTGCAACTTCACTTAAAAACAGTGGGACCAAGCCATTAAATAGTTAGATCACCTTTAATTTCACCCAAGCAAAAGCTCATGCAGTTGTTTTCATATTTGAAGACCCCTTAATATAAGGTTATTGGTTAGGCCTGTTGGTAGTTGTATTAACATGGCTCCATTGTAAAATCTGTAGAATGATAAAGTATACAAATAAATTGCCAGACAAGTACATTTTGACAAAGAATTTGACATCTACACATAACTAAAAAATAACTCCAAAATAGCACATCATGAAGCCAAAACAAAAGCCAATGATACACAAGTCAATACTGTCCAACACTGTAAACAAATGTCATCATATACATTGGTCAACAAATGCCACACGGTGTGTCATGTGCTGTTGAAAACTGTTTGATGCAAATTAACATGTTCAACACAGTTGAAAAAGAAGCTTTGTGTAATCATGTTAACATCAGTTCAACAACATGTTGATTTGCAGTAGGACTTGACACACAACACATAGGAACTTTTTTTTGAGCAACAGTGCTGACTTCTGCATCACTGGTTTACGGGAAAGTTTCTTTAAAATATGGGCAATGGACATCAGAAGCCCTTCCCTCAGTAGCAATCAACACTCTTTTCCAACTGATCACATCTTAGCTTGTGACAGAGAAACAAGTGAGTTAACCATGTTAATGCAGCCTTCAAGCATGCAAGCATCTGTCCCAGGTGTGCCCAGACAATGGATTGACAAAGGGTAATGCTACTATGGAAACATGGAAACAGGAAAATAGAGCCTGACAATACAATCCTTTCTTCACAAAAAGGAATGAAAAAACAACCTATAACATTCCACTGGCTGGAATTGTAGCATTTTTGTTGTTTTCATGTATAATTGTAAATCAAACACACTATTGCAGTACAACTTAAACTAAAAATATTACTATTTCACACGTTGATCATTTGGAAGAAAGAAAATTACTGACCTGCACCTTAGTGATAGCATGTCTTGTTCGCCAAAAAATGTAGATATGTGACAACAGCTGATGACGAAAAAATCGCCGAAGACGTTTTAAAAGATCACGAACTCGACGAGGAAACCAGAGACATTTGACAAGCCTGCAGTTGTTGCCAACAGTAAAAACAAAACAATGAAACGAATTCTTAGCTCCATCAATCAAAGACCTGCCATGTGCTGAGATGCGAGATCGAGAAGGCGAATTGTTAGGAGGACAAGTGCTGGAATAAATATGTACAAGCTGGCAGTCATGATTCGAATAACATTTCTCCAGTGTACGAGGACTAAAATAGTCCCTTTGAACACCAGTGAAGTCAATTATCGACCCACTCAACCTTCCCTATAATGAAAAGATCTAAGGAAACGTGGATCATCAGTAAAGTCAAATATTATTGGGCTTTCTGCAGCAAAACAACTCAAGGACTGTCCGCCATTTTGAAAAATATTTATCCCGCGCATGAGCACCAACGATTTCATGACGCGTTTGACGTCATATCTCTCAGCCAATCAGCGGTTTTTCCGCCCTGCCATGTATGATATGACTATATATGATCTTGTATAAATAAGTGTTGCTGTTGTTGGCAAGCGTTTCCAACGCGCGGAAAAATCCACAAAAACGCTCGCTACGCAGGATATCACAGTGTCGTGATTGTAGTTGTGATACTTGATACCGTGGCTTATCACACGAATCTGACAAATTGTCCTTCAAACCAAATTATCATCACGCAATCCATCCAGTTGTCACGAGAATCGAGCGAGTAAATTGTCACGCGAACCATGCACCGTAGTAGTATTGTTCCGTTTGTTCGAGGGTAGAGTCCATCTTGTGAATTACCCAGGGTACGACAGCAAACCCTCTTTGAATTTTATTTCATTTTGTTTTTGCAAGGTTGTATGGAAGCAGTTTTTTTACAACTAGACTTTTTCAAAGTCCTTTTCTCGCGATTTGGGGTATAGTTGGCAGACCCTGGGGGCCTCCATGTCTCGGTTCCGGCGAACCCTCCACCCCCCTCCCCCCTCCACCTTAGAACAAACTACATGGCTCGCGTGACAAAACTTTGGTTCACGTGATTGATAGAAAACGATTACAAACGATAGAATAAATTAGCTATTTTATGTGTTTGTCCGTTTGCAGCGAACTCGTCTTGTCGATTGGCGCGATGTGATTCATAACCTAAAGAATGAAATAACTTACACGGCCTGTGTTCTCCTGTAAACAAATCCCTAACAATTGGCTAGCTTACGCCTGCATATCGGCGCTGAGCGCTTGCCTAAACAACGTGGCAAGGACGAACCCCGCCATATGGCAAGATCAAATATTGAATTTGCAGGACTGAAGTCGCTGGGAGTCGCTGTGCCTGAGAATGGCACGATGGAAACTCAGCCTAGCTGTTTGTACGTGGAAAATCCGCTCGATATTTTGGCCGTCAAAAAATGCAATACCTCAAAGGTGACTTGTGGAAATTGTGATGAGAAACACGAGGAAGCGTCGTATTGTTTTCATTGCGGCAAATTTTGGTGCCAAGGTTGTTTGAACGCACACAACATTTTGAAGGAAAACAAAGAACACCGCGTTCTTGCTGTCAGAGATTTTAAAGATAAGGACTTTGAAGATGTTCTTAGTAAAGAGAGAATCATTGGAACTGCGCTGAAGAGTAATATCGCTTCAAGGCTTGACGCTGCAAAGAAATCGTCCAAGACAATTTCCGGTTACATTCAACGACTGGAGGAAACCTCACGTCTACTTGAATATCGCTCGAAAACTATCAAGCAACAGATACAACAAACCGCTAAATCACTGATCATGACCCTGCAACAAAAAGAACAAGAGTTATTAGCTGAAGAGGAAAATGAGACAAAAAAAGCCTTAGAACAGCTCAGGAAACAAAAAGGTCAATTTCAGGATCAGTTGATCAAGGGCCAGCAATCCATCTCACATATTGAGTATCTTCTTCAATGCCGCACCGGAGAAGAACTTGAAAGGAACAAAACATTCATAGATGAACTTTTCAGAGGACTCCCGGAAGAGCCACACGATCCTAGTATGCCATCAACCAATGACTGGAAGACTGTGTCTATGTTTATGCAAAACGAAAAAGTCTCTGAAAGCCTCCTCGAATTGGGAATCGGTCACCTAGTTACCAACAAAAGCGCAACAGAAGCAAATCAATGTTCAGTGGAAGTATTTCAAGCCGCTACAGCAGGGCTGGAAACAGAGATTGAAGTGATCACACGGAACTCTGAAGGAGAACAATGCTATTGTCCTGGAGACTATGTAACTGTAGCATTAATTTCACCTCTAGATCAAAACACTGCTGTTGAAATGAAAATAATTAACAAGAATAATGGCAGCTACATAGTTTCCCTTATTCCAAGTGAAGCTGGACAACATTTACTAACCGTTCAAGTAAATGGAGAAAACATTAGAGAATTTCCACCGATTGAAATCAAAGCACGATCATTTGTGCCTTTGAGATTTATTGCAAAAGGAAGCATTCAGAACAGTGAAACTCTCTCAGAGATTTCACCTCTCAGCAAGAGTGTTGTAGCACTGGCCCCGCCGAACAATTTGAGACACCCCTGGGGAGTGGCCTCAAACGACTCTAATGAGATCTTTGTAAGTGATATGGACAATAATAGAATTGTAGTTTTCAATGAAAAAGGGGAGTGTATCAGGTCCTTTGGACAGAATTTGCTATATAAACCAACTGGGATGTGCATTGATAATGAAGGTAGGGTTTACGTGGCAAACAGAGGTAATAACAAAATATTACTTTTCAATGCCAAGGGAGAATATATCACGGCAGTTCACAATGGTGAACTATTTCAGGAACCTCGACAAATATCACTTAACGCACAAGGAAATCTCTTTGTCTGTGACGTAGGAAATCAGTGTATTCAGTTAATTTCTCCCAACGGAAGCATTTTAAAAACTATAGGGAAGGGTGGGCTTCGTAAGCCAGTTGGATGTTTGTGTTATGAAGATAAAGTTTTTGTGTCAGATTATGATACCCATCTTATTAAGGTTTACAACGTCAGCGATGGGAGATTTCTGTATGAGTTCGGCAGACATGACACTGTGGATGTAGAACTAAATGAACCAATTGGACTAGCAGTGGACAAAGGAAGACACCTTCTAGTTTGTTCAGGGTATTCATTCGATAACCCGCACAGAATACTTGTATATACTTTAGACGGAAAGTTTGTCACAATGTTTGGGGGATTATGTGGGAGAGGTTTAGGGCAATTCATAGTGCCTACTTCTGTTACGGTTTTAACAAATGGTCGCATCGTTGTTTGCGAGTTTGAGAACTGTCGTTTACAAATGTTTGAATAGGTGTGGACAAACAATGGTCCTCGGATTATACAGCGTTGAACTCCGCTACAACTGACCAAAGCCAATGCATGACAGGACGATGGAAACTGAACAATTAGTCGGGTAAAAGTTAACAAATGTAACGAATTTCAGTTGTGGTGCCAAGAGGATTCAACTGCATCGCTTGTCAGTGCACTTACTTTAAAAAGAAGCAATTAATTTGCCCTGTTAGCTAGAGTTTTCTGAAGTGCGAAGCTTTTTTGTTATTTATAAGCCAGCGCAATGTTCGGCTTGTACTTGCTTTGGGGTGGAATTAAGCGGAATCATTTGACCTTCGAAATTCATGATACCTGCGTTTTTTCCCCAATGATTCATGATTCATGATTCATGATATTCATGATTCATTTGTCACTGTTTTATTCAGAAAACTGAAAGAAAACACAAATAAAACTGTACATGTTACACTTTATTTAAATGTGTCAAACTCATTTTATAAAATATTCTCAACTTAACGGATCACCGAAATTAAAATCCCAAGAGAGGAGGTACCGAAGAAGTACTCTCTCTTGACTTTGCTCCAGTCAACACGTATCTGTTGTCATGGTGACAACAAAAAAATTTGTATATGTGTTCAAAGCAAAACGTTGTCAGTCCCCTCATATAAGTATTCTTGAAGTAATCGTTTTCGTTTTGCACACGTGTACGATTAAAAACGATCGAAAACGCCACTTTGTGGGGACTTGTTCAAAAGGAAAACGATTCCCAAAAACGTCCGTTTCCGATCACTTAGGCGTGGCCGAAAGGTCAACTTGAACCGTAAAAATGGTCCGTGTTCGATCATTCTTGCCGTCCACATTGTTCTAAAAGCAACACACAACTTGAACTAGGACAGCGCTTTTGAAAACGTCCTTGTGTTTTCAATCAATTTCGATCTTATACGTCCGCCATACCTGTGGACTGGAAACTGAACCGAATAAATAATATTCGCTTAGAAAGAAAAAAGATTGAAAAGGGCTGTGTACGGAAGAAGCCTTATACACTTTGTATTTTCACTTTATGCTCTACTGTGTCTGTGGATTCGATTGAATTAGTTGGCATTGGAATTTAAACGAAATTCAAACACGTCATTGACACTCGCGAGAGCTTGCAAAATGATAAAAAATGAGGGTCATAGTATAAACATTCACAGTTGCCTAAATGTTTGGAGGTTAAAGCATGGATTCATAAACATACCGCATGGCAGCTACTTGTCTCTTTTATAAATACGCATCCACGTTTCAAGGTTCCATCAATGTCACTAATGCAGCCTGATTCGTGTAGCAGATCGTCCCGTCCTTGTGCTGTAAGGCGTGTGTTGGGGAAGACCGTCGCTGTCCTCATCATCAGAGGAGCTCTCGTTGTCGCTTTCTACGTCAGTGTCACATCCTCCTTGCAACATTCGCTCAATTGTGTCTACCTCCGTTTGAGGAAGATTGTAAAGTTTTGCACCAGACGCATCCGTGGTGATGTTAGTGTTCACTCGGTCAACAATGGCATAAGGGGAATTTTTGCTGTCCCTGTAAGCCTCTTTATACACGAGGGAGACCTCAGAGTTGCTATTGTCTAGCCAAAGAAGGTCAACCGTGTCTTCTGCAAACTCCAATTCCATTCCCGTTCGACTCTTAACGAGTAGGTCTTTTAACAGTACAGAAACAACTCACCCGAGTTACGGCTAAACTTTTCTAAAATTCCCTTTTCGATCCTTTTCAGTTGAGTCGGCTGTAATCAACTTGGCCAATAATAAATGTTGCTTACTGGTTATCATGTGTTAAAATCACGAAACACCCTCCAGTTGCTTATTGTTTCCGCGGTATTTCCTTTGTGGATAAAACCATAAATAAACTATTCCTCTCGGGCTTGTATTATTTCTCTAATCGGTGCGTTGACAGACAGAGACCACTGAATTTCCGTCCCTAATTCTGTACGTTTTCAGAGAGAGTCTCGCGGCACATTTTTTGTACGATTTCAGCTTTTATATGAGGACAGTTTTTGAACGCTCGTACAAAGCCATCCTCTTAATTACAGTTCTATCTTTTAAGCTATATCTTTAAACTTCCATTTTGCCTCTTCAACACACACCTTGATTAATAAACTAAAGCTGATTACATAAAATGTTCCTTCAGACAGAACAGTAACAAAACGACTACCGTCTCTTGCATTGCAACCACATGAGACAAAAACGAGAACCGTTTAATTTCTGAAACAAGATCCAATAGTAGATCTAAACGCTTAAAGCTACGCTCACTTGCGAGACACCTTGTTTCGGAAACTGGAAAGGGATCACGTTTTGTCTCGTGTGCAAAGGTAGCCGTTTTGTTATTGTTCTGTCTGGAAGGAACATTTTTGGCCATCAACTTTAAAATCAAGGTGTGTTGCAAAGATAGGAGTTTTAACGGAAGTACACCTTGAAAAAGGAAATGACTCTCCTTTTTCGAAAAGTGTACAAGAAGTTTTCTCGGATTATATTAAATCTGAAAACGTGACAAAATGTCAGAGCCCATGTGGGTACGGTCTCTCGTGCATCAAAAGTGAAAAAAGCAAAGTTCAAACTTAGTCTGTGTTCCACACTGTAAAGGGAGTTGTCCGGTGTGATTACGAAATATAGAAGTCGCATTGTTATTGTTTTGCCTAAAGAAACATTTTATGTAGCTTTCGTTTATTAAGTGGAGTGTACCTTAAAAGAGAGAACTGTTATTTAGAGGATGGCTTTGTACGAGTGTACAAAAAAAGTCCTGATATAAAGCTGAAAACGTTAACAATGTGAACACTGTGCTGCCAGAGTGTGTCTGAACACTTATACGTAGATTAGGGAGGGTACGTTTCTTCTTGGGGGGGGGGGGGAGGGCTGGGGCCTCAGAGGGGAGGGTCATCAGTGAAAGTGAGCACCAAAAGGGGAGGGCCATACCTCATTTGAGCTATTCAAGGGAGGGTCACACATCTTTTCCGGAGTTTTTTAATGAGAATTTTTGTGATGTTGCTTTCCATTTTTCTTACAGATTAAGGTTTTGTTTTCACCTACTTTGATTTAATTTGGTGTTTTGTTATAGATACTAGGTTGCATTTGTACATGTATATTATGCCATGGCACATAGTTTTTCTCGGAGGACTCGTGTCCTTTTGGGTCCGTATCGAGAAGTACTTGACTCAGGTATCGTTTCTTCAGCTTCTTGCTGTTGGCTATCCGCTGCCTGATCTCCTGAGTCGTTTAGTTCTGAAGAGTTCTAGTAGATCCAAAAATGTAAATCCGGAAATGTAGGAAATATTTGTTTTTGAGAGGCAGATTTCGCTTGCTAAACAAATAAACCTTTCTTTTAAAATAACCAACAGCAATGCCGGCTAGTCGGAGAAAGAAGCACGTGTATTTTCCCTTAGATATTTTATGTTGAAAACTTTTATAATACTCAAATACTTCCATATTCAAACTTCAGCTATAAAACGTAAATATCCCACACTGATTGTTCGCATTTTCTTTGTTTCAGCGTGTTAGTTTTACACGCCCGGTTTCAACGTATTCACATATAAATTAGTAATTTTATAGCTTCGTCTTGTCTCCATCAGTGATCAATCATCGTCGTTTATGAGTTAACTTTAATTATCTAGCCATGTGGCTTATAACCCAAGTTGGGTGTGATAAGAAATTTAGTATCGGATAAACTAGGATAAGGAACAACCTTTCCTTACGAAACAAAGAAAGAAAAGACAGGATCTACCTCTGGAGACTAAAGTAAGTCGCTTTGATTTCATTTTCTTAACGTAAATATTATGCTATTCGCTCTTTTCTTTAGGGTTAGTTTATATGCTAGTATATTGTCGTGGACTCGCATTTACTTGATCGCGTGATAAAAAATGTAAGAGTAATGTTAGAGTTTAAGATAGTTTCTGTTCATTTTACGTTCTAGTTCGAACCGCATCTAACTGCATCTTACTGCGTTTCACCGAACACAAAGAATTTCAACGCATTTGATGAACCTGAACTTGAACATTAGAGCAAGTATTAAGAATAAACTGTATCAAGCAAACAAAAGTGCGTGTTCGAATTACTCTCCACGCTGAAATTGTTTGACCTCATCGTGGGTTGGTTGGTTTGGGATTAGAATTACGCTGCCTGCCACCTACACAGCGTGCACACATTCAATATCGAGATATGTTCATATTCAAACACTTTGCGTTCACAAGCGAAACGTTCTGAGGTTTCTACAGCATGGAACATACCATGTAGTAGTGAGGGGAGGGTCGCACTTTTGTCAGTCACCTAAAGGTGGGGGGTCAGGAAGTGTTTTCATTAAAATGCAAGGGAGGGCCAACACTTTTTTGGGAAAAAATCCCCAGATTCCCCAGCCCTCCCCCCCCAAGAAAAAACGTACCTTCCGTTATTAACGGGCGGATATTCCGTGGTCTCTAGTCAATCAGGAGCATTTGCTTTGATGTGCACTGAAACAATTAAAGGTAGAACCTCGGTAACTCGAACTCGGCTGACTCGAACTCCCCGCTAACTCGAACTAAGTCTAATTTTCCTTCGGCTTGATTTTCAGTAAATAAACTCGAACTCCCGCTAAGTCAAAGTTTTTTATCTAATTCCTGCGGGAGTACGAGTTAGCGGGGTTCTACTACTGTATAATTGTTATAATTCCACTCCCCCTCCCAAAAGTGAAGAAACCTACCTACCCACCCCTCCCCAAGTATTTAAAAAGCGTCGAGAAAATTAATTAATCGTTCAAAATATTCTATAAGTTCCACTACAATTTCGGTCGATCAAAAGCATTTGCTTTGAAGTGTAGGTATACTGTTACAAGTGTTATAATTCCCACCCCCCCCCCCACAAATGATGAAAACGACCTACCCACCCCTCCCCACCTATCAATAGTCGAAAAAACTGGTCCAGAAAATGGTCCAAAAAATAGTCCAAAAAAATTCCAACAGTCCAAGGGTCCAATGGTCCAGTCCATGTTTCAGACCATGCCATGAGTTTGGATGTCAGATGAATTCGACACTTGAGAAGTCACACAAGGAAGCCAACCGCAAATGAGATACACTCCAATGGCCATAAACTGTGGGCCATTTTTAGTCAGTTTTCTTTCTTGGTTTTGCCGATGATTACGAGCCTTCAATTCTGAGTCTTTGTTTTAAAATTCTCTCAGCCTTGTCGAACACTTAATTGTCAATACATAGTTTGGTTCATCGCACCTTAAGTTTTCAAGTCAAGCCATGCATATGTGACGGTTATCGCCTCAAGCCAAAAATAACAAACAGTCCTCTATGAGGAAGCAGGGCCACAAAGCCGAATTTGGGGAAATATACTATTAAACAAGAAAGAAAGAGATCACAATAAACCCAGCAAATCTGACCCAGCTGGCTAAGAACGCGACATTATTTTTCTTTCTTGTAAAATATTGCGTGCGTTCAAACAATCTTTGCACCAAAATTTGGGCAATGAAAACAATAAGACGCTTCCTCTTTTCAGTTTCTTATCATAGTTTCCAGTTTTAAAGGCTACTGTCTACCGTATACCTCAAATCCCGGGCGTACCCTGTTTCATCACGCGTGACCAGCCCAAGGAACGTATGAGCAGGAGGCTGCTTCATTTGGTGTTAAAAATTAATTTCACGCGGATGAAAATATTAAAAAACGCAGAAAAAAAATAACAATTACTCATCTTAATCCCAGGACGTGCGTATGAGTATTTGTCCGCAAGTACAGCATGAAAATAGCAGAAATAGCAGCGAGAATGAAGCGAACTTCTTCTCGATGTGTATAAGTTCAGTGGTGCAAAGGTTTCAGTAATTGTACTATAAGGGATTGATATCCTTTGTGGTTTTTGTGCTGTTACTTTTTAGGCATCGCAACTGAACTGTTGGAAACTGACCTTTTCCGGATTTTGAAATCAGCTTGAGGTTAGATCAGTTTTCGCACCCACTCACTAATATAACTGAAAAAGAAAATTGCCAAACGCAAGTTTTCGTCGTTGTGAAGTTTAATACTTGCTAAAACGACAGCTAAATTACTGACCAATACTGACCAAACACATAGGGAAAAAATCAGAAACCTACAGTCCTTTACAAAACTATTAACAAGTAACGACAGTTCACACGAATCTTGTGCATGACACTTTTCGGACCAAAACAACATTCATTGGTGGGGTGGCACAGAGATATAAACGTGGCATAATTATTCAAACATTTGTAAACGACAATTTCCAAACTCGCAAACAACAATGCGACCGTTTTTTAAAACCGTGACAGAACTAGGGTGTTTAAAGTGCCCCAGCTGTTTCCCATATGATCCTCCAAACATTGTGACTAACTTTCCATCCAAAGTATATACATGAATTCTGTGCGGGCTATTTAATAAATATCCCGAGCAAACTAGAAGATGTCCTGCTTTATCCATCGCTAGCCCACTTGGTCCATTTAACTCTACATCCACAGTCCCGTATCTACCAAATTCATACAGAAATCTCCCATCGCTATTACTGTAAACCTTAATAAGGTGGGCCTCACGATCTGACACAAAAACCTTATCTTCATAACACAAACAGTCAAACGGTTTGCACAACTCGCCCTTGCCTATTGTCTTTAAAATGCTACCGTTGGGAGAAATGAACTGAAGACATTGATTTCCTGAATCACAGACAAAGAAATTTCCTTGTGCAGTTATTGATATTCCCCGGGGTTCTTGAAACGATTCACCATTGTGAACTTCCGTAACCAATTCTCCCTTGGAATTAAAAAGTAAGATTTTGTTACTACCTCTGTTTACTACAAAAATCCTATTTTCCTTATCGATGCATATGCCTGCTGGCTTATTTAGCGATTTCTGTCCAAACGACCTGATAAACTCCCCTTTTTCGTTAAAAACTACAATTCGATTATTGTCCATATCGCTTACAAAGATCTCATTTGAGTCATTTGAAGTCACGCCCCAGGGGTGATTTAATTTGTTCTTCTTGCCCATCCTTGAAGCTACGGCCACGAGTGTCTGGCCCAGTGTTTGATTCGCTAGAAGTGTCTGGCGGATAGATTGATTTTCAGTAGGTGCCCCTGGAATAAATCCCACAGGCCTAAAGGCACGTTCCTTAATGTCAATTGGTGAAAACTCGACAATGGTTTCTCCATTTACTTGAACGGTCACGAGATGTTTTCCAGCCACACTTGGAATAAAGGAAACTATGTAGCTGCCATTATTCTTGTCAGTAATTTTCATCTCGACAGCAGTGTTTTGCATTTGTTCGTCATGTGCTGGAATTAACTCTGCACAAATATAGTCTCCCGGGCAATAATATTGTTCTCCCTCGGAGTCCCGTGTGATTACTTCAATCTCTGTCTCAAGCCCCACTGTTGCTGCTCGAATTCCTTGCACTGAACACTGACTTGCTTCAGTTGCGGTTTGCTTAGTAGCTAGATCACCGATTTTCAATTTCTGGAGGCACTCGGCGCTTTCTTCGTTTTTCACAAAAACGGTAACAGTTTTCCAGTCGATTGTTGATTTCACATCTTGCGGTCCCTGTAGTCCCTGGAAAAGATCATCTATGACAGTTTTGGCTCTTAAAAGTTCTGCTCCAGTGCTGCGTTCAACGAGACATTCAATTTGTGAGATCGATTGCTCCCTCTTGTTCAAATGATCTTGCAATTTACCTTTGTGTCTCCTGAGTTGTTCTTGGGCTTTCTTTGTCTGATTTTCCACTTCAACTATTGCCTCCCTTTCTTTTTGTCGAAGAGTCAAGCTCAGTGACTCGACTGCCTTCTGTATCTGTTCCTTGTTAATTTTCGAACGATAATCCAATAGACGTGACTTTTTCTCTAGTTCTCTAATGTAACTGGAAATTGTGTTCGATGATTCCTTTGCTGTAACCAGTTTAGAAGTGATATTGTTCTTGACAACTTTTGGAATTAATTCTTCAGCGTCCTGCTGCCTTCGCTCAACAGTAACACAAATTTTCCTTCATTTGGGTATCGCACACTGTGCAATAAAACTTGAATATTGGCCTCTTGAGTACATCTTCAAAGTCCTTGTCTTGAAAATCTTTGAGAGCTAGGACACGGTGTTCTTTGTTTTCCTTCAAAATGTTGTGTGCATTCAAACAATCTTTGCACCAAAATTTTCCGCAATGAAAACAATACATTTCCTCGTGTTTCTCATCACAGTTTCCACAAGTCACCTTTGAAGTGTTGCACTCTTTGATGGCCAAAGTATCGAGCAGATTTTTCACGTACAAAGAGCTTGGCAGAGTTTCTGTCCAGCCATTCTCGTGCACGGCGACTTCAACATTGCAGAGCGGACATTTGATATCGCCATGATGGGCGCTGGTTCTTGCTAAGTTGTTGAGACATTCAAGGCAGAAAACGTGAAAGCAGGGCAGTTGTTTGGGATTTGTATACACGTTACTACAAAGTAGGCAAGTCACCTCGTCCTTCAGGTTGTGTATTAGTGTAGAGACATCCATCTTGAATACGAAGGAAAGGAATAGAATCTAAAACGCCACGGATTAAATATTCAACATGGCTGAGTGATTCAGGAAGTAACTTAGCTACTTAGAATTGAATTAATCAAACAAAGAAACAATGGTCACGCGAATCGCACATTTTTCATTCACGCGAACTACACAATGGTCACGCGAAGCGCACAACTATCAGACAATGGTCTCAGTGTTTTCTCCATGTGGGATAAAAACTGAAATGATTCATGGAGGTCCCGACTGTTTATGAACCATTGAAAACTTACCTTTTTGATACAAAATAACTTTACATTACAACAAGAAATTGACTCAGGGTCCGTCTAGGTATTATTTCCTGACTAACTGAATCACTTTTAAACTGAAACAAACAAACAAAACAGATGAAACAAAACTGAGTGATGTTGCCACTGAAAGCATAGAAAACATCCCATTTCAGTCTTCAATGTTGCACCAGAGTTTAGCTGTCGACACCACATGTAATCTGTTCGGTCAACTTTATTTAGCTATTCCTTATTTACTGATTGATTTTTCCAGTCATTAAGTTCTAATTTTCAAATAAACTGTTTATACAAACTCATGGATTGACCTCGTTTTGATATGGTGTTCTATTTCAACTACAGGATGACACAGCTATGTTACAGTAACGACGAAGAACAGAAAATCAGATACTGTGATGAACAAACAAGACTGTTACGTCAATAGATTCTAACATACATAAAAAAAATATGCAACTTCATTGAACTACAAACCGGGCTAAATACTCAGCCGATTGACATATTTGCACCTATTAGCTATAACAGAGAAAAAGTATCATTTCAGCAATTCAGTTAGAAAACAATTATCCCATGATCACCATAATGTACAGAAGTTGCTTTACAATTAACTTATGACTAAAATCAAACATTCTAGGTTATTTGCATTTTAATTTCATGGATCGGCTGAAGAAAGCTAGAATTGAGATAGATCGATGCACCGAAACTGATTTCTTCATGTTGTTGCATTGAAACTAGTCATTGTTCAATTTCTGTCGAGCTGCCTTGGCATTTAGTGTGATTGGTTTTTCTTTTTTTCTCAAGGGGCCCACTAGTTTATCAGGTATTCCTTTAATTTCGCCAGAGAGTTAAGAACCCTGTATTTAATCTGTGAGAAAATTGCATAGCTTGCATCATTATTCAAAAATTTGTAAACGATGATTTCCCATATCGCACACAACAATGCGACCGTTTTTTAAAACCGTAACAGAACAAGGTACTTTGAATTGCCCTAACCTTGTCCCACATGCTCCGCTTCCAAACATTGTGACAAGCTTTCCATCTAAAGTATATACATGTACTCTATTCGGGATATTTGGTGAATATCCCGAACAAACCAATAGATTCCCTGATTTGTCTACTGCGAGTCCAGTTGGTCCATTTAACTCTACATCCACAGTCCCATACCTGCCAAACTCATACAAAAATCTCCCATCACTATAACTGAAAACCTTAATAAGATGGGCATCATAATCTGACACAAAAACTTTATCTTCATGACACAAACAGCTAACTGGCTTGCGTAAGTCACCCTTCCCTATTGTTTTTAAAATGCTTCCGTTGGGAGAAATGAACTGAACACATTGATTTCCCACGTCACAGACAAAGAGATTCCCCTGTGTATCAAGTGATATCCCCCGTGTATATTTAAATGATTCACCGTTGTGAACTGCCGTGATATATTCTCCCTTGGAATTAAAAAGTAATATTTTGTTGTTACCTCTGTTTGCCACAAAAATCCTACCTTCATTATCAATGCATATCCCGGTTGGCTTATTTAGCAATTTATGTCCGAAGGACCTGATAAACTCCCCTTTTTCATTAAAAACTACAATTCGATTATTGTCCATATTGCTTACGAAGATCTCATTCGAGTCATTTGAGGCCACTCCCCAGGGGTGGCTCAAACTGTTCTTTTCAATCCGCTTAGGAGCCAGACCCACAACACCGTGAGGTGTGTCAGTCACCGAAGGACTCTGTTTCAACCTTTCATCCTGAATTCTTTCTTTTCCAATAAATCTTACGGGCACGAAGGCTCGTTCTTTAACTTCGATCGGTGGAAATTCTCTAACACTCTCTCCATTTACTCGAATGGTTGGTAAATAGTGTCCAGCCTCACTTGGAATAAAGGAAACTATATAGCTGCCATTATTCTTGTTTATGATTCTCATTTCAACAGCAGTGTTTCGATCTTGAGGTGAAATTAATTCTACAGTTACATAGTCTCCAGGACAATAGCATTGTTCTCCTTCAGAGTTCCGTGTGATCACTTCAATCTCTGTTTCCAGCCCTGCTGTAGCGGCTTGGAATACTTCCACTGAGCATTGATTTGCTTCTGTTGCGCTTTTGTTGGTAACTAGGTGACCGATTCCTAATTCTTGGAGGCTTTCAGAGACTTTTTCGTTTTTCATAAACACGGGGACAGCTTTCCAGTCCTTGGTTGATGGCATATCTGGATCGTTTGGCTCTTGAAGTCCTTGGAAAAGCTCATCTATTAATGTTTTGTTCGTTTCAAGTTCTGCCGCCGTCCGGCGTTGGATAAGACTATCAATATGCAAGATAGATTGCTCCCTTTTGTTTAACAGATCCTGAAGTTGATCTTTTTGTTTCCTGAGGTGTTCTTGAGCTTTCTTTGTCTGAATTTCCACTTCCGCTAATGATTCTTGCTCCTTTTGCCGCAGGGTCAGGATGAGCGATTTGGCTGTTTGTTGTATCTGTTCCCTGTTAATTCTTAAACGATAATCTAGAAGTCGTGACTTTTCTTCCAGTAGTCGAATGTAACTAGAAATTGTGTTTGATTCTTCCTTGGCAGCATCAAGTTTAGAAGAGATGTTGTTCTTTACTGCTGTTACAGATACTTGCGGATCTTCATCATGCTCGCTTTGCTCGAGAACAGCATTAGTTTGGGACGCTCGGGTGTCTGGTCGCTTAAGAACACCTTCAAAGTCCTCATCTTGAAAATCGTTGAGCGAAAGGACGCGATGTTCTTTGTTTTCCTTCAAAATATCGTGCGCGTTCAAGCAATCTTGACACCAAAATTTTCGACAATGAAAACAATAAGACGCTTCCTCGCTTTTCTGGTCGCAATTTCCACAAGTCACCTTTGAAGTCTTGCACTCTTTGATGGCTAAGATATCGAGCAGATTTTTCACGTGGAGACAGCTCGGCAGAGTTTCCATCGTGCCATTCTCGGGTACGGCGACTTCAGTCTGGCAGAGAGGACATTTGATATGGACACGGTGGACGCTGGCTCGGGCCAAATTGTCGAGACATTCGAGGCAGAAAACGTGAAAGCAGGGAAGTTGTTTGGGATTTGTATACAAGTTACTACACACCGAGCAGGTTACTTCTTCTCTAAGGTTGTGTATTAGGGTGGTGACATCCATTTTGTAGATCGGCGTACGACGAAAGGAATCGAATTCAAACCGCTATCACCTTAATAATCAACACGACTGAGTGAGCACGTGATTTCTTAGCAATTAAATTCAATATCTTGTTTGCGTTTGGCATTTTTCCTAACGCTATCTCTAAAATAGGGAACGGGGAATCGACGAACGGGGAACGGGGAACGGGGAACGGGGAATCTCTAAAATAGGGAATATCTCTAAAATAGGGAATCTCTAAAACGGGGAATCTCTAAAATAGGGAATCTCTAAAACGGGGAATCTCTAAAATAGGGAATCTCTAAAACGGGGAATCTCTAAAATGGGGAATCTCTAAAATAGGGAATCTCTAAAATAGGGAATCTCTAAAATAGGGAATCTCTAAAATGGGGAATCTCTAAAATGGGGAATCTCTAAAATGGGGAATCTCTAAAATAGGGAATCTCTAAAATAGGGAATCTCTAAAATGGGGAATCTCTAAAATAGGGAATCTCTAAAATAGGGAATCTCTAAAATAGGGAATCTCTAAAATAGGGAATCTCTAAAATGGGGAATCTCTAAAACAGGGAATCTCTAAAATAGGGAATCTCTAAAATAGGGAATCTCTAAAATAGGGAATCTCTAACATAGGGAATCTCTAAAACGGGGAATCTCTAAAACGGGGAATCTCTAAAATAGGGAATCTCTAAATCCACAAGCCCGAACTAAAATCTCATGTCTGTTTTTCTCTCTACCATAATTTGGAAAGGATAGATAACCCAAGGGACCCTATAAACGCGTTGCGTGACCAACTCGTCAAACATCCCTTTAATATGGCACCGTAACTGCAGATACTACTTGCAACGCTTCTTTAAGTCTTATTCCACGCTCCAGTTTCTCATTACTGTCACCTGTATTTTGATTGAACTGGTTAGCATTTGTATTACAATAAGAAGACACTGCACAGCTAAGTCGCGGAAACGCACACAGGAACGTTGTTGGCCAGATTCCATCATTACTTTCTTGTTTACCTTTCAAATAAAGAGTTTATGTTTGCTACACGTAGAAGAGAGTCAGAACACCTCGACTTCTCATTCTGAACAGTGCGTAAGATATTTGATGCAAACTGACGGACCCGTGAGGAAACCGAAACTAAATAGGATCCAAACCCACCAATGGCAGTTCACGTTTGTAATGGGAATTCTTTGGATAATTTTTTCCTGGCCAATCAAAGAAAACGTAATGATAACTTTGTACAAGTGGCATCGGAACGGCGCGTAGCACTGTAACAGAAAAACGCTGTTTCGATTGCGAATTGCCGAGTCGACCAAGCCGTGTTCCACCGTGGAAAGGTAAGCAAACATCACCACCCGTGATACCCTGCTAACAGAGACGAAATACGAGAGACGCGAACATCATCGTACATGCTAAGAAAACTTTCCAGAAAGAAACACTCTGCTAGCAGGGTATACCTATAAACTTTAAAATGTTAAGCACGTTTTCGAATTCTCATATGAACGGTAACAATACCTATGTTATATTATTTTACTGTAAGCAAATGAAAAAAATGTACAACAGCCTCATTTTACCAATAACTAATAAAGGAGCCATTTACGCTGGCTTTGCGCCTCGAGCCAACATGTGACTGTGATGTCGTGTCCTTTTACGTCTCGACTGTGATGGCGTAACTTTTGGCATCTTGAGCCAAAAACATGTTGCGTTTTGAGAGGTGACTGTTATTGTCTACACTTGTTCCAGATATACCTTATTTTTACTTATTTTCGAGCGTCTTAATTTTAGCGAATTGAAAAAAAACTTGAGAAATTAAAGGCCAGCACAAAAAATCCTCTCAAAATTTACACACGCAGAATGTAATACACTCGTGAGAAATTTACATAATCAAACATATGAATCAATAAATATATGAGCAATTTTCGTTTGACCTTGAAAAAGTGTTTCCGTAAGCGTTCGTTATTTGTTTCATCAGCCACTAGTTAAAAATGTGAAAACAAGACCTCGTTCCTTTACCGCTGAAGAGAACCCTAATATGGGTAAAGCATCGTTCCATTGTGCAATCGTATTGCTGAATACAGAGGTACATGAAAGCTCTTTACTTAAGGTGGAAAATGCTTGATGTTCGCTAAACCAACCAAAAGCCGTGTGGGTTTGTGTCTGTTCCCCAAACCAATTAAATTAAATTGCCATTGTTTGGTTCCTTTGTTGTTTGTTCGCACGTAGTTACTTCAAGGTCAAACGAAAATCGCTCTTATATTTATTGATTCATATGTTTGATTATGTAAATTTTTCACGAGTGTATTACATTCTGCGTGTGTAAATTTTGAGAGGATTTTTTGTGCTGGCCTTTAATTTCTCCTTTTTTTTTCAATTCGCTAAAATTAAGACGCGCGAAAATACCGTATTTACCCGCGTATAGGCCGCATCCGCGTATAGGCCGCACCCCAAACTTGTGACCTAATCTTGGGGGAAAAAATATTTCTTAACTATACAAGAACAAGAATCGAGTTTCGAGTCGAGAAACTAATGAGCTTGTCGCTCGAGTGATCTAGCGAGAAATGAATCGGACAGACGGACCGAACTTGATCGCGAGCGTTATTGTTTACAGATCCAACAAGTGTGTCGAAAAATGAGGTGTAAGCGTCGCCGTTTTGTGCGATCAAGTAATGACAAATGATACACATGCGTTTAGAATTCGCTGCTCCTTTCCTCATAGGGTAAATTGTTGCCATAATTCTCAAAATGGCTATTTGACAAAACGCTCTAACGTAAAGTCGCTCGAAAAAAACTCAAGCTTTTCCCTGTTGTTGCGTAAAACAGGCATTGCACGGGCTCAGCGTAATGACAAGCTTTGTATAAGCGATGCTAAATTTCCGATTGTTTAAGAATTTACACATTTACACGTGAAACAGGAAGGCAAAACGTCTGTCGAGAGTGAGAGTTGTATCAAAAGCATCGTTGCGTTACGCATGGTGTATTGAAAGGTTTCAAATTTCGCTTTTGACGTATAGTGTGTTGCCCAGTTTTCGTACACTTTAGTTTGTAATCGCTATATCTTTTCGTCTGTGAGACGAAAATTTCTGAAATTTCTTTTAAAGATAGCCCATTTACTTACCTTTAATATATAAAACGATTGGCCGCTTGATCGACGTATGTTCAAAATTATGCCATTTTTCCCAAAACTCCTAAGTTGCCCAGTCTTCGTACACCTGGCCCAGTTTTCGTACATCGACAAAACAACATTTCTCCACGAAAAAGCTCGACGCAAACTGATGTGTCAGCCACCCTGCTGAGTGCTTATCGTGTTTTCTCTTCGATTTTGTGAATAAATATCGGCTTAGCGACCAATGTTTGGTGTACAAAGCAAATGGTTATTCGGGGGGGGGGGGGGGTGGATGTTTAATCGATCCTGCAGTGTTGATTTTTTTGTCCCTCACTTTTGGGCGGCTTTTCTTACGCTCAATCCACTGTCTCGTACGTCATTTACTGCATTGGTAAAGGTAGTTGACAGGTTACCATTCTGCGTATTACAACTGTTAAGAAAAGGCCTGTATAAGATTCGACGTTTTCCTTCCGTTTCTGCTTACGCCTTAAGAATAGCAAACGCTTTACTTCCGTTTCTATGACGTGTGATCCCCGCCAAAATTGACTTTCTAATTTTTCGATTGTCCAACCAAATTCTGGTCCATTAATTTATCAATTATGCACCAAATTCTATTCTGTGACTCTAAATTCGATAACACTAACACATCCTCAGACAACAAATTCGGTTCGATTAAATTGTATCCCGAGATATCCAATTCGATAACAATAAATTCTATCCTGTGACATCACATTCGGCAACACCAAATTCTATCCTGTAACATCACATTCGGCAACACTAAATTCTATCCTGTGACATCACATTCGGCAACACTAAATTCTATCCTGTGACATCACATTCGGCAACACTAAATTCTATCCTGTGACATCACATTCGGTAACACTAAATTCTATCCTGTGACATCACATTCGGCAACACTAAATTCTATCCTGTGACAACACATTTGAACACCAAATTCTATCCTGTGACCTCAAATCCGATAAGATCAGAGTAAATTCTATCCCGCAACATCCAATTTGATAACACTAAATTCGATCCCTTGACACTAAATTGGGCAAGACCATTTACATCAAGTTCGATAAGGATCAAATTGTTTCCCGAGACATCCTATTCAATTACCACCAGGTTCTGTCCCGTGACAATAAAATTGGTAACAAATTAATAAAATAAAATTGGAAATTAATGAAATTAATGCCAAAGTTCAAATCCTGGTACCCAGTGCGGCCGTTAATAGTAGGCCTGGTCACATAGTTTCGAGAAAATGGCGGAACAGCCGGAGCAAATGGCTGTATTCATTCGCCAGGTCTTGGTAAGTCTTGTAAGGGAGCTCGAAAATTGTAATGGTCGCTCAGATCATCTCGATAGCGTCGTTTATCGTATTGACTGGTTATACAATTGTCTGGTTCGTTATTTGGGAGTAAACGATTCCATCAGTGATCAACTTGTCGGCCTTGTTCGTGACGCTAAGGATCTTCTAGAGGTTTTGGTTCAACAGAATACCTCTTCTCACTCCTACAGAGTTGAGCAGGTATCTCATGGAGGCCGCGGACGACCAAAATTTGATGTCTCAAGAGAGCAACTAGAATTCCTATTGGAGAGAGGTTTTTCTGTTCGTGATGTAGCACAACTCCTGGGTCTTAGTCTGCGAACAACAGAGAGGCGACTGCAAGAGTTTGGTATTTCATGTGGACAGTTTTTCACATCCATTGACGATGAAACCCTTGATTGCACCGTTGAAACCATTTTAAGAAGTTTCCCTTCGTATGGCTACCGTCGGATGACCGGTGCCCTCTTAAGTAGAGGGATCAGAGTTCAAAATACTCGTGTAAGGGAGAGTATGAGGAGAGTTAACCCGGAGGGCGTTCTTCTTCGAGCCTTGACGATTAACACCATTAACCGACGAAAGTATAGCGTATATGCACCTCTTGCACTTTGGCATATTGACGGAAATCACAAATTGATCAGGTTAGTAAAGTTTAGTGGGTGATGTAGAAGACGTCAGGTGGACAGGGTCATCCTGTTGATGAAAAGAACATTATCTTCCTCTTCTTAATTCCTGGTTTCCTTCAAGGTAATCTTAAAAGAAGCCATTCTTTTCGAGGCAACAAAGGCGTCGCGAAAGCCAATTTGCTAAAGCGGCCGTTTGAGAGTTACAGGCCTTCTGCGATGCTTGCTTCTTGCATGTAGCCACCTCTTTGTCAATACAGTAGAAATTATTTTCCGTTATCTGATGGGGTTCAGAGAGGCATATTTCGTTACCATTTAAATCTAACAGTGGCTTTACAAGTTATTTGGAGTCAAATTTGTATTCCGTATTAAGCGTCTCTCTGGATGGATGACTGCTTGTTTCGACAAAGATGCGCATCTTACGACATATCAAACAAATTTATACCCAAGTCCACTTACTTGGTCAGGAAATAGCAACAAAGGATTTTATTGAGGTAAGAAAGAATAGAAAGTGATTTTCTCTCATTCTAAGCTTGGCTTTTTAAATTGCATTGTAATTTTCGGGGCCTAGTAAAAACAACTTTCTGCCTATTCAAGAAAGGACAAAGGTTGACTGCTTATCCAGGTTTGGCTGCAATTCATCACTGCAACTGTTACTGTTTGTTAGGTGGCGTTTTGTCATCCATGGAGGGATTGATGGTTACTCCCGTATGATTGTCTTTCTTGAAGCCAATACAAACAACGAAGCGGCCACTGTATTTCAACTTTTTCTGGGGGCTGTCGTAAAGTTTGGCCTACCCTCAAGGGTAAGAACTGACAAGGGTGGTGAGAATGTGGACATTGCAAGGTATATGTTGAGTCATCCCCTTCGCGGTCCAGACAGGGGAAGTCACATTACTGGCCGAAGTGTTCACAACCAAAGAATAGAGCGTCTTTGGAGGGATGTATTCTATGGCTGCACTCACACATTTTATCACCTGTTTAGTTGCATGGAGGAGTCTGGCATTCTGGATCCCTCAAACGAAATTCACCTATTTGCTCTTCATTACATTTTTTTGCCAAGGCTAAATAGCCAACTCACCCAGTTTGTCAATGGGCATGCCAGAGCACCAATTAGTACAGAACACAACAAGTCCCCGGAGCAGCTTTGGATCTCAGGCCTAATGAACGTGTGGAGCTCAGATCACCCAGTCTCACAAGAGCTCTCAATGGTTAGTGTGTAAATTTGATTAGTTAAAAACTCTGTCAAGGTGTATTCAGGGTAGTCATACACAGAGACTTGTGGTGGTTACGAAAAGTTTTTTCGTTCTCTTTCCTCTAAAAGCGGAAATTACCGGAACTACGAAATTATTTTGAAAAACCTCACACATGGGCATTTCTCGAGAGTTTCTGGGTGTTCACAGCCAAATCCAGTCATCAGTATACTTTGTTTGAATTCCCGCCCGTAGCGACTTCTCAATGGTTCAACTTCACTTCCAAAAATCTTCTCTTTTGCTAACAATGCTTACAGAAATATCCATTGTAAACGTGAACTATAGACAAGGGCGTTCTTCCTTTATCTAACTACATTTTATCCTATCTTCTATGTAGTCTGAAGAAGAACTTGCGTATTATGGGGTAGACTGGGATGGACCACCACCGTCTGCTTTGTGGCATGGCCCGTTAAGAGGTGAAGAGCTACTCGTTGAAGTGCCTCAACTTCCAACGCTGCTTCAGACAAATGACTTGAGACGGCTGTCTTGCATAGTTGATCCGTTACAGGAGTCCGATGACAGTGGGGTTGATTTGTACCTGCAGGCTCTACAATTCGTATCAAGATGTATTCGGGAAGGATAGTCTTACTTGTATAGGGTCTTCCTTATCGCAGCGTTTGTTTATACGTAGACTGTTGCGATCTTACTAATAAGACAATAACATAGAAATGGCAATCTGCTGACTTACATTTTCGCATTTCACACAACAACTTGAGCTATTATTGTTGGTAACTTTTGCTTCTAGCGACAAAAATCTGTAAGCCTTTCCTGGATAATATTGTACTGATCTCCTTGTTACTAGACCAAGAATTACCGTTTATACGAATTATTTAAAACCTGAAAAAAGCATTACTCCTAGTATTTCTTTGGGTTTACAGAAATTTTAAACTGAAGTAACTTCCGTGACATTCTGTGAAACAGATAACCAATAAGAAATCCCCCCGATAATAGAGATGTAATATTGTGTATAATCCTCCATGGTGCGACAAAAGTTTCATGCCCTCGCTAGAAGAAGTAAAGCAAAATGACAGAGTATTGTAACTCGGAACGGGAAAATAACATGAACGTGGGTTTTAAGAGATCAAAGAGGCTGAAACCATACTGGCGACATCAGTCGCTGGGAATTAAACGAATTAAGCTAGCATTTCGGAGCCTCCTGGTTAACATTGTTAATAACAACTGGTAACTATTTCTAGCAACAACTTTCGGTGATTGAGCCAGGGACCCACTAGTCCTGTCGTCAGAACAGTTTTCACTCCACCCTACCAAAGGGGCTAAACCATGCGCTGAACGCACAAATAAACAGCTAAGAGCTAAGGGGTCAACGTCACTCGACTGAGTATCCACGTTTCTAAATAATAATATGCAATTCTTTAAGTGTTTGCTGCTTGTTTAAATTCCGTCTTGAGCTGAGAAGAAGGAGACCTGATTTATCGACTCCCGCCTAGGATTTATCACATTGGTAGGGTGGGGTGAGGTGCGTTCTGGTAATAGGACTAAAGACCTATTTAAAAAAAAGAACTTGCAAAGTTCATTTCTTTCTGTCATGCTCCGGCTAAGCCCCTTAAATTTTCGAAATCCACCAAAACAAGCCATATTAGGAGCCCCGAGTTTAAAATGAATGTTCCCATAGCTATGATATATTATTAGTGGCCCCTGACAACGTTATACGAGAATCAATCGCTGGACGGACTGAAGATCTGTCTTTTGATAGGAGATTTAATACGGCAGACACAAACACAACTAGGAACAGTATCAACAGTTTACATGTCTGATGTAACCTGTCTGATGACACAAGAAACACCTTTATGCGAAAGAAAATCCCTTGGAACCATACTGAACTGCAGCATCCATAGCTTTCCTAAATTCTTCGTAAGTGTTGTGACCCAAAGGAAGGATTAAAGACAAAAAGCATGTCTCCGACATCGGTGACTTGCTTCTTTCGTCGCTGTTAAACTTCACCGTTAAGACTTCCTTTCGTGGTGGCAGGACATCCCAGCCACTCCAGAAACTGCACAGGTCGTTCAGTCGTGGTCCACCTACACGATCGGGAGAAAATTTCAAAAAGAAAAAAACATTTAAACAAAAATGAACGATCCTTGCCTGTCACTGGTATACTTAGACACTGACAATCCATCAAAGCTTCTCATCACCATCATCATACCATCTCATAGTATTTGATGCGGATTGTGGTTTCTTCTAACTCTCTGTAGGGGTGGGTACACCCTTCCCTGCCGTTCTTACCTTGCCCTTTTGCTGGTTTTTCACCTACGGGCAAACAATTTATACAAAGGAGAAGCAGGAACGTCTTTGTATGATGACTCTACAACTATCGCTGTGCAAATGATAAATAGAGGAAAGGAAAGAATAAGCAAATATGTTGCTGCCCGAGCATGCATTTATGACGTAATCTAAAGGATCTGGTCAAAATTAATTACCTCCGTTTCTTTCGTTCATTTCGCTGACGTATCGCTCGAAGAACTCCCTCGCTTGTTCGTCTTTGTCTCTGATTTTATCGACGTAGGTGACTTTCGCCAGACGTTCAGAGGCGCTTATTTGTATTTCAGCGTGAGATGGGAAGGCGATTTTTAACAGTGACGTCTGTTTGATCAGGAATCTCTGCAACGACACAGCATTCATTCCTGTTCCAACGTAAGACAACAAAGTCAGAAACCACGTACGTCTTTGAACAGTATAGTAACAGAGCGTCTCGCGCGTGGCTTAAAACGAATGCACTCCCAAACTCAAAAGTACCAATGGAAGAAACCTGCGCACCATTAACCATTCGTCAATAGAAACATTACAACTACGAAAACCGTAAAAAGTTTGACGTGCAATTAATTCCATTCATTTAACAGTCAAATAACAGGTATTTACAGCCTTTTTTGGTTATGCTCCAGGGCTCGAAATAATTTCCGAAGAGTCTCCGGACACGATGACCGGCCAAGTTCATTTTAGCTCGGTCACGTACCGTTTCTGACCGGTCAAACTTATAAGATAAATAACTCTTTAAACTCAGGGCCCATGAACCAAAAAAGTCGTTGCTTAGAGCTTATAGCACTTTAAAGCACTCATTGTCAACAATAAAATTAAATAAATTACGCAGCGGCGAACTGAAAATAAGCTTAAGTGTATTAAATACACTGTTTGTTGTACTAACCCGTAACACGTCAAAATATCATTATCGTACACATTAAATTAGTCCGGTGCCTCCAAATATAATGATTTCTGGTGTACGTATCACGCTGTGAGATCTTGATCCTAAAACTCCGCCAGTAATCCATGTTACTCCAGCTCCCCATTACAAGGGAAGGAAATTTGAATTCATCGAGAAAAGCTTAGATGTCTGTTTCAGTGCGTGAATTGTAAACAACGGTTCTAATTGCATTTCACCCAGGATTTCAGATCAAAGTTCCGCAATACACAGCGACTCGCTACATAACGATAACAATTGAAACAACTGAAGAGCATGGAAATTTTAATATATAATTTATTTCACTTTCAATACGATCAAATGTGACCGGACAACATGACCGGCAAGACGAAAGGTTGACCGGTCAACTCTCCAATCAGTCCGGACATTGTCCATTGACCGGCCGTTATTTCGAGCCCTGTGCTCGAGTCACGCAAAGTCATCAATGAGGCAAAAGAAACAAATCCACAGAAAAACCTGAACAAAGAGACATCTCACAGTCTTCTAAGTGTAACTGAGAACATAACATAACAACAGGGAAGCACCTCCTGTAATTGCAATTACCTTCCGCTATATCATCCAGCTCACGTTTTCGTTTGTCAACAACGAAGAACCAAAGCAGGCCTTGAGCTAAGACATCTCGTCCACCACAGAGGAGTTCTGGTTCCAAACCTGCCTCCATCATGTACGGGAAAAGGCTTTCTCTTAGTTGGCTTGAGACAGTCTCACCAGACGTCAAATGCTGCAGCTGTTGTATTAAAACACAATGTGTTCAAAACAATTATATTAATATATATATCTCTACGATATATATATATATATATATCGTATAGATATATATATATATATGGTAGAGTAAATATTCCAAAGTAATTTCGCATATTAAACAACCAAGAAGGCCACACATGTAGACGGCTGTATCTAGGCCTTATTGACGTCTCTCACGTTAGACCATTGGGTGTGAGCCATTAATACTGGGTGATCCAAAATACGATCCTGTATGATCAAAAGAGTGACTGGTGCGACGCAATCGGTTTCGAGCATAACGGTAGTCGCTAGCCAGCCCATTTTGGCAGGCGCAGTGCGTCATGTTAAAATGGTCTTAACTAATTTGACCCGTTAGACGCAAGAAAAGATAAAATCAAGACGAGCAAAACCGATGAAAAAATGATATGTATCATTTCACGAGTAAATGTCTAAGGAAATATAAAAGCCGGTTCATCAAGATTGCCTGCATGTTCGGTTAATCTGGCAAAGAATGCGATGCACAGGAAAGTGTACTAGGCTACAGACCTCTTGTACAGCCTCTCGCAGGTTGTAGTCTGGGATATCCTCAAGCTCTATAGGGGGAGGGTTGCTTGCCAGATCTTCATGCGACCAATAGTGTTTTGCCACTGGAGAGAGCCCATGAAGACCTGGCCCTCCGTGTAAAATAGAATGACCAATTATCCTCCCAATGCAAGTAAAGGCTCCCATTTGTTGAACAACTTGGTTGTGTATGGGAAGCAAATGATCACGTTCTCCTTCGAAGAAAGCAATCGGCCTTCCTTCGCCATGAATTCCCTCTTGTGGAATCTTCAGAGCGCAGACAAAAAATTCTCTGATGGGCCCCACGCCAACCCCTTCCTCTCCTTCGAAGCGCACCTTCGGTCGAGCTTTCAGGTTCTTCTTGGGGTCTTTATACAAGCCCAAAAGGTCTCTTTTGAGCTCTTCGCTTCCGTCCATTCGGTTAACCATAAAAAGTTCCCTTGGAGAGTTTGTTTGAACGCAAGCTTGTTGAAACGCTTCCAAAGCATCTTCTGGTGTTGATAGAAGTTTCATTTTTTCTGGTGTTGACTTCGATAGGAATACTGGGGTCAACAATTCAGCATCATCGTCCCTGGTCTCGTCACCTGGAAAAGATAAAAACGGAGGACAACTATTGAACCATTAAGATTATATTTTACTACGAAAAAGCCTTCTCGCTTGTGCCGTTGATGAAACTGATATGAAGATGTGACTATCGCAGTTGCATGTAATCGCAATTGCTTAAAATGCTATAGCAACTGCGATAGTTACATCTTCGTTTCATTTGAATTCCCGCAGTTCACATCATTTCACTGATGAAATTGTTGCTGGGATATGGATTTCCTAGCCAGTAAAAAGGCAACCCTTGCCTATGTACAATTGCAGACTAAACCTCACAGCATCATAAACGTTTAAGGGAGTAATCGGAAAAGCCACTGTAATCATTGCAATTAATCATTGACATTATCTGTCAGGAGCTAGTGATGTAAAGGTTAAGAGTCATCATGCTATTCTGTACAGCAAAGAGCGTAACTTGATGGCATGGATGTCTTCGACAGCTGAACGAATCTCACGATCCTCACCATGACTGAAGGAATCCTGGGATAGACCTAGTAATTCCTGGGCAGCGAGGTTAACATCTCCTCTGTTACGGTTGAGTGACTGCAGGATTTGTTCTGAACTTGCATCAGGACATAACTCGCTCAGAGCAGCAATACTGGGGTCTTCATCCGTTGGCGTTGTGTACTGCGTGGTGGAAGGGGATGGGCACTGTGACTGATCTTGAATCGCACCACTATTGGAAAAAAATTGAGTTTGTCACGCTAAGTAACAGTAACATAAGTATAGAGTTTCACGACAGCTCTAGATTTCTTCAGTGACTTATTTTAATTCTGGCGAATTTAGCTACGGTATGCTAGAAAAACCAAATGCAGCTGTTAGGTAGCCTATCTGTTTTTCGCACGTTAATGGTCGCGCCAGGGTTATCAGGCTAATGCAACAAAATAAAATCAATAAATAAAATTAAAAATTCCCCATCGAAGTCTTTCAACTTTTTCCGTCGGAAAACTTTCCTCTGATCTTTTATGCTAGTGAGGTACTTGACAGCAGACGATTATCTACCTATTGAGGCCAGATGTCCTCGTGGCCGGAACTGGATAATTGTACTTTGTTTTGAAGTGCAAACAAAGTGAATAAGCAATTACGTATTCATCAGTTGAAGGGATATTAGCTGTGTTTGAAATTTGAGTGGGTTGCCTTAGCAAGAGAAGTTTCCATGATACGATAAGCTTGAATCAAGTTAACAAAATATCACTGCGACGTAACTGCCGTAGGTGAACTGTTCTGAACTAGGACAAGTGAGCGTGTGACTTACACTGGAAAATGACGAAAAAGTACTATTTGGAGCATTTATTTAGAGCTAGCGCATGTTCCCTCACTGCAGGAGGCCCCAGTCACACTGCCACATCACGGGTAGAAGGCTTTTAGAAGTCTAAGAGCGGCACACCTATGTTTTAGCCCTGTTAGGCGGGTCCCCCTTACTTCATGTGAACAGGATGGTGCACGACGAGGGTTAATATTTTCTACACGGAAACATAACGAGGGTAACTGTCCTTCTGTCACACCTTTGCTCTGCTGGTTGTCCACTCCATCCTTCGTCATCTTCGTTTTCACAAGCTTCAGATCCTGTTGGTATCTACAGCAAGACAGATGTGGAAAACAATTCCCTTAACTGAAATTGTAATGAACCATAGAGCTGGAAAGATATGAACTCTCGAACAAGAAAAATACGGGAACTCAAACATATGGGGAGGTGAATTAGGATGGCAATACTGAAAATTTATGTTTTCCTCTATAAGCTGCAGAATACGTGTTTAATCTCAGTTGTCACGCGACCCACGCCTTGCTCTTGTGACTCAAAACCAAGAAGATTTAAGTAAAATGGCTTGTGGGACGATCACAACGTATATTTAACAAAGACCTTCCCCTCCACCCCCATCCCACCTCCCATGCCCTACGTTTCTCTGACAAATCAACCTTAGGGGGTAAAGGTTGGGCATCCGGCTACTGTTACTCGTACCTTTATCAATAATTCACTCAGATATAACTGCACCACTTTTATGAGATTAGCAAAATGGAATTCCAAAATTTAAGCAACTTTCAAGGCCTCTATAAATCTGGCTGGCAATACTCAGGGAAAGTATAACCGTTGTGAAAACTTTTCACTAAGTACCGTACCGCATTTGCTGTTGTCCGGCGTTCAGGGCATACCATCTGGTGTTCCCTTACCCCTGTTACGGGCAACTGCACTTTACAGGAGATGCACTGTACCCTAGGGCACTCCGTTGATGTTCCGGGAAGATCCTTGGAGAAACACATATCACGTCATCAGCACAACAACCTGGAGAACCCACATGTTTAAACTTCGACTTTATTTCAACAGGAGAAACATTTCACAGAAATTCTAAAGGTGCAAATAGCACATATGGCACAGATCGAGGCGTAACATGCCTTTGTAGGAGTGTTAGCGCAAATTACGCGTTTTTTTAACATCAATTTTCTCTCTTGTAATTTTCAATTTTTTTGTGTAATCTTTTTATTTTTGCGTGTAGGTTTTCCCTTATAATTAGGTATTTTATTGTTTATTAGTTTCGTTAGTCATTTGCATAGTTCGTAGTCAGTTGTGCTTTGTGGAAGTATTTAAGTTCAAGTTTGCCCACTTTTCTGCTCGTCGTTTTCGGTTTTATATTAGCGATACCACTGACAAGGTACATTATTGTATTACCTTTAGTTTGCTGTTTCCTTAGTTTTCGTTTTTCGTTAGTTTTGTATGTAGTCATTTCTTAAGACTCTTAGTTTTTTTTTTTTTTATCTTCATCCCTGAACCGGTCTAGATCGTGTAACTTAGCTGTGATCAAGTGAAGTAAAGCAGAGCGCTCAATGTTGATTTAGCGGCTACGAGGAGTTTGAAACAAATTCCTGTTTACAAATGTCTTTAAAAGATTCCCCTTTCTAGATGAAATTATGCAAGGGTCTTGCTATATTTCTGTTTACCAGCTGTCAATTTCTGTTGGATTCAATACACTTCTTGTAATTATTGCGGACGGAAGGAAGGTGTTCTGTTTCTAATGACAATACTTTGTGCATGTTGTGCAATTTTTATTGTTTAAGGACAACATTTTTTGTCACGATACTACCTTAGCTTCTGTATAATCTGCAACATGCAGTCTTTGTTTAAAGTCCTTTACATTCTCTTTTAAAAATGTTGTTTCGGAAAAAGGCGTTATGATTATCCTTTGCCATTTTTTCTTGCTTTTCTTGCTTGCTTTCGGAAACACCCGATTTTATCTCATGTCATGAGACTGACTGATTTTCAAGTGCAAGTTGATTTACTTCTAAATTAGTATGAGATAAGATGTCACTAAGAGTAATTAAGCTTAGGACAACCGAAAGCAAGTGAAAATTATTTAACATGCCTGCTCGAGGCGTGTTAAATTTCTTTCTCCAGATAAGAGAAAAATGTTGCCAATGTGACTAGTGTTCAGAATATTGAGAAATCCTCAAAGAATTTCGGGAAAAACAACTATTTTGGGGATGCAATCGAGGCTTTTCAATAAATGCCAGCAATTCAACTGAGGTGACGTCCTGGTTTCAAACTTTTGTCAGGTGCAGGGGGTATGTTAATTTCTTCGCGTGCGTTTTCGTTGCATTAGAGGTTTCTCGTATGTTGTTTCATTGCCCCGGTTGTTCTTATCTGTCTGACCTCGTCATTTTGCCCCGCGCTTTTTCCTTTGTTTAGTTGACATGGCGGGCATTTTTCGTCCCTAATTATCTATCTGACCTTGCAATGAGTTAGATAATATTCCATTCATTTATTCGAAAAATATCTAGCTCACAGTGAATTGTTGTTCAGAATTGCATCAGTTTCCTTCTGGTTAACTATTATTGATACCTCATTCCTTTTTTTTTTCTCTACAACATTGAGTAGCTGGCTACATACCCTTTCTTGCATCCTGCTTTACTTTCTCGAGATAGATCTGGTTTTTGTTATCTTGTTTGCTATGAAACTTACAATAGAATTTTGTGTTGGGCCCCTTCTGATGAACTTGAAGGCTTATATCGTGTTTAAATTTTCCACTTGAGGCATTTCTCTTCCCTGAATTGCATTGCAACCTCCTCCCCGAGAACACTGGACCTGGGGACAGGCTGTGCAACCCGTTCCCTTGACCCTTACCGTTCTTCAGACCTTGAACAGTTTTTCATACAACATGAAGGCGAATCTTGTCATAAAGAAATAATGCTTTGACTAATATCATTTATGTAATAACAAATTGTCTCAGTTATGACACGCAAAATAAGTCTAAATTTCAGTGAGAGCAATCATCATACCTTGAAAAGCGGCTGCACTGGCTCCAATGTCAGGGACCTTTGTAGTGGCCGTATGTAGGCCAGTGCCTGACCGAGACCCGATACTTCTTTCAGGAAGGGAACCGTATAACCCGATGCTGGTGGGTTGATAACTATCAGATCCTTGCTTGAGGGGCCGCTTCGAAGAAGTTCGAATCCGCCTGCGTCTTTCAACTTTGGATAAACGGACTCGATCTTCTCAACAAAAGCCAACGCCCCGTCCTTCCTGTTAAAGACAACTGTTTTCCGCCCTAGTCCGGCGTCTTGAAGGAGAAATTTATCCCCCCGAGAAGGCTTGTGGCTTTGCCTATGATCGGCTAGACAAAAGAAATCATGAGTCCATGTTTCTTTTGTAATAAAAGGACCAAACTTCTTTCGCTTTGCTGGCGGCCCTGCCCTTGCTTGTCCAAGCGATGGAGCAGGGAAAGACGATCGACTGCCACCACCAGTATTGTTGTACCTTGCAAACAACGTACGGAAGTTTGCAAGTGAACGGTCGCTTCTCTCACTTGAACTTACAGTTTCTGGGTTTGAACCACCGGTGTTGGTTTCAGCACCTCCAGATATGTTGTTACCAGAAAGTCGCGAAGAAAGAAGCGATTCTGCTCGCCGTAGCAAAGAAACAACAGTCTCAAAATTTGTTTCGTTGTTGGTGTTGTCGCTCCCCGATTGAGAAGGTCTACTGTCCGCCATATCGCGAAGAAAGAGAATACATTTAATTTGCGCGGGAAATAAATTACTTTACCAGGTAACCAGGCTTTCTCCACGTTACGGGGACCTGGGTACCAGGATACAAACGTGCAGGATACGGTGTTTTACGTGCGCGCGCAGTGACGGACAGAATTTGCACAACAGCGAATTTTGGTGGCTTCATATTTGATAACTCCTAATGTCGCAGGATACAATTTGGTCCTTATCGAATTGGTCTTGCCCAATTTAATGTCACAAGATAGAATTTTATAGTGTTGCCAAATGTGATGTCAGAGGATAGAATTTAGTGTTACCGAATGTGATGTCACAGGATAGAATTTAATGTTGCCGAATGTGATGTCACAGGATAGAATTTAGTGTTGCCGAATGTGATGTCACAGGATAGAATTTAATGTTGCCGAATGTGATGTCACAGGATAGAATTTAGTGTTACCGAATGTGATGTCACAGGATCGAATTTAGTGTTACCGAATGTGATGTCACAGGATGGGATTTACTCTTATCGGATTTAAGGTCACAGGATAGAATTTGGTGTTGCCGAATGTGATGTCACAGGATAGAATTTATTGTTATCGAATTGGATATCTCGGGATACAATTTAATCGTACCGAATTTGTTGTCTTAGAATGTGTTAGTGTTATCGAATTTAGAGTCACAGAATAGAATTTGGTGCATAATTGATAAATTAATGGACCAGAATTTGGTTCGACAATCCAAAAATTAGAAAGTCAATTTTGGCGGGGATCACACGTCATACGTTTCCGCTTACGCTTGCTTTTCTTACCTACTTTTGTGAATATTTATTCGAATCGCAACGGAGTGAAAAAAATCGGTAAAACCGGTAAACTTACGATATTTCAAGGTGTATGTCAACATTCTATGCATAGACATCTACCTTAGTTAATTATTTGACGATTTAGATTGTTTGCGTGGGATCAAGATTATTAAATATTCGTGACCTTTGCATGACCTGGATGTAAAGCGTCGCTGTTATACCACAACAAATACATGTAGTGTATCGTACTTTGCAAGGATTGTTGTGTAATCTTTGCTGCACTTACGACTTATTAGTTTTCAAACAGTAAAGTTTAAAATTCAGTTCTTTAACTTATTTAAAAATAGGTTTTTAGAAAGGCGCAGCCCGTACGAAAACTGGCACAGTAGGTCGAAATGTATGCGAACGTTCTCACCGCTAAAATTCAGGAGCAGTTAAATTTAAGCTGGCGTTGAAAGTTTTTCTATTCACTTTCATCTTTTATCTATCATCTGCCCAAAGCTCATAAAGTTCCTTGCAAAATTACCAACAAAACAGGCTATTTGTTCATATATAATACCTTTACTGTGCAGTGAAAAGTGCAAATATTAGCCGCTAAACTTTTACTCACCTCGAAAGAAATTGTCCGCACTGACCTGCTTCTTCGTCAAAAAGCCCGGCAAAACCGGCAATTGATAGCTGAAATGTTCCTTTTACTTTTGGAATTCTTCGGTTGGCGAAGATTTATATGACCGACGAAAATAATCAAATAAAGATCTTTTTGTACGAAAACTGGGCCCGTACGAAAACTGGGCAACATACTGTATGCAAATTAACGTGCGAAGGGCAAAAATAAATCACCTCTTATTTGTCGCTAAAGACCTGACAATGTGTATTAAACTTCGAAACTGTGATATTTTATATCAGTTTCATTTATGACGTTTTCTTTTTATGACGGATAATCTGTGTATTTTTCGTGAAGTTTGGCAAATAAACAAACGCGGTTTCACGGGAACGGCATCGAAACGGCTTCGCGGCTTGACATGCAAACTTCTTTGGACTTCATCCAATGACAAACATATTCGGAAACTAGATACACTCATGGCAGCGGAGAGAAGCAAAATTCTTCGAAGACATGGATTAACTTGACCTCATACGATACATTCAATCAAATTGTCAAGCATTCAGTAACTTTGTTGACTCTGTGTGTGTCAGGAAATTTTGCATATTAATGAGCTCAAAACTCTTGTACCCGCGTATAAGCCGCACCCGAAATTTCGAACGTTTTTTCCTTGAAAAAAGTGCCGCCTATACGCGGGTAAATACGGTAAGTAAAAATAAGGTATATCTGGAACAAGTGTAGACAATAACAGTCACCTCTCAAAACGCAACATGTTTTTGGCTCAAGATGTCAGAAGTCACGCCATCACAGTCGAGACGTAAAAGGTCACGACATCACAGTCACATGTTGTTGGCTCGAGGCGCAAAGCCAGCGTATATGGCTCCTTTATTAGTTATTGGTAAAATGAGGCTGTTGTACATTTTTTTCTTTTGCTTACAGTAAAATAATATAACATAGGTATTGTTACCGTTCATATGAGAATTCGAAAACGTGCTTAACATTTTACAGTTTATAGGTATACCCCGCTAGCACTGAGAGTGTTTCTTTCTGGAAAGTTTTCTTAGCATGTACGATGATGTTCGCGTCTCTCGTATTTCGTCTCTGTTAGCAGGGTATCACGGGTGGTGATGTTTGCTTACCTTTCCACGGTGGAACACGGCTTGGTCGACTCGGCAATTCGCAATCGAAACAGCGCTATTCTGTTACAGTGCTGCGCGCCGTTCCGATGCCACTTGTACAAAGTTATCATTACGTTTTCTTTGACTGGCCATGAAAAAATTATCCAAAGAATTCCCATTACAAACGTGAACTGCCATTGGTGGGTTTGGATCCTATTTAGTTTCGGTTTCCCCACGGGTCCGTCAGTTTGCATCAAATATCTTACGCACTGTTCAGAATGAGAAGTCGAGGTGTTCTGACTCTCTTCTACGTGTAGCAAACATAAACTCTTTATTTGAAAGGTAAACAAGAAAGTAATGATGGAATCTGGCCAACAACGTTCCTGTGTGCGTTTCCGCGACTTAGCTGTGCAGTGTCGTCTTATTGTAATACAAATGATAACCAGTTCAATCAAAATACAGGTGACAGTAATGAGAAACTGGAGCGTGGAATAAGACTTAAAGAAGCGTTGCAAGTAGTATCGGCAGTCAACACACAAAAATAAATTGTATCACAATCAGCAGGATGTTATTTATTTCAGTTCACTCAATTTTATTACACCGAAAAAGATACCTCTCTTCAATCTGCAATTACGGTGCCTTATTAAAGGGATGTTTGACGAGTTGGTCACGCAACGCGTTTATAGGGTCCCTTGGGTTATCTATCCTTTCCAAATTATGGTAGAGAGAAAAACAGACATGAGATTTTAGTTCGGGCTTGTGGATTTAGAGATTCCCTATTTTAGAGATTCCCTATTTTAGAGATTCCCTGTTTTAGAGATTCCCCATTTTAGAGATTCCCTATTTTAGAGATTCCCCATTTTAGAGATTCCCTATTTTAGAGATTCCCTGTTTTAGAGATTCCCTATTTTAGAGATTCCCTATTTTAGAGATTCTCCATTTTAGAGATTCCCTATTTTAGAGATTCCCTATTTTAGAGATTCCCTATTTTAGAGATTCCCTGTTTTAGAGATTCCCTATTTTAGAGATTCCCCATTTTAGAGATTCCCTATTTTAGAGATTCCCTGTTTTAGATATTCCCTATTTTAGAGATTCCCCGTTCCCCATTCCCCGTTCCCCGTTCCCCGTTCCCCGTTCCCCGTTCCCCGTTCGTCGATTCCCCGTTCCCTATTTTAGAGATTCCCTATTTTAGAGATTCCCTGTTTTAGAGATTCCCTGTTTTAGAGATTCCCTATTTTAGAGATTCCCCATTTTAGAGATTCCCCATTTTAGAGATTCCCTATTTTAGAGATTCCCTATTTTAGAGATTCCCCGTTTTAGAGATTCCCTATTTTAGAGATTCCCTATTTTAGAGATTCCCCGTTTTAGAGATTCCCTATTTTAGAGATTCCCCATTTTAGAGATTCCCTATTTTAGAGATTCCCTGTTTTAGATATTCCCTATTTTAGAGATTCCCCGTTCCCCATTCCCCGTTCCCCGTTCTTCGATTCCCCGTTCCCTATTTTAGAGATAGCCTTTTTCCTGACTGATAAAGCGGATCAAAGAGTGGTCACGTAAATCCCTATTACCGGTATCACGCACGCGGCACGTTTATCACGCAAACTGGACAGCTGTTACGCGAACCTTCTTGTTTTCAGACTATAGACGTGCAAACCACATATTGGATTTGATGCTCACTCGTCAAGGGTGATTGGCAAACGAGCCTTGGGCTTCCCAGGGAAGCCTCCCTTTTACAGCGCTCTCTCGTGTTTAAGTTACCGCTTCCGTCTCATGTAGCGGAGGGAGGTGGGGGGGGGGGGGGGGGCACGATCGACCGGAACTGCGGGGTTAAGGCACGATGGACTGGAACTGCTGGACGTTTGAACCAATATATTTATGCGTCGCGAAAGCGACGCTGCGAACACCCCCCTGCACTTAGAAATGAAATGGCCTCCACACGAGGTCGAGGCCACACCAAAGGGGACATCATTTGTGTGTAGACGTTGCCGAATGAGATGAAAATTCCTCTTCCTATTCTCTTTTTCTTACATTGTAGGGCCCCTGGGAACGATCGCAATACGGTGTTTTTTTAACAGGGATTAAAATGTTCAAGACAACTTCTAACCAATTGAAATACATAATATAATTGAAATTTTGTACTTTTCTATTTGATAGTTACACAAATCCCATAATTCTGCAATAAAAACTTGCTTTACGAAAAGATAGTTCCTATATTTGTGGTAAATAGGAAATTGTATGAAAGTTGCAGTTTTACAATCATGCAAAATAAGAGGAAAAAGATCTCCCACAAATTATTCAGTTAGGTATAAATGTATAGAGATTCTTAAATATAACTGGCCTTCATGTCAAAGGGATTATCATATCAAGTACAAGCGGGACTTTTCGAGGTTAACCCTTTAATTTGTGATATAAAAATGCCGTACTTTTCTTATGGAACAAGTAAGGAGAATTTGTCTTAATATCAAGACAGCTTATCCTTGGGGAAATTTCCTTTAATCTTATCACTTGTCTGTTTGCACTAGTAGTGATAAAGTAAAGAGAAATTTCATTTTCGTCACTGTTAGGGCTTAAAAGGTCAAGATTACTTATGTCCCCCATCAATCTCCTTCCTTGAGCCTCCTTTTCTATTGGTCGGCAAGGCAGTATCAAGGAAGAGAGAACAAAGTGTGAACGTGACTATCTTGAAACTGTGAAAGTCTTCCTTATTCTTAATTAATGTTACACCGTACTGTGATCGACACAAAATTATTGTTTGCTTCGATCATTTATTTTCTAAACAGAATGTTTGCTGCAGCCATCAGCCTAAAGCAACTCTATATTCATATTCATTATTCTAAGACAATTCTGTGCAATTGTCTTGTGATTGCCTTGCAAATGACATCAACGACATTCTAAAATATGAACTACTGGTCCAAAAAGGCTGTAGTCCGGGAAAAAAAGCCCCACTGCGTCAATTGCGCTTACAGTACCCGAGTTACTACTGAAACAATTGTACTTGCGATTTTAAGCAGACAAGACTTTTCTGAACTACTAAAAAATGTCAAATCTGTTCAAGACTAGTTTAAAGTTTCTATTGATGCAAATATTTCGTTTGGCTCCTCTTCCAGGAAGGCATATTTTATATACACCAAAACCTAGACAGATCTTTAACTCTTTATTTTAAAATATAGACTATGAGCAGTCTCTTTTTCTGCTCGACTATCGCTGAGCAGAAAGAACACGCACGCGAGCGCGAAAATCACCTTCCGTGTGAAAAAGGTTACGCGCGCGTGTAGTCTCTCTTCCCGGCCCACCACATCACGCGTGCGTTATGTTTCCAAGCGGCAACCGATTTTCACGCTTCCTCGGGTGTTCTCTTTGCTCTCTGCTCGTATAAATAAGTAATGATGGAAAAGTGGTTTTTTTTGCGAGCACCTTTGTGGCTGTCATCTGATGTTGGTCCTTCCAGCCTTGGGAACTATTAAACTTAACGTTGTTGCAAATTGAAGAAAATAGAACGTCGCACACGTGTTTACACAACCTACTGCAAACGAAAGAGGGAACCGGGGAGAGTTTGAGCCGCAGGTGGAGGTTTACATATTAAGTACTTTGAATTCTCACAACCCTCTTGTGTGACAGCATCAGGTTATGCAAGCACCAAGTGTCTATTTTCTATTTCTTTTATAAAAGAAAGCCTATGAAATGTAATGTGACATCATCTGTTTGTTTGCATTAGCTGATATGAAATTGCTAGACAACGAATCTGGGATATGTTGTATCATCAACATTTTATACAAAATATTTTTTCAGGGCTAAAATTGATACAAAATACTCCTTGATTGATATGCAGTTTTGTTCGCTTTGCATTGGTAGGCCAAACGGCGCAAGTCTTTAAAACCACTCACATAAAAAAAAATCACCCACACATAATAGAGTAGCCTCGCTCTCAGACAGTGGAAGGATCTGAGGTCGCTTGCTCCCAGACCCTCTAAGCACCTTCCGACCTTCTGAGAACCCAGGCTATGAGCTCAGGGAAGGCAACACTAAAGCGAACACAAAATCAGAGATAGTCAAGTGCCATGGGAGATTCTGAACTCGTATTAGGATAGCATAATTGGAATAAACGTGATCAAAATAATATTTGGGCAAAACAAAAAGAGTACACAGAATGCAAGATATACCAGTGTTGTAAACTTGCAAACTTGAAAAGGTTTGTTTGGATTTTTATGGTGGAACACAGACAGGATCTTCTGTACTGATACCAGGGCTGGGGACACTTTTGCTTGCTCAGGAAAATCTCTGCACTTTTACTGATTTTATAATCTGTTATCTTCAATTGTGATAATTTTTGTGCCCTTCATAAAAATTTACCAGGACTCATAGTACTTGATACTCGCTCAACTGCTTCCAACAGTCAAATAAAACTGCTGGTTTGAATTACAGGACAGTTACTTGGCTCATAAGCATGAATTACACGGTAAATTTTACTTTCTGGAAATCCTTTTTTTTGGCCTTGGTATCTGCTAGATGCAGCTACCCACTCCAACATAAAGCCTACTTCTCAGTCATGGAAGTCGAGTCTGAAATCCAACCGATGTACGAATTAACTATCTATGTGAGACCAGGATGTACAGCCAACTTTAATGCAACTGGCCCCTGTACTGGTACCCTGGGTGACAGAGGAATTTCTCATACGCAAAGTCGGTATTATTTTGATATCTCATCATAAATGCCGAGCAAGATTGATCAGCCTTCAGCTGACTGTTCCTCGCAACTGACAAAAAAATAGAAAAACCTCTCAAACACAAAGTACAGTACTGGATAAAATGCGGTATCAGTCCATTGGTTCCTAACCTTCAAGCAATACCGTTTAACTTACTATCTCGGCCCACTTTAGTGATAGCGCTTATGTCTATAATATATTGAATATCTACCAGTTTTCCAAAGAATTATCAAAGATGAGTGTCCAATGTCTCTTCATTCTCCAGTTGTTCATCACTTCCCTCAGAAGATTTCTGTTCACTGCCTGACTCGGCAGCAATGTCTTTTTTATGTTCCTCTTTCCCATCTGTTGTTTCTGATTCTGTGAGTGAAGAACTCTGAGGTGGGCTCTGTTGTTGTTCCTCTGTTAATTCTTCTTTTACAATAATCTCACTTTCCTTTTCCTTCTCTTTCTCTACCTCCTCTTTCTCCACTGATTGTTGTTCGTCCTTGTCTGCTTTTTGTTCCTCTTCACCTTTCACTTCTCCCTCTGGCTGAGGCTGTTTCTCGTCTACATTTCCATCACCTCCCTCCGTGAGCGAACTTGACTCTTCTTTTCCCTCGTCTAATTTCTTTTCCACTTCCTCAACACTTTCTTCTTTCTCTTCCTTCTCCACACCTTCCTCTTCCAAGTGCTCTTCTGTTTGCGTTTCACTCTCCCCTCCTTCTGCAACCTTTTGGTCTTCTTTCTGCTCGTCCCCATACTGTTCAGGAAACAACTCCTCAAGCAGTTCTGAATTGTGTAATTTCCACTCGTGAATCGATTGCCGGTTTATTTCTGGCTGGGAAAGAAGTTCATCTAGTTCGGCAAGACGCTGTTCTTTATCCTGCAAATGTATGAAAGTTGTTCTAGATTATTCCACAGTACACCGATTATTACCAAATATATTGATTTCTAGAGGCAGGTTTACACACGTTCAACTGCTTGTTACAAGCATAAGCACAAGGATAGTCACAATACTATCACGATGAGAACAAGCACAAGGTGACATTCAAACGTGCAGTGCCATTGAGTCACAAGAGTTCAGAGTGCCATTTGCTTGTACCTGTGTTTGCTTCGGACATTCAAGGACTGGTTTTTGTATTTCAACCCAAACGAAAGTTATGGACAAGATCTTGCAGTTTTATTCAAAAAACAAACAGAAAAAAAAACAAAACAAAACAAAACAAAACAAAAAAAAAACAATTCAAATTCTAATTAACAAAAAATGCAGGCACTATTGCAAAAAGTGTTTTTTGAGTAAAAATTAATAAAGTCTATATTTCAAAAGTTTTAGCTAATTTTCTTGATTGTCTCCTTAAGATTTCATTCAGTCCAAAAATACCAACACAGGTTTGTAGTGCAAGGTCCTATAAACCTGTGTGAAATGTTTTCATGATTTTTAAACTGGTGTGAGAAAAAAAGAGGAGAATTGAGGGGGGGGGGGGGGGAAGTTGATGAATTTTATGAAAATTTGAAAATATTAGTAAAGGTCAGTTAGTAAAAATGTGTACAGGCAGACGCATGGCCATAATTAGTTGTCAACTTAACCTACCTTCAGAGTTCTTTCCAGTGTTTTAAGCTTCACGATTGCCTTGTCACTATCCTGCCTTGATGAAAACGCCTGCAATCTTTGCTCACCATCCCACACTGGTTCACCCACTATTGACAGACGTGCTCGTTTGATATTTCGACACATCATCATCAACTCATCACCTTCAGCAGCAGACAGTGACTTGATGGACCCTGTGTCACTGGAGGTTGACTTTATGGACCCTCTGTCGCTAGTCTTTGACTTAGGGCTCTTTGGAGACTTTTCTTCCTCACGCTCTGGAGTGACAGTCCATGTTTGTTTCCGGTCCAGTGAGAAGTACCATTTGGTTTTGGATGGGGACATTGGTGGACTACAGCTCTCTTCTGGTAGTGCTGCTTCAGGTGGTTCACTTTCCAATGGTACGGTAGAGCTAGTTTCTGATGGAGTCGTTCCCGATGCTTCTTCCTTGACTTCTGTGTCAGAAGTCTGTAGAGAAGACTGCACCTCTGTTTCGACCACAGATACCACTGTTGATGTCTCTACTGTTTCAGAGACTTCCATGGAGGTTGTTACTGTTTCTACAACAGTAACTGAGCTTTCTGTCGTCATGACGCTTTCAGTTGCATCCATTTCATCCACAGTAGCTGTGGTGTCTGTGGGTAAGTGTTCCTTTTCAGGTTCAGCTGCGATTTCATCAGAGACCTTGGAACTCTCTTCTCCTTCTTTACCCTCATCATGTGAAACAACTGGGACAATTTCATCAGAGATTTTTTCAGAAGTGGATACCTCTACAGAAGATGAAGAAGACTCAACAACCACTTTTTCACTTCCAACAAACACCTTATCCACCACCACAGTGATGGTTTTTTCTATCGTTCTGGTTTCTTCTGTTTCAGTCTTTTCCATTGGTGTGTCCACTGAGGGTTCACAAACTGGATGTGTGTCACTGGATGCTAAGGGTTCTTCGTCACTAGGTGCTGGGGGCTCCTCGCTAGGAGATTGGGGCTCATTGCTAGGTGCTTGGGGTTCATTGCTAGGTGCTTGGGGTTCATTGCTAGGTAATTGGGGTTCATCACTAGGTATGCGGGGTGTGTCACTAGGTACTTGAGGTTCCTTGCTAGATGCTTGGGGTTCCTCGCTAGGTGCTTGGGGTTCATCGCTAGGTGCCTGAGGTGTGTCACTAGGTGGTTTGACTTCATCACTAGGTGCTTGGGGTGTGTCACTTGGTGCTGGCTGTACATCATTAGGTGTTGGTTGTTCATGACTAGGTGCCAAGGGTGCAACGCTTGGTGCTGGAGGTGTATCACTTGCTACAGGCTGCTTTTCGCTAGGTGCTGGCTGAACATCGGTGGGTGTTGGTTGCTCACTACTAGGTGCTAGTGATGCATCACTAGGTGCAAGGGGTGTGTCACTAGGTGCTGTCTGATCATCGCTAGGTGCTGTTTGTTCTTTAATGGGTGCTGGGTGTGTCTCACTAGACAAAGCGGTTTCTTTACCTTTCTCCTCAGTTTCTTTTGGTGCTTTGGTGAAAGATCCAGATGTAGACCTTCGTCGGGTGGCCTTCAGGTCCTCCTCATCTTCTAAAAAGTCATGAAGCCCTCCAACAGCTGCAATAAAGTAACATCATGTTATGTCAGGAAGCTACAACGTAGATGTGGTGGAGGTTAAAAAAAGATGACACTGCAGAGCTCAATTTATTGTTTCTTTTTGGGAAGGGGAAGGAACGATGATAACTCATTTGCTCATAGCGTAAAAAGGGGAACACTGGAAAATAATGCTGAATACCTGTTATGTCCAAATAAAGATGCCAGGCAGCTTACGGGCTGGGAGAAAGAGGGCTTCAGACTTTGGTGTATGAGCTATCAGATTTCAGAAGAGGGGAATACTTTTTATTGGAAGACGTTTTGCCTTAAAAAATTATCTCTATGAAAACAAGTCAAGAGGCCATTTGGTAAGCCATATAATAAAACTCTTTTGACTCAACAGTGAGATTTTAACACTGACCAAGAATAGAACTATGTCGGTGTGCTGAAGAGGCCCCTGATTTTTTTCGCATGGTCACATCACCCTCCACTCTCAGGTGATGCTGTTTTGGTTTCTGAATCACTTCTCCTCTGGAAGCAGATGCCAATACTGTCAGCCATCTGTCCATATCCTCTTTGGAGTTTGCCATGAACACTGACACTTGAGGTTTGGCTCCTGGCTGCTCACACTTAAAACAGCTGTTAGGAAAAAAATCAACGGCAATCCGTTGGTATCTTTTGGAATAGAAAATTGTAAGTACCGGTAGTCTTTTAGTCACTCAGGGATAGTTTGAGCATGCTTCAACTGCTTCCCCGCGAAACTCAATGTTCACATAGCTGGGAGAAACTTGTCAAGTTTCCATGTGGCGGGCGAGTGCACGCATTTTTATGTTTCACTTCTTGCTTTTCTCATACATGTAAGAGAAAAGAGTCTGTCGAACTACATGTAGCACGACATGAACGAAACTGATGCAAAATCAGTTATGAAAAGGAAGAGGTTGAAGTAAATCCACAATCAGGAAATTCCAACTTCTTTAACTATATTAATTTTATAGTACAATTTTGGCGTGCTCCCATTGGTCGAAATGGGGCGGTACACAGCTCTAACAAGGTCTTCTCTGATTTGCTGAGAAAACAATAGAACAAACAACAAAACAATGGACCCTAGCCCTGAAAACAATAGAGCTACCTGATACCAAGGTCCAATGAAATTAGAGGTTGTTAAGAGCTGCATGGTATGTGGTCAAAATCGATGACATGACAGAATAGTCTCTCTCCTCAGCGGGCGCCTATCAGTACATAGTGCCTGTTTTTGGCAATTTTCGCTCAAAATTTAGCGTTGTACAATAAAAACGATAGAGTTCTTCTGTCTCACGCCCTCTGCTTGATAGGTTCCCTCAGAAATTTGATGTTTAATCTTCATATACGCCCTCGAATGAGCGAATAGCGCCTTAGACAGAAGAACTCTATTGTTTAATTAGTGGGCCTTTTATAACAATGATAACTCTGAAAGTCAAAACTCAACTAAATGCTGTGCTTTTCACTGCCATCAATCATCGTCAAGGAAGTTCAGTTTGACAAGTTCAAGAGGTCATATTCGTGCTCTCTGATTGGTGGATTTTCATCCAGTTTATCTTACTTCCAATGGTTGTCAATAATTGGCACCAGTAAAAAAATTCAATCATTTGTTTGGTCTTAAAGTTAAGTGATACTGAAAATCGCACACATGCGTATAGTGTACATGAACTCAAGATGACGCATACAAGAGATGGAGTCTGCAAAAATTCTTAAGTTAGTGTGAACTTTTAAAACTGAGTACTCTTGAATTCTTCTAGAGTACTCTTCATTTCTTCCAAACTCCCTTGACTGTATGTACCCAGTTTTAGGACCGTATATTTTAATGCACAAACACCAAATGTGTTGCAAGACGTAATACCAGTGTTAACACACTACATTTTTTTGTAAGAGTTATGTAGTGCAACCATTAATCAGAGTGTGTATTATACAATTCAAACTTGATTTAACAAGTACTATTCACACTCATAGTGATGACGAGATTTTGTTTTGCAGATAGTTAGGTGACAATAATGATGATTATTTTTATGAGTGACAGATGTACCTTTAAATCAGAAGTGATCACACCAGGCAGTATAATTACTATTAAATGCAGGACTTACAAGTTTTTAATAATAATTTAGAAGACTTACAAGTTCTTCTTAGTTTCAGGTGCTTCAGCCACTGTCACTCCCTCCATGTTAATTATGCCACCAGCCTCAAGATCAAAAGCAGTTTTGAAGTAATACAGTTTGCCATCCTTCAACACAACCCACTTATGCTTCCAGCCAGTCAAGAACAGCATTCCACCTGCAAAAATAGCCGCAAAATAAAGCTATTTCAAGAGCACATCTCCCTGGGGTGCTGTCTAATACACTGAACAAGCTGGTTCTAACTTTTGAGACCAAGGATGGTACCATTTAAATGAAAGCTATTGACTAGTAGTAAATTCCTGTAATTCTGTTTACTATACTGTACAAGGTGGTTGTGTCTGTGAATAAAATACCCAAGCATGATCATCAGGGCTCGAGACTACCGGTAGCCAACTAGTCACAGACTAGGAATTTGCCTGAAGGCACATAGTACTTTTTATTATATAAACTGAAGTGTTTTATAGAGATTTCCACCACTGAGAAAAATCGTAATTGGTACATGTAAAATTACGATAATTATTACATGTGAAAATACGGCCAATCAGTTTTCGCGACGTCATGCGCCTTCTTTCGCGCCACTTTTGACAACGGTTTGCCCATCGATTCTGTCTACTTGGCTCGTTCGGAAAAAAGATATAACTACTAACAGTTTACGATGGCCTCAAGCACTACACCCGAAAAAACAGCCAAAATTCGTCAAGTGAAAGATTCGTGGCCCTCACTGACAAAGATCTTGAAAGATTTGTCGAAGCGGAAGCCAACAAAAACACTCAAAGAAAGATGCACAGCCACGTAGTATTGATGAAGTTGATTTTGCCAAATGAAAACGAAACAAGACAGCTCCAAGACATACCGCTGCCAGAATTAGATGCTTACCTCAGCAGATTTCTATTGCCTGTGAGAAAAATGTCTGGTGATGAATATGAGCCAACAACACTCAGAAAAATTATCGCTTCTGTGGAGCGTTCTCTGAAAAGCCTACGCTACAGCGAATTACTATCGAAGGACAACGTTCGCCAGTTGATGAATTGATCGAGAGGCACTTGTTTAAGCGAATTTCTCAATTTACAGACGACACTGTGGTTCAGTTTGTGTGCAGGCTTCGACAACGAGCGTCGAGTTGCGACTTTGCCCAATTCAAGGATGTCATTGACCTTATTCGGGTTAATCGATAAGTGTTATTCTAGCTAGTCATTTACGTCGCAAGTTTATTCTGAAGTAAGAAGGTATGGTGACGTTAGATTGTCTACTAATGAATACGGACAAATAAAGCAATAAAGAATAGTAATAATAAAATGAAAATAAAATAATAGTGAAAAGTTTTCTATTGTGTTAATGAATGTATTTGAAAATTGTCTGTTTTAATCAGTTGAATTACTTTTATCTTCTGCCTTTACGCTTACTGCTGTTGCCTTTAACTAAAAATTCTCTCAGTTTTGTTTTGGGCTATTGTGTTTATATAATAAACACAATAACACATGGTTGCTTGGAGAGATGGAATTTCTCTTCTCGTGTTCAATTCGATACCTCACTCGTTCGCTACGCTCACTTGTGAGATATCGCTTTGAACACTCAAAGAGAAATTCCATATCTCCGCGCATCCATGCATTATTGTCTATGTATTCTGCATGTGAGGATCTTTAACCGTTGGAAAGAATAGTCAGCATTCAAGTTCTTCACTCTTGAGATTACATAGAGGCATGTTTACAGTACTTAACTCGGCTAAAAGTTAGACGTAATTTATTGAACACAGTACGAGATTATGCAAAAAAGTCTGGCTAGTGAAAATTTATTTTGGCTAGTGAAATCAAACCTCTCACTAGCCACTTGGCTACTAAGCCAAAAAGTTAGTCTCGAGCCCTGATCATTCAGATGACAGCAGCGTTACCTTTAGTTTCAAATTTTAGCACATGGAAATCTGAGAAAACTTTTCACATTACACCTTGGCCTTCTCAAGAGTAAAAACCCTCATGGAAGTATAAGAAGTTGGCAGGGGGAGGAGGGACAGGGGGGTTTAAACCGCCCGCTTCCCGTACCCTTTATATCTCAGTTCCCACCCTGTATTTGTTGGCTCCCACCTCTTTGCATTTTTCGATTGACAAATATTGCACAATGTTGCATAATTTTTGGCTTTGTGTCCCACTTCCCGCCACCTTTGTAATTCCACTTCCTGTCCCCTCTCCTCCACCTCCTGTACAACTCCTGGCCCCTTTTTCTCCCAGTCTCCTGCTCCCCCTGTCCCCCTCCACTAAGAAGATAAGAACTAGAACCACGTTCTAAATACCTTTCTTAGAAAGCCATCCCTCGTGATCTGCCTCCCCCAGAGCTCGACAGGACACTCGGTGATCAGGTTTGCCTCTCTGACTGGTTGGTTCAGGAGGACTTTCTGGTGTACCAATCACCTCGACCTCCTTACCACCTATCAACAAACGGTCAATCAATAACCCTTTCAATCTTGACATGGTTATTCTGTTTCTCAGTGTTCTAGTATGAAGACTCTTCTTGTTTTTACAAGAACCCTATTATGCATGACCATTTGTGAAAATGTACCATTTTTAAAAAACCCATAATTATTTTGCAAATTTTATATTTAATGTCAATTGAACAACATTTTTTAAAATTTAAAATTTCTAGTCAACAAGATGGCATTTTATTCTGTACTAGTTCCACACTGTCATAATATTATTTATCAGAGCTCTTGCATCAATGGCTCAATTGTGACTGGAGCACCAAACTCGTGACATTATAAATCTAAGCAGGTGGTTTTGCATGGCCATGGCACATACCCCATTATATTCCAATACATCACCTCAGTCAACTGATTTAGATTTAAATTTTGCATGTTCATAGATGGACAAACTGCTCTTGTGGCACATTGGCACAAAAATTTTCGGATCAGAACAGACTGAAGTTTGTATGGGTAGATGATAGTGTGGGTTCAAATCCTATTTGTAAGTGATGTTGTCAAGTATTTCCTTTTCTTTTTCTTGTTTTCTTTTTTTCTCGTTCCTTTTTTCGTTGGATCACTGTGATCACCTCTCCAAGTTCCTTTAAGTTTAACTATAAAATTAATTAGTCTCAAATAATTTACAATGGCTTTTTTGCACTTGTCTAGAATTATTCTCAAAATTATTTCCAAAAGAAAGGTCTGGAGGTCAATGCAGAGAATACTTGCCTTCTCCATCTCTCTCAGCATAACTAATCCTCATTTGCATACGGCGTGTTGTTTTAGGGCTGTACGAAGGGTTTAATTCACTTCTGAGAGCGATGCGCTCCCGTAGAACTGTATCCTCATCTTGAGTCTCTTCTGATTCAGGCAGCTTTTTTTCTACAGTAACAAAAAACCTTACAGTTGTTACCAAGTTGTATAATGGGGAAATTGATATTCAATGTGCCCCTGGGAAAAAGTTACGAGTTCATTACAATGGTAGTTCATTATAAACGAAACTCTGTTATAAGAAATTTGTGGGAAAATGCCATATTCTTTATTATATGCTGTTTTGCAAATATAATTTATCATTTGGCCTTAATATTAAAGCCGGTCTGTTACATTACACCACTCAGCACTATTGCTGCTATTTGTTGGTAGAGTTTCAGTTTGTACTTCAGGGTTGTGTTCATTATAACAGGAAATTTTGTTACATCGGCATTTCTCATATCGGAGTTCTGTTCCATACATTTACTTTAACTTTGGCCAGGCTGAACAAAGAACAAGTGTTAAATCAAGGAATTTGTTACAAGGAGTTCATTACATTGTATATCAGGGTTACATGGGAGTGACTTTAGGTATGTGCAGTTAAGTAACCCATTACCTGTCTCCTTGCTTGCATCTTCTGCCTTCGTTTCATCAACTTTTTGTTTACCCTCAGCTACTTCACCTTCTCCAGCTGCCATACTCACTACCTCAACCTTTGGTTGAATTAAATTTTCTATTTTTTGCTGAGCCTCTGGCTGATTATCTTGAGCCACAACAGGCTCAGCCGATTCTTTTACAGCTCTGTCTGAGGTATCACTAGCCTCTTTAGATGCTAATGTCTCTTCTGTTGATTCAACCTGAACATCTTCAGGCACTGCACTTTCTACCTCTGGTTTCTCTGTTACTATTGTCTTTGCCTCCTGTCCACCAACGGCAGCATCAGTTTTATCCTTGTCAGCTACTTCTTCCTTTACACTTTCCCATGTTTGATCCACAGCTACACTTATCATGCCTTCTGTTACCTCCTGATGTGGAGCCACAGCGTCCTCTTGCTCCTTCTTATCAGCAGCATCAGGTGCCTCACCTTGGTCTGCCGGACTGTTCTCTAATGTTCCAGCAACTTCACCTGCAGGTTGAGTTGATGCACTCACATCTTGTGGCTCCTCAACTTTATCACCTTCTGCCTTTTCTGCTGGAGGACTTGCGTTACCATCCTTAGCACCACCTTTAATTGATTTCCTGCTCTTCCGCCGTGCAAAGAAACCACCAAATAAGCCAGCAGATTTCTTTTTCTTTGGTGAAGGCTGCTGGCTTGTCTCCTCTTCTGAAGGCTCAGCATGAACTCGTTTAGTACCTTCCTTTGAGTGTTCATCCCTGAGTTCTTCAGCACTTTCTTTATTTTTCTCCTGAGGTACACTTTCCACTGGAACTGATTCTTCCTTCACATCCTGTGGTTCCATCTCAGCTTGCTTTGGAACCTCAGGATCCTGGATTGTTTCATCTTTGATGCCTTCTTCACTCTGTTCTGCGACAGCAGGTTTTATTTCAACGTCTCCACCCCCCTCTGCCACAGCAGGTTTTATTTCAACGTCTCCACCCCCCTCTGCCGCAGCAGGTTTTATTTCAACGTCTCCACCCCCCTCTGCCACAGCAGGTTTTATTTCAACGTCTCCACCCCCCTCTGCCACAGCAGGTTTTATTTCAACGTCTCCACCCCCCTCTGCCACAGCAGGTTTTATTTCAACGTCTCCACCCCCCTCTGCCACAGCAGGTTTTATTCCAACGTCTCCACCCCCCTCTGCCACAGCAGGTTTTATTCCAACGTCTCCATCCCCCTCCTCTACAGAGGCTGCTTCTTTGCCCTCAGTTTCCTGTTTATCATCAGCACCACTGGTTTCTCCCTTCCCTGCACTTGTCTTATTCTCTAATGGCTCGTCAGCATCTTTCACGGCTGTATCTGCACTGACACCAGGAGCAGCAGAACTAGACTCAGCTGGCCCTTGTTCTTTTTCTGCATCTTTACCACTGGGACTAGATTCAGGCAATTCCTGTTGATTTTCTTTCTCCTCATCTTTACCAGCAGCCAGGGGACTTTCTGGACTAGCAGCTGGTGGACTTTCTGGTCCTCCTTTGGACTTTTTACGGCGCCCAAACAGAGTTTCTATGACAGATCTCTTTTTTGGAGTGGTCTGCGGACTTCCTTCTTTGGAGGCTGCTTCTTTGCCCTCAGTTTCCTGTTTATCATCAGCACCACTGGTTTCTCCCTTCCCTGCACTTGTCTTATTCTCTAATGGCTCGTCAGCATCTTTCACGGCTGTATCTGCACTGACACCAGGAGCAGCAGAACTAGACTCAGCTGGCCCTTGTTCTTTTTCTGCATCTTTACCACTGGGACTAGATTCAGGCAATTCCTGTTGATTTTCTTTCTCCTCATCTTTACCAGCAGCCAGGGGACTTTCTGGACTAGCAGCTGGTGGACTTTCTGGTCCTCCTTTGGACTTTTTACGGCGCCCAAACAGAGTTTCTACGACAGATCTCTTTTTTGGAGTGGTCTGCGGACTTCCTTCTTTGGACTTGCGTTGGCCCTTTGGTGAGCTGAAATTAAAACATGGAAACTATCAGTCAATATTATTATTATAATTGAACCAGTGCAGAACGTATAGACATACATGTGAACATCAAGTTAGAAAAAGACCAAGAATTGCCCCTAACTGGGATAGCTAAAAACGGCTAGGCAAAAACATATTTCCTATGTTCTGAGAGGACAATGAGTGACCTACATGCCTGTTCACTACAGCCTTCTGTGGACATAACTCATCTCAAAACTTAAAGGGGCATAGTCACACTATTTAAGTTCACTTTAAAAATATAAAATATGTCCTCACATGAATGAATGCCCACAAATAATGGTCTAGTTTTGTTACCAAAGACTATATACTTCACTGAAACTATTTTCTGTTGTCTGTTGCTCCAGATGGCAAGGATGGAAATGGATTGCATTTGAAAAAATTAGGCTAAACTTTTCAAATTCTTTCAGCGTGCTGACATTAAATCAATATTAAATGGCTGTGGTTTGTTTTCTATTTATAATTAAGATAATATGTTCCTTTAAATGTTAGGCATGGATAAAGTTAGCTACCGATAATTTTAGCACAGTTTTGACCAGAAATCTGCGAAATCCTCGTGACTATGCCCCTTTAACGGAGAATATAAAATCACAAGCTCATACTCACTATGAATTGATTGGTATTCTATGCACTACACCTCCCACGATAGTGGTAGAATAACTGACTGCCTCTTCAGGGGATGCTGAACTATCGGGCCTTGATGGGGTATCATCCAGAACATCTGTGTACCAAGTTG